>CM062631.1:1559563-2004563 GCA_025617555.3 Puccinia polysora
GTTTTTCAGTTCCCTTCTGTTTTTTATCTCAAGAGAAAAAAAATAACTATGAATGAGCCCTGACTCAACTTCAGGAAATTTTGGAAAATAATGAACCTAGTGTGATGGTTACAGAAAAGGGAACAAGCACTTATTAGTTAAATTGATAATTTTCTCCCTTTCTCTCATCATATTCTCTGTGTCTGGCAACTTTTCACAAATATTCAAGCTCATTGCAGGAAGCATTTGAAATCTGAAGATTAATGGAAGCTATTCCAGAAAAAATGGCATCAGTTTGTCTATTCTAAATCAGAATCTAACTATCAGAAAACTTAACCAAACTTTACCTTTTCTGGAATCTTCCCACTTCTGATTAAATTATTGAGAACTGGATTCCTTTAAGAAAAAAATTTGTCTCCTATTAGGCCAACAAAAACTATTTCTTTGGAAACAAAAGTACCTCCATAATTGAATGCCTAAACTCCTAAATGAAATGTTTCATCAATTCTTCTATTGGCTCCTACTATAATTTGGTTCAAACAATTCACAGTTCCATCACCAAACAAAACCATGAGAGATCCATTGGACCCTCTCAGCAACAATTAAAGCAACTCATGGGTTTAATTCACTTTGTGGATCATCTTTTTGGGAAAAAAAAACCAATTTGCCCTCAAAACCATCCATTCATTTCATCAAGTTCCTGAATCTTCCACCAATTGCAAAAGATGTGACTACTCTTCTTACATGGGTATACCATGTATTCCAAAAGTCAAATTAGCTATCAGAAAGGTTGAACTCTTCCAAATTGAAGATGTTCATCCTCAATGGAATGTCAAAGCTCCCTTACCAGTGAGTTTCTTTTCTTTTCTTTTTTTTGGATTCAAGCTCAAATGAATAATTTCCTGATTTATATTGATTTTTCTTTCTCCAGTTAACTCTGAGCCCTGATTCAACTGAAGAATCAGAAAAACTTGAAGTTAAAACCAGATAAATTAACTAAAACCTATATTTAACTGGACTGTTTAAAGAATTCAGTAAGTTTTCACCTGGAGAACTCTGGGTGAAAGCAACAAGCTATAAAGTGGAAAATATCACTTTAATCTGATTCAGGAGCCCAGTTCCACTCAAAGATCCAACTTAAGAGGAAGAGGCAAAGGAGCAGACAATAAGTTCATGGAGATCTCTCAGTCCTCAAGTAAAAGATATCCATATGGTTTTGAATTTTTAGAAGAACCCAAGAGGAGAGGAAGGCCAAAGAAGAATTTCATAGCAAATTCCAAGGTAAGTCAACATTTTTTGGAAGAAAATTGATATCAAATTTCATAATGAATGTTTTTTCCTATGTGCTTAGGTTTCAAGAAGATTGAAGGAAATCAAAGGGAAGAGGAAGGGAAAAAAGAAGGAGGAATCAAAGGAAGAGGTAATTTTATATCTATAGTTAGTTTTTCTACAATATATTTATTTTTTTAATGTATCATTGTCATTTTTTTAAAATAGGATGATTTTCTGACTGAAGAGTAATATTCAGAAGATGAAGAGATGACAGGGGTTGAAGGTGAAGATTTAGCAGATGAAAAGCTTCCCAATTTGGATTTTATTAAAATTGTGAGCTTTCACTTTCTTTTATTGTTTGTTGATGTTTTGGATATTGCTTTTCATTAATTTTTTCATTCAAACCTCTATCAGAGGCCTGGAACCATTGTGAATGAGCCAGTTACTTCTCCTGAATACAATACTGGGAAAAGAATAAAGAGAATAAAGGTATCCAATGAAGATGGTGATACTCCTGACCATCCTCCTGGAAGGAAGGTATTAGCAAAAAAAGCCCCAAAAATCAGTGAGAAAGTGAGTAATTTGATATTTTCTCATTTTTAAATTTTTTCTGATTTGTTTTGGGTTTTTCATCTAGGTTTCTTGCACATTATTGTATTTTTTTTCTTGAATATTTGACCAAGTCTCAATAAAAGAAGTGTTTTCCTTTAGTCAATATTTTCTGTTGTAAAAGATTCTGATTTTGGATTGTAGTTCCCATAAAAAGATTTTATATCCCCAAAAACAGCCATTCCACATATATCACATGTTCAAGATGTCATAGGGGATAGGAAGGGTGGCTTTAGAGCAGCAGCCATTTGTTTGGGGAGGAAATCAGAAGACTGGATTAATAAATGGTGAAAGAGCATGATTCAAACAATCCAAGATTACTGTGTGATGTCTGGGGTGAAACTTTCCAAGAAGCAAGAAGGCAACTGAACCACGTTTCTGGCCCACCTCACATAAATATGTGAATAAAGTTTCCATGCCATGGTTTACTTCTGGCTGAAACATATAAGTGTCCATTGGTTCTGTTTTGTTCTTTAATGAATTGGACTTATCTTCCTCTGAAGTACCCTCCCACTCCCAATTCCAAATTTTCTCCTATTTGCTTCATTCTTTTAAAAGATTCTAAACAAAAAGTCTCATTCAAGTTCAACTCTGATCATTGGCCAGCTCCCAGGTAGGATCCACTTTGAAAAAGCTTTGTGACAAAGGATTCAAAATCTTGGAAAACCATTATTGATAAAAATTGAGAGCTTGGTAATGATTTTTTTCTCTCAAAGAAAATCAAGTAGAAAAATAGAAACAATCATAGTTGAATAATCATAGTTGAATAAGTTTTAATATTTGTATCCATATTTGTTCCTTATATTTGATTTTTTGAATGAAGTTTGCAAGGTGTATGCATACATCCAAAAGATCTGTGAAAAGGATTAAGAAGCTATCTTGTTATTTTTTTTTAAATTTTTTGAAGCTTGAATACCCCCAAAAAAATATCTTAAAAGGCAAAAAAAGGATCCAAAAATCCAATGATAAAATTCAATGTTTTGATTTTTTTGGTTTTTTGAAGGAATTTTTTAAGGTAAAAAATGACATTTGAAAATTCTGAAAAAAATATGAAAAAAGATTGTTAATAGTTGTTTTAAATTTTTAAAAGCTTTCATAACTAAAAAAAAATCAAAAAAGAAAAAATAAAGATCCAAAATTCCAATGATAAAATTGGATTTTTTGAATTTTTTGGTTTTTCAAAGGAATTTTTTAACATAATAGGGTGTATCAAAGTTAGCAAACCCGCCGTTAGAAACCTGCCATTCTTTTTTTCCAAAACTGCCATTTTCAGTGATGGGTGTCTGAAACACACATACCCCCCAACTGGTGTATTTAAAAATGGCGTGTTTCATGAAAATGGCTTATTTAAAGCATCAAACCAGCCATTTATGCACCATCATCCATCCACCATCCATCCCATGCAAAAAACCCATCTACACCTCCACCTCAGAAAATTCATAGATCTCTCAATTGGAATATCTCCAACTTCAAAAAATTCATCCTTGCTCATCATCATCTCTCACCATCATCCTAACCATTCAACAACTGCTTGAAATCCCCCATCCCCTTGATGAAGAATGAAATGAATTAAATTCAAAAGAAGGACCAGCAGACTGCAAAATTAGAGGTCAGAGACATGACGTTTGGTAATGAACAATTTGAGAAGAGTGTAAATGTGAGATCTAAAAACTAGACAGAAAAGAAATAACAGATTGATGAAGGTTGAGGTAATTGGTGGATTGAGGATGAGGTGTTTTATTGAGTGAGGGTAAGGGTTGAGGAATGGAAAAGAGCAAGGAAATGAAGAAGGAGATTGGATGAAAGAGGCAAAGGTAGGATGTTGAATGAAAAATTTGGTGGAGTGAGGGCTGGCGGAATAAGAGGGATAGGAGAAGCAGGATTGGAGTGAATAAGAATGAAGATGAGGGGAGCAAGGAGTAGGAAGAAAAGTTGATGGCGTGAATGATGGTGAGGAGATCAAGCCGGAGAGGTAAATGAGCCAAGAAATTGTAGCAGAGCAGTCATGGGGTTCAGGAAGTGGACAATGTAAGACTCCAAATGGTGATAAGCTGTAGGCAGTTCTGTGAAGGGGAAAGTTTCTGTTTAGGCTGCCCTCCTAAGAGTTGCAATAATATTTAAATGTAACCAGAATCAAGGTCCAGGAACTTGTAAATAAGGAATCAATTTAAGGGATGAGTTTGGTAATAGTTGGTAGCAATGGAAACAACACTATCAGAGGCAAGATGGTCCAGGGAAAGACTTGGACAAAATAAGTCAAAGTTTTGTTCAAAGTTCAATGGAACAAGGCAGTTGTAAGTAACAACACCCACAAGCTAATAACTCTGGTTGTCAGAAGAAGATTAGGAAAGATCAACTCAATCCCAACCAACCTCCAGGTTCTCAATGAACCTGCCCAACTCTCCACAATCAAGCGCTTGAATGGTACCAGATAACTGTGGGTGGCTGAAAAAAACAAAAGAAATTTACTTGTGAAGCTCTAGAAGCAAAGCAATAACAGATTCAACCAAGAATAACCCAACACTTCTCAAGGAACTCAAGAGTAGCATGGAGGAATTCAACTTTCAAAGAATAAAGGGAGGTCTAACACTCCAGGTTTCAAGCTTAAAGAAAACTCTCAGTCAAACATGACTGGATCCAGAAAGATGATCAGGGGAAGATCAGACCAGTACAGTTGGAAAAAGGGATCAAGAGTGGTATAACACACTCAAGAATTCCAGCAGACAGAATTCTCTTCAACCAGCAATGCTATGGTTGGTGATAAGGATCAAGGTCACAAATGGACGGATCAAGGTTTGAGTATTGAGGCTCAAAGGATCAAGGGGCGATCAACAGATATACCCAGGATAAAGGTTGCAGATGAAGGGAAAGAGGCCCTCCGGAATGATCAGATTATTGATTAAAATATGAGTTGGATTGGATGAGATGCTTTGCAAAAAGGCAGGGAAGAGCCCCTCCTTTTATAGACAAGAGGTCTGTATACTATTTACAAGAGATATTTACAAATGAGAGCAGAATTTTTCTTTTTTTTTTTCTAAAATGAAGATTGCAACAGGAACCATCTGACATGGGAAAAAAGCAAAGGAAAAGGTGAAGAGGTGGATGGAAACCTGCCCACGTCGAGGATGAAAGCGGCATTGGATGATGGGATTGACAAGTTCAACCAACCGCGGCAGGCCAAGGGAGGTCCGTTGGTCACATGCAAGACGGAGATGGTTGCGCGCAACCATCAAAAAGTTGGTGCAAAGGGTTCCAACGGCCGCAAATGACAATGTTGGTTTTCAGGCATTGGAGAGAGGGATTGGGTAGAGGATTGGATGGGAGAAGAGCTGGTTGGTCTGGAGGGGTGCTATGATGAGTAATTTGATGGTCATTGACAATGACCGTTGGAGGTTCTTGGTCAATCATTGGTCTGCTGTCAGCTTAGGAGCCTTCAAGAGATAAGTGGCTAGGAGGGTAAAGCTGCGGCAGAAACCCACAAGAAAGTGGATGAGTACGGCTTAAGGGTTGGGATTGTCAAATCAGTCTTTAATCCAGTGTGCAACAAGATAAAAAAATTCACAGATGTTAGTCTGATCATCACCGTTGACAGGTATGAGGAGGTAATCAAAGTGAGGATGGGGGGTGAGATCAGTCATGGTAATGACAAATTGGGTCAGGTGACGCAGATTGTTCCCGTGACCAATCTCCCGCCATGATCAGATGGATGATGAGGGCTGGTCATGAGGTCACCAATGACGGCAAGAAACGCTTGTGGTCATTGGTCAATGGTGGCAAGGATGGTGGGAGCTGATTTGGGCAGTTTAAAATTGGGAGTCTAAGGCCAATGAGATTGGGAGCCCCATGGAGAAGGGTGATTGGATTGTGGTGATGAGTTGAGGAGGGGATGGCTGCCCGTGCACGCTTGGCCAAAAAAATCTGGGTAAAGCGCGTGCAAGGGGGGAATTTGAACAGAAAGGCAGGTTTTGATGACCAAGGAGGGCCTGCCTAGACCGCTAGGAAAGGGAAGAGCTGAGAGAGTGGGAAATGAGTTGGTACCCATAGAAACACAAACAATAATAATAATTTAATAATTTTTTTTCTTTTTTTGTTGATTGATGACTGATGGATATAAAAAAAAATCATAAAAAATTTTAAAATTTCTGCAGTGGTCCCAAGGTGTCCAGATTTTGTCACCATGACAATGAGGAGTAGTTGCGGGTGATAATGGAATTGGAGTAGCCGCACCATGTCTAGCTTGAGGGAATGCAGAGATTAGTTATTTCTACAAACCACAGTGTCTAGAATGGAGATCAAAGAAGCATGGAGGTTAAATTTATCATGGATGGTTTTATAGATGGTTTGGTAAGTGGATCAGCAAGCATCTCTCCGGATGTAATTAAGGTGGTCAACAGATTTACTTCATTTTTCTTCTCTTGTAGCCGTTTGATGTGTATGTTGACATGTTTCAGCGCATTTTTATGGGAGTCCAGATTGACCAGGTTGTGGAGGGCTTTGGTATTGATGTAGGCACAGTGAGTTAATTTTGGGTTGGGGTTCAGATAAAGAATGAGATTTTGGAGCCCAATTTTTCTTGAGTAGCAAGAACTAAGTAATTCAGCTCTCCTTTGGTTGAGGACAGTGATATGGAGGAATGCAGCTTACTATTGTACGCAATAGCGCACCCATAAAGAATGATGATGAAGCCAGTGTGACTTCTTCTGCTGATTGGGTTGTCTCTGCCATTGGAGTTGCTGTAGATCTTGATGTTGTACTGGAAGTCTGAGGACGTTAGGCGTAGAGCAGGTTTGCAGGTGGTGTTGACATATCTCCAGACGTGTTTGGCTTGCTCCCAGTGGGACATTCCGGGTTGATTGTTGAAGCGGGATAGGCTGGAGATGGCATAGGAAAGGTCGGGTCTAGTGCAACTGGCAATGAAGTTTAAGTAGCCTCTTTCTGAGCAGAAGTTGATTTTGAGTTGCAAGAAACTTCTGTGATCTTCTTCTGAGACGGGAATAGTTTCACATTAGGCGTCATGGGAGTGGTGATGGGCTTGGATTTGCTAAGGCCCCACTTGTGGAGAGCAGTGTCAATATGTTTGGGTTGGTGAAGGAAATGATTTTTGCCCTTTGTGATGATGTGATTTCCAAGGATTTTGGACATTTTCCCTTCATGTGAGATGTTGAATTGGTCCTTGAGTTTGGACCTGAAAGCGTTGGATTTGCCTACAATCAGAAGATCTTTGATGTAGACAAAAACATACAGAGATTTGGAGTGGTTGAAAAACAGGCAGGGATCAGCAACGGATGACTTGAATTTCTGGGAGTGGAGCCATTGTTTCAGAGTTTTGAACCAGCTTTTGGGAGCTTGTTTGAGACCTTAAATAGCTTTCTTTAGTCTGAGGTATGGAAATTGGCATTCATATCCATTGGGTTGCTCAATGTAGGTTTCTTCCTCCAGAGGGGCTTTCAAGAAGGCAGATTTGATGTCCATCTGAATGGTCTTCAATTCATGATGAAAGGAGTAAACAAGGAGAGTGCGGAGAGTGGCTATGAGACCAGTGGGCGCATAGGTTTTGCCATAGTCAAGAAACTCCTGCTGTTTGAATCCCTGGAAGCACAGTCAAGATTTGTAGATGATTCCATTTCCGCTGGGTTGTCTTTGAGGCAATACACCCAGTTGGTGGAGAGAGCGGATTTACCCAGGGGCAAAGAGTGGCAGCCTTCCCATACATCATGGCTTTAAATACCGTTTGTCTCCACTTTCATTGAGTCCAGCAAGTGAGGTTTATTGGGGGATTTTATAACTTTAGGATAGTTTCTAGGAACAATGCAAGCCAGTAAGCCATAGCGACTTGGGGTTTTGAGGTTGGACCTGTTGCGCAGGGTGTAAGGGGATGGATTGGTGAGTTGTTGCACTATCTCTTCAATTTTGGATTCAGAAGGGGTGTGATCAGATGAGTGAAATAAAGTGGACAGTGAATGGTTGTCTTGGATGAGTTTGGGAAAGTCAGAGGTAGAGGATTCATGATTGTGATTAGATTGAGGATGTGAGGAGGAGGATTTTGTAAGAGTGGAAGAATTTAGAAGTTCAGTAAGTGTTTTTTTTAGTGATAGAAGAGGATCAAAGGGAGATTTGGAGGGATGAGGAGGGGAGGAAGAGAGTGGAGTGTTCTCAAAGATTTTCACGTGTTTTGAATGGATGACATTGCAAACATCGGGACAGAAGAATTGATAAGAGTGCAAGTCTAAATAAAATTTTACTAAAATTCCCTCCAGCCCTTTTTCAGCAAACTTAGAGATGCTCTGTTTTGGGTTGAGCACAATAGTTTTGGAGTCAAGGATTTTGATGAGGGACAGCTTGGGAGTCAAAGATTTACAGATTTCAAATGGAGAGGTTTTGTTGAGTTTGCAGGTAATGAGGTTTAGGATGAGGCAGCATCTGGATATGATTTCATCCCACCTGGAGAGAGGAATCTTCATGTCAAGCATCAGGGTCCTTGCGGCTTTGATCAGAGTGCAGTTGGCGCGCTTGGCAACAGGGTTAGGTTAAGGCGTGTAAGTTTCAGAGGTGTAGTGGAGGATGCCATTTTTGGAGAAGAACAAGGCAAGTTGGTTGTTGAGGAATTCTCCACCTTTATCGGAGTGGAATCTCTTCAGTTTTTTATTGAAGTGGTTGGAGTGGAGTTGGATAAATTTGATTATTTTGTTGGCAGCATTGGATAGGAATTTGAGGGGCAGGCAGTTTTTGAAGCAGGAGAATTTATTGGTGATAACCAGAAAGAATCTGTTTCCAGATTTGGATGGAGGAGAAAATGGGCCACAGAGATTGGCATGAATTTTCTCAAATTTGGAATTGATTTTGGGAAAGGTTCCTTTGAAGGGAGTTTTGTGGATTTTTCCTTGAGCACACAAGATGCACTCAAGATTGTCCCATTTCAGTTTTGGAAATTATCTAGTAATTAGCTTGACTGAGTCAGAGTGGGAGTGACCAAATCTCTTATGGAGGGTGGAAAAAGAAATGAAGGAGTGAGCAGTAGGAGTGATTGGATTGGTGGACTCCTTGATGAACATGAGATTGTCCTTGATGTAAACTTCAAGGATGGTCTTGGAGTTGAAGGTGATCACAAACTTATTGGCTGCTGTGATTTTCAGGGAACAGCCTCCAAGAATGAGTTGACACAGGGAAATAAGGTTCATGGCTATGTCAGGAACAAGAAGGGAATTTTTGAGGTTCAGTTCTGAGTGGGAGGTGCTAAGGGTTGCAGTGCCTTGTCCAAAAGCTGCTATTGAGGAGCCAAGTTTTCCAGTCTGGATGACAGTATTATCTTCCCTGAGGCTGTTGAAGAATCAAGGATGGTTGAACATGCATTGAGAGGCGCCAGAGTCAAGAATTATTTGATTTTGTTCAAGAAGGTGTGAATGGGTCATGGCAAATGTGAAGGCAAGGTGAGCGGATGCGGCAGGATTGGTGCTGGACAGATTAGCTTTAGTGGAGGAAGAGGAGTTGGTCAAAGGATTGGGTCTCAGATGGAGAAATAACCAGAAACATTGCTCTTTGGGGTTGTTGGCTTGTGGGTTGTGCCAGTTTGCTTTGCATCTCAGGAGGTTTTGTTGCAGAGTCATGGTGGAGGCTTGAGATCCTGAGGCAACTTTGTGTTTCACTTGGTTGATATGTCTTAGGACCAATTCTCTGTCTATCTTTCTTTCTCCCAGAGAGCAATTTATAATGGTTTTCAGATTTTCCAATTATGGAGGGAACTTGTACAGGAGGAGGTAGGCTACAATTTTTTCTTCCATCTTGATGCCAATTTTGGATATTTGCATCAGGAACAATTTGGCTTCAGTGATGAATTTCTCAATGTTTCTTGGGTCAAATGGAAGATTGAGGAAGTTGAAGAAGACCCTAGATCAATCAGAATGTCTGGGAGGAAGCAAAGAATTCATTTATTGAGTTCAACAGATCAATGACATTGAAGAGATGGTGTTCTTTCACACAATTCACATAGGTCTTGTTATCCAGTTTGGCCGGAATATATCCAAAAATCTCAAGGTTGACTTTGAATGGACATTTTTCAGGTTTGGTTGATGAGAGCCATTGAGAAATTCCTTTGAGGGAGAAGATTGTGAGGATTTTTGACCGCCATAGGGAGAAGTTGTTTTTGGTGAGGTTATAGGAGGAGTCTGTCAAGGTATTCAAGAGAGATGAGTTAGAATCTGCTGGTCCTGGGGTGTTCATTTCATCTCCTGGTTGGTTGAGTTGGTGGGCACTTTGGCTTTTAACCTTGAAGAATGGAATGAATTAAATTCCAAAGCAGGACCAGCAGGCGGCGAAATTAGAGGTCAGAGACATGACATTTGAGAATGAAAAACTTGAGAAGAGTGGAAATGTGAGATCTCAAAACCAGAAAGAAAATAAATAACAGATTGATGAAGGCCAAGGTAATTGGCGGATTGAGGATGAGGTGTTTTATTGAGTGAGGGTAAGGGTTGAGGAATGGAAAAGAGCAAGGAAATGAAGAAGAAGATTGGATGAAGGAGGCCAAGGTAGGATGTTGAATGAACATGTTGGTGGAGTGAGGGCTGGCGGAATAAGAGGGATTGGAATGAATAAGAATGAAGATGAGGGGAGGGAGGAGTAGAAACAATAGTTGATGGCGTGAATGATGGTGAGGAGTTGAGGTTGAGGAGATCAAGCCAGAGAGTAAGAATTGGGAGGAGAGTTAAATGTGAAAAGCAATTGTAACAGAGCGGTCATGGGGTTCAGGAAGTGGACAATGGAAAGTAGTCGCGGGTGATCATGGAATTGGAGTAGCCGCAAGATGTCTAGTTTGAGGGAGTGCATAGATCAGTTATTTCTACACCTGATTCAATACAACCACTCTCATCAAGACCATACACCATTCATCACTCCACTGAACCTTGGCCTTCAAAATTTTTTTCCTTCTGATATCAAACTGCCTGCCCATCCTTGCCATCAAATCTCATGCTTTCCACCCACTCTTGACCCTCCCCAATTATATAACCCAGACCTGCACCCTCAAATCTCAAAATCCTTGCCATAGTCAGGTTCTGGAAGGGTCCTCATTTGATAATTGACTCAAAGTGGAGCTTTCTATTCATCAATACCAAGTATTGCTAAAGCCCTCTGTAAGAAGTTCTACCAAATCAGCCTTGGTGGTGTCAAGGATGAATATGAGATTCAAGGTTGTTGTCAAACCTACATTGGATCAATTCCCAGTGCAATTTTTCAAGCCCTCAGGAGGGTTGTCCTCAACATTCCAGTCATACTCTTGTAAGCTACTTACTTTCTTCAAACTTGCCCTATTAAAAGTTCAAACCAACTGACCCAAGTGGAATCTCTAAACTCTACACTTAGGGATGAAATTGATAAGTTAGGTAACAGGAGCTTAAACAGTGATGCAGCATTGGCTCTGTTAGAATTCTTAGATCTAGAACAAAAAAAATCCTTTTTCAATCATTAAATCAATACTCCCATCAGCCTATTCTTAGCCCTGTTCATTGAAATGGCCACAAAAACCTTGAATATCTCATAAACACTCTTGGATTGATTGGAAATTGATGAGGTGAATGGTTACCTACTCAAAAAAATTTAGACATTGCAAAACAGAACTTGATCCCTAAAAATATCAAATACTATTGTCTCAATTCAAAACAACTGATCCTCAAAGACCCCAATAGGATCTTGAAACAAATCATCATTGGTTATACCCAAAACTCTGGAGTTTGTAGTCTGGAATGTGAGATTGGTAATCTGTGTTGTTCCAAGGTCAAATTGGCAATCAGTTGCATCAAGTATCACTTTATGCAGATGAATCTCAAGGTTACGGAATTTAAAAAGATTTATCTTCATATCAATTTACCATCTGGATTGGTTGGGAAGGATGGCCCTTTGGATGGGTTTTCCCTTGTCCTGGCCCTTTTCCCACTACTCTAGGGGATTGAGCTTGATCATTTTTTAGCAGTCACTGGTGAGATCTCCCTACAGGGTCAAGTCTTGGCGTTGCTTTGGATTTGGGAGAAGGTGAGTGAGAAGATCAAGAGAGTTGTGGGAGTCCAATCTTGTATTGAGACTAACTTGTTACACCAACTAATTGGCTGACAAAACCTGCAGGTCTTGGCATCCAATAAATTGGGAATCCAAGAGATCATCCTACCACATTTGAATGCGAATGAAATCAAATTGGATCCTCATCTCAACCATATCCCCAATTTAATGATCAAGATTAAATAAATGAGCTAACTATAAAATATGATCTGCTTTTTCTTCAAGGATCAAGAGATCTGTATTGATGCTCTCAATAAAATTCAAGGTTGATCTTCAGACTCGTCAATTGTTGACTCTCAGCATCAGTCCATCCTGGGTAGTTGTCATCCGTTTGCCAACTTTCATCCAATTGGTTCATTCAATTCAGTCTGGATATTCTTCTTTGAATAAGAAGAATTGATCAGGTCAATGATCATCTCATTTGAGTCTTACCCTCCAGCTCTTGGGCTCCTTCCTCATTGATTGATCAACACACTCTCTCTAATCCTCACAATCAATTGTCATTGTTTTACCCTTTCATCTCCCAATCAATCATCTCTGATTATCATAATCATAATCAACACCTAAATTGATTCAGTGACTTGATGAGCAGGGCTGAGAAGTTGTACAGGCACATGGGCCCATCTGGAAATCACACACTTAGTTCACGGTTAAAGCATCAATCATCCATGTTGAGTTCATGGTTTCAAATCCCATAGTGTTTAACTAAATTTTGGATCATAAAAAAGTCACTGCCCTCATAATATTATACAATGAATTGAATCCCTTCTTGATCCTCACCTCAATCAAAGTATAATGTTGGGAGGGAACAAGTTGGGAGGAGATAATTTTACAAACTTACAGAGAAATGGAAAGAATAGGGCTTGCAACCCTCAAAATTTTAATATGATTAATTGAATCCCTTTTTGATCCTCACCTCAATTATAGTATGTGGATGGGAGGAGATGATTTTGGAAACATGTGGATGGTAGGAGATGATTTGGGAAACATACAGATACAGGGTAAGAATAGGGCTTTTCAGCATTGGCTAAAGGGGAAATTTTTTGGATTGATAGTTCTTGAATTTCTTCCTCATCTGTTTGGATGAAAGAGCCAGCCTACCTTTGTTTTATTCTTTAGTTCCTTGTCCATGAGGAGATAACCATAAAAATTAGAGGATGGAGGTTGGAAAACTTGTGTTTAATTTTTGGAGCTGACTTGAGCCTTTGGAAGCTGATGGTGGAGGATTTTTGGATGCAGTGTTCCTGGGAAATGTTTGCTTTGGCCCATTGGATTTCTGAGTGGACTTGAGGGGGGAAGTTTGCTGAGGGGCCATTTGAAAAATTAAGAGGGATGAAGGGATTAAGCAATGTGATGAAAGCAGGGATGAAGGGATGAAGTGATGATGTGATGACGTGATCAAGCATGAAGAAATTAGAGTTAGGATGTGATGAGAGAATTGATGAAGGGATGAAGGATTGAAGCAATGAGAGGATGGATTTGATGAAACAAAAAAAGTGATGGGAGTAAGGATGTGATGAAAGTGGGGATGAAGCAATGAAGCAATGAAGCAATGAGAGGATGGATGTGATTAAACAAATGAAGTGATGAGAGTGATGAAGAAATGGAAGCCTTAAAGTAGTGAGAGTGATGAATTGATGGGGGATGAGAGTGATAAAGTGATGAGAGTAATGAAGCAAATTTTTCAAATGAGGTTGGAGGTAGAATTTTTAGGATGAGGTTGGAGGTTGAAAAAAGGGGTGATGATGTGGAATGATGTGTGGTTGAGCAGGTGAAAGCCTATATATACTTGAATTGAAAAAACTTACTTATTTCATGTAAAATTTTGTACGTCTGATCTGAAATAAGTGGACTTTTTTGATTTTTAATGGTGGTTTTGAAATGGCTGGTTTGGGTTTAAACCCGCAATTAAAAATTGTTGGGTTTTCTTAGCTTTAATAAACCCTATTATAATACATCCAAAAAATCTGAAAAAATAATTAAAATCCTCTTTGACTTTTGTTTGAAATTTTTAATAGCCTGAATCACCAAAAAAATGAAATAAAAAGGGAAAAAATGGGATGCAAATGTCAAATGAGACATGTGGTTTTTTTGATCTTTTTGGTTTTTTTTGAAGGAATTTTTTAAGGTAAAAGGATACACAAAAAAATTCTCAATTAAATAATTGAAAAATTTTTGAACTTAACTTTAAATATCTTGTTGCTGAAATGAAAAAAAATTGATAAAATAGCCAAAATAAGGATCCAAAAACCCATGGAAAAGATTGGTTTTTGCAGAATTTTTCAATTTTTTGATTCCATTTTTGGAGGGGTTCTAATGCCTCCAAAATTACCAAATATATGTTTGGGGTTTTATCAACCCCAGAAATGGTCTGGGGCTTCAGAATTAAAAAAAAAATTCTTCAATTTATTGTGAAATAATGTACCAGTAGTTTTGAGAAAACTTTCCACAGTTTTTTTTGTGCATGTCTGGCCGGCCAAAATGTTTAAAAGGCTGGAAATCCTGGGGAAAAACCAAGATGCACAAGGGAAAAATTGTTTGCTCAATTTTTCAAGTGACAGGTCACCTGTATCAGGTTTCCTTTCTGGAATTTTCTAAAACTGGAAAGGAGACCGTGTGGGCCTTCACACCACAGCCCTCACCTTTCACATAAACCTCTGAAATCAAAGACCATCCAAGACAATTGAAAGGTAGAGAAACTTGTGAATCAACCCACCAGCTAAACCAATTTAGAATCAAGATCCTGCTTATTCTAAATCTCCTTCAAAACTCAAAAATTCCTTAGTAAATGAAGATTTTTTCAGCCTAGCAGCATTTGAACAAGAGGCAAAGAGTGATGAAGAAGAGATGAGGAGGAAACTACATCAATCAATGGGTGAATCAGGGTGAAACAGAGGACAATAACAACCAAAGAAATGAGGATTAGGAAGATATTAACCTGTTCCTCCAATACTTGACAGGCTTGCTGGATGATGAGGAAGAGGAAGAGTGAGGAGATGTTCATCAAGCTTATGATCAAGACTCAGAGAAGAGACATCAATTGTTGACATATTTTTATGGTTTTTTTTATGGTTTGATTTTACTTGCTCATGTACCCAATTATTTAAATACTTTGCTGCAATTTAAGCAAGAAAATTAGATTTTGTTTGAAATTAAAAAGGATACGTTTTAACATATTGTTTATAATCAATTGTTCCAACAAAAAAAATTTTGTCTGCCAACATTAAAAGGTGGAAAAAAACCCTGAAAATTCAGGAAAAAAACATTATACCACTGGGCAGCCTTTTTTTATGGCAATTTCATGTTTTTTGTTTGAAGGAAATTAATATTAAAAAGGAGTAAATTAAAAATTAATATAGGAAAATAAATTGAAACTAAAGGAAAAACAAAATAAAACAAAGGAAAGAAACTCTGAAAATTTGGACAAGAATTACAAAAAACCAGGACAGTTTTCTTGAAACTGATAGTATTTTTCTGTGTAGCAGCAAGGAGGACCAATGGCGCAGGGATGTAATTCATCCAAGAATTAAAGGATTGCTCCCATGAGACAAAAATTCCCTAACTAAATAAAATACATTAAACATCAAAATTTTAAAAAAATAAAAATAAAACATTTGTGACCCTACACAACCCATTCACAACTAAAAACAGCCTTTCAAAACCAAGATGGGTTGCAAACCATGCCATGCAATCCATTTTGAGCGGTGAAAAGGTGGTGTAGGGTTGAAAATTTATCACTGCACTTTTATTTTGAGGGAATTAAATTTTTGATTCCCCCAGAACTGGGTTTCACACAGTTTTAAAATTGCCAAACCATCTGTCATACTGGCACCTAACTCAGTCTAACCTCAGCATTTAAACTCAGGAAATCCAATCTAACCCTCAGGCATGATCCAATTTCCAAGGAACTTCAACCTCAAGGCTCAGGAGACTTATATCAATATGTCTTTAGTAACTATATACCTCAGGATCTTTGTGCAGTACATATCTACAGATAGTCTAACCTCATACAAGTATGGAGATAGACTCCATAGGATTACGCATACTTAATCTCCCAGGCCTGCACATACTGTAACCTTATTAATTCTGTCTAACCCATACTTGGTCACGGTTTATCCTTTTGGGAATCCTTACGTACATCCTCTTGCAGATTGTATTACATACTATCTCTACTTAGTACATAGTTTCATGACCTCCATGTAAACTTTACATCCTTCAGATGTACTCTCCCAACTTAGACAGCCCAGAATTTCAACCTTAACCCAATTTAGAAGCCGCCTAACCTAATGTAGTAGCATACCTGATCAGCCCTCTCTGTTACCTAGGCTGTTCCCAAGAAATCACATATGTAGTCTGAGCCCCAATCACTGGTACCTCTGTTGTATTTCCAACCTCTTGTCTATTTAAACTGGCCTCCTCTTCCTTCTTCCTGTTTGTTCCCCAATAAATCAGTTTACTACTTCTTACTAGGAATCCATCCCAGAAAGTGTCAACGGCACCTTATCTTCAATTCAGTCCTACTCTGCTGCTTGTAGCATCTTCCAGTATCCTTTCACCCAAGCCTACTGAGAGTAGAGTCCCATCTGTGTCAAGCCCTGCTTGCATTTCAGCAATTCTTGTGACAACATCCCCCGGCTTCCCACCTCCTTCTACATCCAACCTCATTGCAAATTTTTTTTACCTCAAGCCTCATCATAAAAACATTCACCACTCTCATCACTTTATCACTCTCATCATCACTCCCATCAATTTATCACCCTCATAACTTCATCACTCACCACTTTATTTCTCTAATTGCTTCATTGCTCTAATTGCTTCATTGGTCTCATTGCTTGATCACTCTTATCACTCTACCTCCAACAAGAACTTGTACCTCCAACCTAATCCAAAGAATCCAATCATTGTTTTATTTCTCATTTCACTTTATTTCTCTCATCAATTCATATCTCTAATCACTTTATCTTGCTTGTAACTTTATCCCTCTCATCACCATATTGCCCTTACTCTTTCCAAATGGCCCCTCAGCAAACCTCCTCCGCAAGTCCACACAAAAGTCCAACACACCAAAACAAACATTGCCAATGAACTCCACAACAAACAATCCTCCCCCATCAGCTTCCAAGGGCTCAAAAAATCCTCCCCCATCAGCTTCTAAGGGCTCAAACAATCCTCCCCCATCAGCTTCCAATGGCTCAAGTCAGCTCAAGAGAGCTGATCACATCATCCTGGTCAACTGCCTCAAAATTCCATCCAACTATGATCCCTGCTTTGGAGCAGACAATGAAACACGTGTTGGCCAACCTCCATCCTCTAAGGTCAGTGGTTATCTCCTGATGGCAAATGAACTCAAGGACAAAACAAAAGGTGGGCTGGATCTTTCATCCAAAAAGATGAGAGAGCAATTCAATAATTATTGAGCCAAGTACAAAAAGGCCCACTCCATGTCAATCTCCACTGGCTTTGGTATCACCAACTCTGACAAAGCCAAGGGAATCAACTTGGTGGTTGATAAGTTGGACTCCA
Organism: Puccinia polysora; assembly: GCA_025617555.3. Classification (NCBI taxonomy): domain Eukaryota; kingdom Fungi; phylum Basidiomycota; class Pucciniomycetes; order Pucciniales; family Pucciniaceae; genus Puccinia; species Puccinia polysora. Next base: position 1,576,994 of record CM062631.1, read on the forward strand.
TTTTTACTTTTTATATTCAAATGGATGAAATCTTTGGAAAGAAGGCCAAAATCAACCCCCTAGCTACTTTTGATGCCCAAAAATCCAATTCAGTTGAGGCTGAGGACTTGGCTGGGGATGCTCAGCCTAGCAATGGTGATCCCAAAGAAACCTATGAGTGGCCCCCATCCTATGCCAAGGAGGATATACAAATGCAATCAGTTCCAATCACGTCTACTTCTGCGTTGATTGAGGAGTCAAATCATACCTTGGACCACTCACCTCCTTCTTTGGATTGCTCTCTTCCTGGGTTAGCAGATCTCATCAGCCTTGCTGATGCCAAACAAGATTTTCCTCAGTCTCCATTACCCTCAACATTGGTTCAAGTAAGAAACCCAGCTCTTTTATCTTCTGTCTGGTTAATCCTGACTGATTTAGATTGTAAAAAAATAGGCTCATCCATTCCAGAATGGCCAAAAACACAAGCCAATGGGGCCTCCCACATTGCCTTTGAACACTAGTGAAGAATTTCAGACTCAAACCACCTCTGCCAAGGGTAAGAAAAAGGCCTCCAATTCCATCAATATCAACCCTAAAAGTCATAAAAAGAGGAGAAACACTTCAGGTTTTTCAGGATTTGAAGAAATCATGGAGAAGCAAGATTCATGTAAGTCCATTGGTTGACCCCGCTTTCAAAATCCTGCTCATTGCTTTTCCCCTGAAAAAAACAGTCAAATCACAAATTGAATCCAAAAAACTTGAGTTTGGAAAACAAAAGTGGGATTGTCAACTGGTCATGGATGTTCAAAAGCGGAAATCCAAGAGTTTGGCTCATCAACAAAAATGGGATGCTGAGTGCAAGTTGAAACAGGCTGAGCTAGAGTTTCAAAAAGAGGAAAAGGAGAAGGCTCAACAGAAAGCACAACTGGAAAAGGAGAGGGAACAACTTGAAACTGAAAAAAAGCATAAGGTATCAGTAGCCTTGGCTTGCATTGGTAGCAGTAGAAAAGTAGATGAAATACAGCAGATAACTCAAATTCTGGGCTTGTAAATATATTTGCATGGGTGAAAGAAAAAAAAATATTTTTGATTACAACGTTTGAGAGTATTCTTAACCCCACCAACATACAGATATTTTTTGTTTATATATATATATATATTTTCTAGAGTAAATTTGGCCATTATTCAAATCCCTACAAGTTTTTCTAGTTGTTTTATTAATTTGAAGTGACATGGCCATTCTGGTATGGGTTTCTGTGTCCACAGCAGGAAAGGTAAAGTGCTTGTACTTCTTAGCTGCACAAACCATTCTGACTATACCTTTTTGCTTGAAATCAATTCCAAAGCCAAGGTCAGTAAAAACAAATTGGCCATCCAATACTTGATATTTGTCTGTATTTATAATAAGTCTACCATATGATTTCTTGGTTGGAACCAAAAGTAAAAAGGAGTAGCCAGAGATGTCTCCTTTTTTGATATGAGGAGAGTTGTAAAAAGAATCCAAGGTGAAAGTGATGTGTGGGGAGCAATCAAAAGGTGTAGGCTTGGAACCAAATTCCAACAAAGAGAAAGATGGGATGTTGTTGTCCTTCATGGTATCACGGTTTGATTCAAAGGAAAGTTTGGCCAAATAGCAAAACATTTGTCCAAGAATTTGGGATACTTTGTCTGCCTTAAGGTTGAGGAAAGCATACTCTTGAGGAGAAGATCTAATGGATGATTCCTTTACATAAAATCCAAATAACTCTGAAGGGTGCATCAATTTTTGCCATCCAACTGCCCACATTCACCCCTCCAAGATCTTGAAGGAACAACTGGGTTGACAAATTTTTTTGAAAGTGGTGACAAAGTTGATGTCCTTCTTATCTTGTTCTGAGATTTTATCCAAGGGCACAAATTCAATTATTGAAACCAGGGATTGGTGATCAGATTCATTGAGGACAATTAATTTTCCACAGTGGAAGAAATGGAACCGTTTGATTTTTTTTTTTTGCTTTCTCAAACTCTTCCTAGGAGGTTTTTTGACTATTCTTTTTATTTTTGGCAAAAATTGAAGGGTACAGATCCAAATGATGCAATTTCCAACCACAACAGACCACCTTTTCATTAATGCCTTCCTCAGAAACCTCTAAAGATATTTTGGAATCTCTCATTTGAACCCTCTTTTGGTGATGGGCCCTATTCTTCCAAACTTTCATTATGTTGGTAAATCCATTTCCTTCCATCTCAATCCCTCCCATCCATATACTCTGATTGGGGTGAGGAAAAAGATGGGATTCAATTGTTTGTGTAACAATTTGAGGCGGGTGGGAGAAGAATAGGACATTCACCAAAAGTGGTTGAGGGATTTAAAAAAAAAACAAAAAAAAAACAGTCAGTCAAATGGACATCATCAGTGAAACAAGATTGGATCAAAAAAAAATAAAACCAAACCTGGACTTGATCCCAAGCTCACCAGCAATGGGATCACCAAAAAAAAAACTGTACCAAAAAAAAACATCACATCAGCACCCAAAAAAAAAAAAACTTACCAGGGTGCAAGGGAATGGGGCCGGGCCTTCAGGTTGGGCTTGGGTTGGGCTTGGGTCAGGCCAAGTGACCAGAGGAGGGGGGGCCGGGCATTGGTTGGCCAAAGGAGGGGAGGGGGCTGGCAGGGTCAGCCAAGCCATTGAAGGAGGGGGGGGGGCCCTGGGCGTTGGTCAGCTGATAGATGGGGGGGGCCCGGGTGGGCATTGTGGTGATCAATCTGGGACACTTCATGGGTTTTGGAAATTTTTGAATTTTTTTTACATTTCCTTATCCATCAATACATCCTCAAAAAAAATCTTTGTTTCTCTATGGCTACCCACTTTTTTCCCAGGTTCCCAGCTCTTCTCTGTCCTAGCAGTCTAGGAGGCCTTGCTTGGTCACCCAATGCCTGCCTCCTCTGTTCAAATCCCCCCCCTGCACGCGCTTCCTCCTGAATTTTTGGCCAAGCGTGCGCAATCCGCCATTCCCTTCTCAACTCATCACCTCCATTGACCAATGACCCCAAGCAATGCTTGCTGTTGTCAGAGATCCCAAGACCAGCCAATCATTGGATCACTGGTTCTAGATCAATCATGGGAAAGATCCTTGATTGATCAATCCCATGAACAATCTTGCTCCATTTTCACTCACATCATCAACCCCCTCAACACCAGTCACCAATAAGAACTCATCAAGATTCAGACCATCAAGAACCATCAATCCTTGCCATCTTCAACTCCAATCCCATGTCAATTGTTGGTGACCTCATGACAAGCTCTGCCCATCCATCTGTGACGCCTGCAAACCAACATCGTTGTTTGTGGCCGTCGGAACCTTTGCACCGCCACCAATGGTTGCGTGCAACCATCTCTGTCGCGTGTGAGACCAACAATCCTAACCCATCATCCACCTCAATCCTCCCTCAACCAACGGTGGCTGCGGTTGGCCAAACTCTCCATCCACTGCCACCATTGTCCTTGATGCAGGCAGGTTTCCCCTCTCATACTTTGTTATTTTTTTTGTTTTTCTCCCTCCCATGTCAGCGGTTCCTGTTGCCAACCTTCATTTATTTTTTTAAAAAAAAGAAAAAAAAATTCAGCTCTCATTTGTAAACATCTCTTGTAAATATTCTACAAGGCCTCTGTTCTATAAAAGGAGGGGCTCTCCACTGCCTTTTTGCATCCATCTCATCTGATCCATCAGACATAGTAATAAATAATCTGATGATCCCAAAGGGCCTCTTCCCCTTCATCTTCATCCTCACCTGGGTATATCCATAATTTCCCCTTGATCCTTTGAGCCTCCATACTCAAATTTTTGATTATTCCATCTGTGACCCTGTTCCTTATCACCAACCATAGCCTTTCTGGTTGAAGATAATTCTTTCTACTGGAATTCTTGAGTTTGTTATACCACTCCTGATCCCTTTCTCCAACCATACTGGTCTTGATCTTTCCTGATCATCTTTTTGGAGCCAATCACAATTGATTGAAGAGGCCTTATTAAGCTTAAAACCTGGAGTGTTATACCTCCCTTTATTCTTTAAAGTTGAATTCCGCCAGGCTACTCTTGATTCCCTTGAGAAGTGTTGGGTTATTCCTGTTTGAATCTGTTATTTCTTTGCTTCTAGAGCTTCAAAAACAAATTGCTTTTGTTTTGTACAGCCACCCACAGTTATCTGGTACCCTTCAAGCGCTTGATTGCGGAGAGTTGGGAAGGTTCATTGAGAACCTGGAGGTTGGTTGGGATTGAGTTGATCTTTCCTAATCTTCTGCTTCTTACCAGAGTTATTAGCTTGTGGGAGTTGTTACTTTCACCTGCCTTATTACGGTGAGCTCTGAACAGGAATTTGACTTATTTTGTTCAAGTCTTTCCCTTCAACATCTTGCCTTGGATAGTGTTGATTCCTTTGCTACCAAGTATTCTCAAACTCATCCCTTACATTGATTCCTTATTGGCAATTTCCTGGACCTTGATTCTGGTTACATTTAAATATTATTGTAACTCTTAGGAGGGCAGCCTAAATAGCACTTTTACCCTCCGCAGAACTGCCTGCAGCTTAGCACTGTTTGGAGTCTTACAGCATCAGTTGGCCAAAGGAGGGGAGAGGGCTGGCGGTTTTGGCCAAGCAAGAAAGAAGGGATGGGGGAGGCCAGGGCTTTGGTTGGCTCATTGCCAAGAAAGGGGCTGGCGGGGTTGGCGGGGTTGGCCAAGCAAAAGCAGGGGGCCTGAGCATTGGTTGGCCGATGGATGGGGGGGGGGGGCCTGGGTGGGCGTTGGTTGGTGTGGAAACAAAGAGGGGGAAATCCCCTAGTTGTCCTCAAGTTTGAGAGTTAATGGTCCAAGAATCTGTAAGGAGGTTGGATGCAATGAGTTAAAGAGAGAGGGAGAGGGAGAGAAAGAATAATAAGATGAGTTCCTAGTTCCTTGTTCCTTCAATCCTTTCCCATCCTCTGTGATCCAATAAGATAAGATCCTCCTCCTCTGTCAGATTTTTACTATGTCAGAGCTAGCTGAAAAAGCACCAATAATAAGAAAATTAATTAAAATTAATAAAAAACAATTAAAGAGTATGAATATACAAAGTATTATTGGAGATTTGGACTCCTCACCTAATTTTTGGTAGGGTCACTCAGCAACCCTAGCCTCCAATTCCTACTCCTTGTCCATCTTAAATCACATAATAGTGAAGTTTTAGCCCACGGCGCCACCGGTCCACGTTTTGCCACTGTAAGAATTTCATATGAAATCACAGGGTTAGGTTTCATAGCTCAAATTTAGTCAGAATTAGAGAATTCTGTATATTTTGGGAGTTATTGATGAAAAAGCATTTTTTCAACACTCCCGCGCGCAGCTTCAAGAGCTTTGCACTTGCGCAACAGATGCCAGAGTATAATCCTGCGTGAGAGCAAGGGCTGACAAGCGGGAGCGCAGCCCCAGGCAGGTGACCAATCCACAACCGCGGGAAGATGCAAAGCAACAGGCGTGACAGCCATCAACACAGGATGAGGAACCGCTGTCAGGTACCAATCAGACAGGTTAATACCCATAATAATAGATCCAGGTTATGTAAAAAATATCTCCACGCGTAGAAGTGAATAAAAAAGTAGATAAATAAATTAAAGATACATAAAAGGATGAGTTTACATATTTAAATAAATTATATAAATAAATACATAAAATGTCGAAAAAGACTACTAACAACTTTGGAGGCTTGCATACCTATCTTATCTTGACATAAATGAGGACTTCATGACACCAAATTGTTTTTTGAAGATCTCATGAAGCCAAATATGTAAAAGTATTACTAAGGTTCCCAAAGGAACCATTTTAAATAAATTATTTTACTAAAAATCATTGAACTTCGAAAATAACCATCAAGAGATTAGGGGAGTCTAAAAAACTACTTCCCATGACCTTTATGAGAGTTTAAAGACATCTTCATGTACGTAGGGTTTTTTTCAATCTAAAAAAAATATATTACAAATAAATTCCAAGTAATTATTTTTAGTAAATTATTTGAATAAACCAACACCAATTTGGAAAATTGATGTTAACAACTTTAAGGGAACAGAACTTACACTTAGAGTGACATAACCAGGAACCATGTTACATCAAACTGCTCGTAGAATATCCAACAATGTCATATTCAATCAAGTTCATTAAGTTCTCATGACATACATGACTAAAAGAGGATCATATGATCAACTAGGTGCTTCTTCCCAAAAAATTATTAAATTATTATGGGGAATAGCTCGAGATCCAGACTGATCAAGCTCCCACCCAGGCTACAGGACCTAGAGCACATCCAGGGAGAGCACTAGTTTCCCTGCTAGCCTTAGCACCCGTCCCCTTGAGACCCTATAGCTCTCAGAGGGACAGAAATGAGACCCAAAAAGATATAAATAAAGGCCCCTTTTTGAGGTGATTGATACCCAGAGACCCAGTTATACTTACATACAGACACCGTGCCAAGGTAATAAAATAATAATAAGAGATAAGTAAGTGATTTATGGCTTTATTATTAATAATAATATCCATCCCCAACCCTTTTTATCAATTTAAACTTCTGAAAAATCTTATAACCCCAGTATACAGGTTTAACCCATCAGTGCATGTCCCAAACAGGTATCCACAGGATTTAATAATATACCAGTGAGTCTTTTATCCTTTCTCTGTTGTGGAAGCTTGGTTACAAAGCCCTGCCACTCCACCGTGTATTTTATATACATCTTATCTTTGGGAAATATATCCTTTAAGAATATAAATTAAAGGTTCCAAAGTAACCAGGCCTACGTGTTTTAATACTGAATTCCCTGAAGAGAGGTGTTAAAGATCCCCAATATAATGGTGGCCCCTCTATTAAAATATTCAATAATCAATTTATTTATATTGATTTACAACAAAAAACCATATCCAAACCAATCAAACTTGCAATGAGCTTTATCCAAAGATTTTATGGATTTTTGCTTCATTCATTGAATACTATATTTATTATTTATTTTATCACCTCTGGTAGCTAAAGGATAGCAAGGATGTTGGCATCCAGGAGGCTCAAATCCTCCATCCGGGTTGAGGGTGCAGTTTAAGTAACCTCCCCCTTCAACCTAACCTAAGTACAACCAGAAGCAAACAAGAATCATGAAATACAACCCCTAAGTGCAGAACCCTAGCCCCAAGCCTATCCTTCCATCCCATAAACCACATCCCATAAACCACATCCCATAAACCACATCCCATATCTCATACACCATATTCCATTGGTATTGCCCGCCTGCCATTAGGTCCACCCGGTTTGTCCTTCTCATGATGCGGCCCTTTTGCCGCACCCAACTCAGAGCCCCCCGCGCATGTCTGCATCCGCCTGACACGCCATTCTAGAATCCAAGGTAAATTTGCACGCAATCTGTCCAATCCAATCCAATTCACCCCACGTATCCAGATGCAAAGCCCGTCTTGACTGCTTCTGAGCCCTCAGCGCGGCTTTCTGCACCAAGGCCACACCCATTGCTGAGCGCGCAGCCCATTCTAACTTGCGTCCATAAAAGAACACCGCATTGGACAAAGGAGGGGAGGGGGCTGGCGGGGTTGGCCAAGCAAGCAAAAAGGGATGGGGGGCCAGGGCTTTGGTTGGCCATTGGCCAAGCAAGGAGCCAGAAGGGTTGGGGGGGTTGGCCAAGCAAGAGCAGGAGGGGGGGGGGGGCTGGGCGTTGGTTGGCCAAAGGAGGGGAGGGGGCAGGTGGGGTTGGCCAAGAAATTGAAGGAGGGGGGGCTGGGTGTTGGTCTGCTGATGGATGGGAGGGGGCTGGCAGGGTTGGCCAAGCAAGCAAGAAGGGGGAGGGGCCTGAGCGTTGGCTGGCCAAAGGGGGGGAAGCCAAAGGAGGGGGAGGGTGGGGCCCCCAACTAAGCAAAAGGGAGGGGGGGCAACCAAGGCAAGGGGTGGGCCAGGCAAGTGAGAGGGAGAAAGTGAGAGGGGGGGAGGGGTAATTGTGAGGGGGGGGGCAAGGGAGGGGGAGCAATTGAGAGGGGGGGAAAGCAAGAGGGAGGAGAGGGATGGATGCAAAAGTGAGGTTAGCAAGGATGGGTGGGAGGGATGGAAAAGCAGGATGAGGAGCATGGGGGGGGGGCTTACCTGGGAGATCAACCATGGGGGTGGGGGGGTCCTGAAGGTTGATGGATAAAAGGATCAGACTTGGATGATGGGGAGGATGAGGAGGAGGGGGAGGGGGAGCTTACCAGGGATTCCAATCAAAGGAGGAGGGGAGGTGGTGGGTGAGGTGGAGGTGGTGGGTGAGGAGAAGCGTTGAGGTGGAGGTGGTGGGCAAGGCTGAGGTGGTGGATGAGCAGGAGGGGTGAGGTGGAGGGACAGGTGGTTTGTGTTAATTTTTCTTTCAACTAAAAGAATAGATTTCAGTAATGAAATTGAAAATGAAAATGAAAATCAAGAATGACATGGACGCAACATGAGTTCACCTAAAAGCAAGACTTGGCAGATAGCCAGCAACAGTAAAATAAAATATAAATGAATAGACAACTTGATCCCTCCTTCAACAATCCTATAGTTCCTTGCTGCATTGTATGAGATGTGTCAGTAAGGGAGAGCATGAACAGGACATGAAGGAAATAAAGGAAACATGTACCAGATGAGATATAAGGAACCAAATTGTTCCAGTTTGACTTGCAGATGATTTAATTTCAAGATTGGTGTTTGATCTTGAGTCTTTGACTGAGGTAGCTATGCTCCTTCAGAAGGCTGGTGAGGAAGCAACTTGTGATTGCATTGGGAACGGTTGATAAAGTTGTGCAGTCTGCTGGATTTGAAGTATCTTCACTCTTAGGTTGAAAATGAGTGCGTGCATAAATGGTTCAAACTTGATTAGGCCTGATAATTTAACAGTTTGATGGGGTGAGGTGGAGGAGAGGTCAGTGGGCTGGAAAGTGGTGAGTTATAAGGTGGAGGTTTTTTTTGATTTTTTCTAGGTCCGCTAAGAAAAAAAAACCAACTCAGCCTGGAAACTTGGGTGAACAACCAAAAAAAAAACTTACTGTGAAGTTATTTTTAACCTATTTAAAAATCAAACATTACTCAGCAAAGCAAGCAAGGGTGAGAGGAAGAATCTGCTCTCTCATAGAAGAAGATGAGGGAAAAGATGAGACGGGGATGACTTGAGGTGGATCAGGAATATCATCTTCAAATATTTTGTCCCATTCATCTTTGATGTCAGCCAAAAGATTTATAAGGATTAAACAAGTTACAATCCAGTTGATGAGGAAATTCATGTCTTTGGGGTTTTGAAGCTGATTTTGCATTTCCCTTAAGCTTGCCCATCTTCCTTTCAGGAATCCTATGGCATGCTCAATCCAAACTTGCAATTGGGCAAGATGATAGTTGAAATCAGTTTTTCTTTGAGTGTTGCACAAACCATTCTGGTATGCTGGAACCACATATTTCCCACTAGCATAAGCTGAATTGGCCAGAAGGTATTGATTGTGGTCAAAGTAGCTCTCTGGTTGTTGGGCAATCCGCATCCAATTGAACACGTATAAATCATGAAAAGAACCTGGAAGTCCAGAATGGAGGGATAGGAACTTCTTGTTGTTACTGCAAACAAGTTGTAGTACCACAGAGTATTTTTAAAAAAAGACAAAACATATTTGGTCAGTGTGTGATCAAAAGTGTTATCAAAGCAATTGGAAAAGATATGAATCAATTGCCTTTTTTTCCAATCAAAATGGTGGTTGCCATCTCTTGGGTTTTTGACTCAAGGGGATGGTGGTTCCATCAAAAAAACCAATGCAACCAGGTAATCCTTTATTTTCCATTACTTGAGATATCTCCTTTCATTCTTCTTTTGTTGGCCAAGAAAGGACTGAGAAATGGAAAGATAGGATAGCAACCATGACTCTTTTGGTGTCTGAGTCAATGGTTCCATATCCAACTGTGAATAGATTTTCTAATTGATGAATTTCTGCTCCATTTCCATTTGATCCCAATCTAAAAAGAGCAACAGCCAGTTGAATAGCTGGATCGCGTTGAGGATTCCAAGAATTGTTCTGGAAGATGTGGTGGTCTTCAATAATCTCCAAAAGTTTTATGAATGAAGGCAATAGAGTTTGGAAAAGTTGGGGAAGCTTAGGCTGGGGAGGAGATGGAGCTTTTACCTTTCATACTTAGGTTTGTGGAGAGTTTTTCTTCTTGGAACCATGTATTGCTTTTGAAATAGAGCATTAAAAGCCAACCAAGTTGATTCCAAATTTCATTCTTGATTTGAGTCTGAATGACAGTCAAATACTAAAAAAAAAAGTTCAGTCATGTAAGCCTCCTGGATGCCAAGACCCTTGCTATCCATTAGCTACCCGAGGTGATAGAGTAAATAATAAATGTATTATTTAATAAATGCAGCAAAAATTGGTAAAATATTTGGAGTAAGCATATTGCAAGGTTAAGTGGTTTGGTTATTGTTTATTGTTTTAAATAAATATGAACAAATTGATTATTAAATATTTTTATAGAGGGGCCACAATTATATTTAGGATCTTTAACACCTCTCTTCAGGGATTTCAGTATGAAAACACGTAGTCCTGGTTACTTTGGGCTCTTTAGTCTAGTTTATATTTTACCCAAAGATAATATGTATATAAGATACATAGTGGAGTGGCAGGGCCTTGTAGCCAAGCTAACACGACAGAGAAAGGATAATAAAACTCACTGATATATTATTAAATCCTTTGGGTATCTTTTTGAGACGTGCACTGATGGGTTAAACCTGTATACCTGGGTTATAAGGTTGTTCAGAAGTTTTTAATTGATAAAAAGAGGTTGAGGACGGATATTATTGATCAGACATTGCCATAAATCACTTAATTATCTCTTATAAGTACTTGATTACCTTGGCACGGTGTCTGGATATGAAAATAACTGGGTCTCTCCCCATCAATTTCCTCAAAAGAGCTCTTTATTTCTAGCTTTTGGAGTCCCAATATTGTCCTTGTGAGGGTTTTAGGTGCTCAAAGTGACGGACAATAAGGCTAGCAGGGTACCCAGGGGTAGCCTGTCATGTGTTCTTGGTGCCATAGCACGGGTAGCATCCAATTCTTTAGGGTATGGGAATTATTCTACTTTATAATAGACATTAGGATGTGTGAATAACACAAATCTGTCCTATTTATGTATTATTCAATTATTTATCCTTAGCAAATGTTCCCATTAATTTAATAATTATATAAATAGACATTTCTACGGAAATCTTTATTTAAGGTAAGTCCTCATTATGTATTATATATCTGGAGTAAAAGTCATGGTATTGATTTAACTCCTTATTTTCAAGTTCCAGTTGATTGACTAAGATAATTACTTAAAAATTTAAGTCATGGGAATTCATGTAATATTTTTACATCATTAGTTTTCTTAGTATGTCACAAAGATATTGATGTCTATAAAATCTCATAAAAGTATATTGAAATATTTTAATATATTTTTAGAAGTTGTCATTGTCTTATTTTTGAAATTCTTGGTACTTTGATTTATATTAAATAAAAAATACGTATAAGGATTATTTAAGTATTTTTATATAATATTATGTATTTTTAGACTGTCTACCATCCAAGGGAACATTTATTACATATGTAGAATGGTCCCGTGTAGGTTGTAGCATGTTTACGCGGTACCTGAGCCTCTCAGGCCGCCTGTCACTCTGCCAACCCATAGTCCCGCAGCTGCATACTTTCCAGAGGCCCGGGGCTGCGTACACGACCTCAACGGAGTGACAGGGCTGTATCTCAGCCGCGCGGGGGTGCATTGGCTGCCGCAGCTGCCTGCGGGAATTGTGACAAAACACATTTCCGCCCATAACTCCTAAAATATACACAACACCTCAATTTTGACTGAATTTTAGATGTGAAACCTATATGTGACAATGTGTATGAAGTATTTAATTGACCAAAAACTCAATAGTGGAGCCGTAGTATTTTGGTTTTTCTTTCCTTAATTATTTAAAAATATAAGGAGTTGGATTTCAAGGGTGGGGTCAGTGAGTGACCCTACCTAATTTTGCGTGGAGAATCCATTTCTGTAACAATATTTATAGTTTTCCTACTCCTTCTTAGGTTAATTTATTTTTATGCTATTTTTATTACTTTTGCAGCTTGCTCTGCAATAGTAGCAAGCTGACAAGTCAGCTTTTTTGCATTTTCAACTTGCTGCTGAGAAGTTTCTGGGACATGTTGAGGAAGATGGTGATTTGATGTGGGGTAATGAGATGATGATGGGATTTGCGTGAAGATGGAGATGTTAATCCATAGAGATGTGAAGCAATAGAGATGTGAAGCAATAGAGATGTGAAGCAATATAGATGTGAAGCAATAGAGATGTCAAGCAATAGAGATGTGAAGTGATGGAGATGTGAAGAAATGGAGGTGAGATGTGTGTGATGTGATGGAGATGGGACCGGTATGGATTTGCTTATGTGGATGGGTATTTTAGATGTGATGGATGGTGGATGGATGATGGTGCATAAATGGAAGGTTTAATGGCGGGTTTGATGTTTGAAATACGCCATTTGTATGAAAAAAGCCATTTTGAAATACACCAGTTAGGGGGTATGTGTATTTCAGAAACCTGCCATTCAAAATGGCGGGTTTGGTAAAAAAAATGGTGGGTTTCTAATGGCGGGTTTGCTGAATCTGATACACCCTATTTGTGTTTTCAATCATGTATGGTTTGGGACAAGATAAATTACAAAAAATCCCCAAATAATATTTTTGGCCAATTTTCAATGCCCACTAGAAGAATTTAAGCTCAAAATTTGGAAATTTTGATGGAAAAATAGGGGGGGAAGAAAAGAATGTCTTATTTTTTTTGTGAATCCCATTTTCTGGAAGGAAAATGAAGTACTAAAATTCTAAAAAATCTTAATTGGATGGCCTGGCATATTTGGAAAATTTCTGTCACTTCAGATTTCAGGAAATAATGAAGGAAAAAAATTAAGTTTGAAAAGATTTGAGAAACAAAGAATTTTTTTGTCTTTCAATTTTTTGAGTGCAATTGGGAAGGCCTTCAAAATTCCCTAAAATTCTCATGAATAATTCACAAGGTTTTCCAGGGGTTTTTTTTGACAACCCTGGAAAACTTTGTGAATTTCAACATTACTGCGTTTATCTGGGACATTGTGGAAACCTCAAAACTGTAAGAAACGCAGTTTTGGGGGTGTAAAAAATTTAATGCCCTCTTTTTATTTTTTTTATTTTTTTGAATTTTTCAATTTTTTCAGAAAGAATTTTTATGTTACCACTCAAACACTAGCTCATCCTCACTAAATTTTTTTCTTTTGAAGCAGCATCAAATATTCAATTTTTTGATATGCAGCGCACTTCTATGCAATCCCATATAGTAGGTCAGGATCAAATAATGTTAGTTTGCAGAACCATAATGTGTTTCAGGATTTTTTTTCTTTTTTTCTTTTTTCAGTCTTTGATTTTTATTTTATCTTTTTTGTGATTTTTTTGATTTTGATTTTTTTTTTTTGAATTTTCTATTTTTTAATTTTTTTTTAATTTTAATTTTAATTTTTTTTGTGATCTCTTGGTCAGGATGGTGGAAAACTTGTCATAAGTTGTACCCCTCCCTTTAGGTATTTAGATTTTTTTTTATTAGATTTTTCAGATTTCTTTCTTTTTTTCTTTTTTTTTTTAATTTTTTTAATTTTTATTTCTTTCTCATTTTTTTGAATCCACTCCTGGTCAGCACAAAAAACGACTTAGCCTATATTTTTCATCAAACTGGTAGTTAGTTGTGGCAAGAATGACCCTGGTCTGGCTCCCCCTGCCCATAATGGACATATTTGGGGAATGGCTGAAGGGAGGTGGATGAGTCAGCATAAGTTTTTCACCATGCTGATGGAGAAAAAAATATCCATAAAGAAAAGAAAAAGAAAAAGAAAAAGAAAAAGAAAAAAATACCCAAGTAGAGTGGTTAACTTAGGCTAATTTGTACACTTTCTTTGAAAAAAAACTAAAATAAAAAATAAAAAATCAGTAAACTCACAAAAAAATAAAAAAGAAAAGATCCTGGACCACCTTTCTGTCCTTCCAGCTGTAATTCTTGGTCCTGCACTCCTATATGGGAGTGCACAAAAGTGCACTGATTATCAAAAAATTGAATGTTTGATGGTGTTTCACAAACATAGTTTTCATTGAGGATGAGCTAGTGTTTGAGGAGAAATATCAATTTTCTACCCAGCTTCTTGCAAGTATTCCACCAGAATCAACAGAATGAAGAAAAAATTCAAGGCAATTGTTTTTTCCTGACCCTTACCCTTTAATAAATTGGTATTTTGTGTCCCTGTGGATTCTGCACATCCTTGGTATGGGGAGTTACATATACTTGTGTTTTGAATACAAAAAAGGTGGATGAGGAATGGCACTGGACCACATTTGGTTTCTGCAAGAAGAAATTCATATTCCTGCCTTACTATATAACAGTGAAAACCAGCGCAGTGAGTGTCCAAATAATTACTGTTTGATGATGCTTCACAAACACAGTTGGTATTGGGGAAGAGCTAGTGTTTGAGGAGAAAAATCAAAATTATAAAAAAGGTTTCACTTTTCACCAAAATAAAACTTCAAATTAAAAACAGATCTCATTTTTATTAGGGGGAAGACCATTAAAATAAAAGAAATATGATTGAAAGAAATTTTGAGAAATACAACAAAAATCAAAGTAAAGTAAGTTAGACTGAAATTAATAAAAATACACATTAAATAATGGGAGTTATTTTTTTAGACCCCCTAGCCAGTTTGAAAGGATTTTTTATGTACTGGGGCTTCTTGCACCTTCTTTTGATATTTATCTTTTTTTTTGTATATTTTAAATAAAAAATAGAAAGAAAAACTATAAAAATAGTTTCAAGACCCGTCTGTGAGTATGATGGAGCCCTTAAAGGGTTCTAAGTCAAAAATTAATTATATTTTACTTGAATATTCTTAATTTTTTATCAGAATATAACAAAACATACATTTCAAAATGCAGACCACCCCATTTAGCACTGCTTTTATTTGCAGCAATGTTCATGGCGAAAAATATTTTATGTGCAAAAAGCTTTGATTCAAATCAAAACTCATTCTTATTTCAATCTTTCAATTATATTCTAAATACCTGAAATTAAAGAATCTTTTAGTGCTGATTCAAAAAAAAAAATTGAAAAGTATGTGTTATTTTGGATTCATTTTATGTTGGATCCAATTTTTTCTGGCCAAAATCTAAAAAATCACAAAAAAATTCAACCTCTTGAATTTATTATTGAATTTCTGAGAGTTTATCCCAAAAAAGAATTCATTGAAAATGCAAAGGAATTGTTACAAAAATCCATCAAGTTTTTTTTTGTTTTCCTTTTTTTTTGATATTTAAATTACTTTTTGAAGGTATCAAACAGGGATTTACAGTGGATAGAAAAAAGGTGTGGAACTGTTTGTCAAAGTGACCACACCTGGGTACTTGAAACAATGTAGATAAAGCCCCGGGTGCCTTGTTCCTGGTTTTGGCCATCCCATCTTCTGGTTCCAACTCCAGTTGACTGATTGGATTATTGACACCATCTGCAACTTTTGATATCAACATTTCAATGCTCAATTGATTCAAAAAACAAACATATTAAGTAAATTATTTAATCTTGTTCTTGGTCTTTGATCCTGACTCATGGGATCTCTTTTTGAAATATATTCTTCAATGCAAAATTGGTTTTTTGAGAAAATCAGGATGATCAAACCAACCATCAATGGTTGGAATTAATTTCTGAGTGATTTAAAAATGCCCAACCTGTATTTAAACTCAGGCTAAGATACCTCAAGCACTTCAAGGCACCTCAAAGCTGAAAGAAAGTAGAAGAATTGAAAAATATGGTTTTCAGATGCATCAAGTACTTGAAGAAACATTTTTTGACAGTTTCTATGACTTCCAACCCACCTCTCTCAAGATTATTGCTACCATCTCACCAAGGCACTGAAAACTCTAGATCAATCAAAATTGGTTTTAATTATTTTAGAAACCCTCAAACTTAATTTTTCATTCATTCAAATGATTCCTTTTGATCCTCTCTAAAAACCCTGGAAAGAAGAAAGAATCTGAATGGTACAGAATTTTCCAATGTTTTTTTTTTCTTGGGCATGGGTTTCAAGGGTTTTTTGATTTATAAGATTTTTTTAAATCATAATTTGATGTTTTTTTAAATTCCAATTGTTTTATAATTAACTTTACAGATGCTGAAATATATAAAATTATGAATAAATGTAATTAAATGCCTTTTTTTGAGTGATAAATTTACCTTGAAAAAATTCTTGAAAATAAACTGACTGTTTTTGTTCAATCAGTCCCATTATTTTTTTCTACCCACTGTACAATTCCCACATATCCATTCAAGGGTAAGGCTTGTTGAAAAAAAAATACACCAAAAAAAATTTAAAAAGAGATCAAAAACTGAAAAAATTCAAATAATAATAATAAAAATAATAATAAGAATAATAAGAATATTATTATTGATAGGGTGTTATATTTCTCATGCCCCAAATTTTTGATTTTGAGAAATTTTGATGTCCCCTAAATGTCTTGCAATTTCCCCAATCCATTTTGTTATTTTTAATTTTGGAAGTTTTTTCAGCTTGGTCAAAAAAAAAAGAGTTCCGAGACAGGCTTATAAAAACTATGTGAAAGAGAGATGAGTGTTTTTTGGCCAATTTAAAGGCCTTAACAATTACACTCAAGAAATGGAAAAAAACCAGCCTTACATCTCAAATCTTTTCAAATTTTTAATTTTTGTTTTTATGATTTTGGAGAATTTGAAGAAACAGAAAGTTTAAAAATATTACGGGGAATTAAAATATAATATTTTCAGAATTTTAGTACTTCATTTTCTCACCAGAAAAGGGGATTAACATCAAAAAAAAGACATTGTTTTCAATTTTTTTCTCTTATATTTTCAAATATTTTTCCAAATTTTGAGCTTGCAGTCTTGTTTTGGGTATTGGAAAGGGCACAAAGAAGATTTTTGGGGATTTTTTGGATCAATTATTTACCTAAAAATAATTAGTGCATCTACAACAATAAGAAGAAGTGTTTGTTTTGGGGTGCAGTTGAAGCCATATCTGATACTATTTTAATTTTTTTCATGGAAAATTGGAGTTTATATTTTTCAAATGCACTTCAAAAGAAACACCAATATTTTTTTCATCTTTTGGATCTTTATTTAGCCCTCAAATTTCTAACCTCAAATCATCATGTTTCAGGGGGATCAAGACAATATGGCAAAATCTTTAAGCAAAGCTGGGGTTCCTCCCCTCAAAATCCTCAATTACTTAATGCAGTCATATTATTCTTCCGTTCACCCAAACCTTAGTACAATATATTAAAAAATATCAAGAATCAAACAACAATAAACAGAAATAAAATAATCCATTGCAAGTTTAATAATGGAATTGAGACACTCATATTTTAAATATCAAATCAATAACAAAAATGGTAATTTTAGTTCTTCATTCTTTTCTCACCCAGATTATATAAATTTTCTCAAGCTCTTTCCATCAGTATTAATGTTGGACTGTACCTAAAAAACAAAAAATTTCCATGCCTCTTCTTCACTTTTTTGGGGTCAACAATTGTACTAGAAACTTCTCAGTGGGTTTATTTTTCCTCTCCCAACAACAAAATGAAGACTATCAATGGGTCCTCACTCAAGTTATCAAAATATTAGAAAATGAAGAACCCAAATTCATTGTTACCAAAAAGGAGAAAGCTCTGATTCATACCATTGAAACTTTATTTCCCCACTCTCATATTTTACTCTGTGTCTGGCATATCTTCAAAAAAATTCCAAAAAATTTTAGGAAAAAATTTAAATCTGAAGAACAATGAATGATATTCAGAAAAAACTGAAATATTTTGGTCAAATCCAAATCTGAAAATTTATATCAAGAAAGTTTAGGCAAACTCACTCTTTTCTGGAATACACCCACTTCTGACTATCTTCATGAAAACTGGCTTTTTTTCAAAAGAAAATTTGTTTCACCTGCTGCAAACAAGCACCTGCATTTTGGAAATTCCAGCACATCTAAAATAGAAGGGCTTCACTCTTACATAAAACAGTTTATCACAGATTCTTTTGGTTCATTTTCTAATTTAGTTCACTAACTCTATCATTCAATTTCAATTCAACCCCATGAAACTGCTGTGGAGAATCCCGTGGGATTATATGAATAATTTAGAAAATAGATTGCTGGAAGTACTTTAAGTGGAATTTAGTATTACCTCTACTCCTTCAGAGTATTAATACAACTAAGGGTGGTTTTGAATTGCCTTCCCTTCTAGTAATATATTCAGTCTGCACAATAATTTATTTAAATTGATGGCTGGTTTATTTTAGATTTTGAATTGGTCTCAGATAAGAACTAGATTAATTATTAACTTTTGATGGTAAGGCTTTTAAAGAATGGAACAGATATATTTTGATTAGTTGGTTTTTGGTTGATCAGATATATATGATCCTAACCAATATTCAAATTATAAAGAGGTCAAGGGTTTATCCAAGGGATGGTTCATGAGAGGACCCAAGGATGGGGTTACCCACATGGGGATGAAGAGAGGAAAGATTGGTAGTTGCTTTTGTTGTTCCTGCTTTCTTTGTAAGGTTTGTTTATTCAGTGATGAGTTGTTCTTTGTTAATTTGGTGATTAATATTTAGGTCACAGAAGAACCCTTATTCAAGAACCTGATGGTATGGTATAATTTTTCAAAGATTGGTTAATATTTGGTTTATGATTTCCTGTTCCTTTTTAATTGGTTCACAAATTATATTTATCTGGTTAGTTCCCACAGATGATTTGATGAAGGATGGGTAATTGATGGGATAGGCCAAGAGGAAATGATGATAAAACTTGTATAGGGCAGAGAAGCCCTTCTTAAATAGACAAATCCTGCCTCAGTGGGTGCTCAAGTCTGCCCCTGATTCTCTAACTGTTCCCTAATGTTGAGTTAAAGTTACATGAGGCATTTATGCTGGTTGGAAAAAGTTTTTACAGTTACATGAGGCATTTCTTCTGTTTTTAAAAAGGTTTTCAGGGGTTTCATGCATGCACAGCCATGCATAAATTGCGGCGTAGTGCTGATAAGATGTTTTTGTACTGGTTTCTTGTTTGTTACTGAGTGTGATTCCTGAATATATTGCTGTGCAGTGCTGGATTGACCTTTTCATGGTATTTTTTTTGGTACCACATGATACTTCCTGCATATATTTCTGTGTAGTACTGATATGAGGTTTTACTGGTGGTTTGTTTGGTACTTCTGTGTACTTATTGTAAGTTTGGTACTTCTTTGTGCTTATGGTTTGTTTGGTATCACATGATCCTGCATGCATGGGTTTCTATGCATTACTGAGGTGATTTTGTACCAATTGTTTTTTTGTTGAAACATGATCATGACTGCATATATTGCTGTGCATTAATGGGGTGTGTTTTTACTGTTGATTTTTTTGGTACTTCTGTGTACTGATTTATTTTTTGGCACTTCTATGTGTTTATGGTTTTTTTATTGCATGATCCTGCCTGCATATACTTCTGTGCAGTACAGAGGTGATTTTTTACTGGTATTTTGTGTGGTAATACTTGATTGTGCCTGCATATATTTCTGTGTAGTTGATGAGGTGAAAGATTTTGTGTATGGTCCTAGTGTTTACATTAAGCTGACATTTTTATCTACTTGAGGGTTTAAAAGTTATGTGTTAAATTGAGGGATTGATTAAACATAAAACTGAAAACTGAGATGAAAAAATAAGATCAATCATTGAGTAAAGAAACAAAAAGAGTGATGGAAAGAAACCAACATTTGTAATAGTGAGATAAGGCTGAGAGTGAAAGGAACAGATTTTAAGGAGTGGAGACAAGAAGCAGTGATTGGCAGAATGTGAGGTGCAGTGAGAACAGAGGGCTGAATGGAAAATATCAACCAAGATGAGAAGGAGATACACAAAATAAGGATCAAGACAGGAATATCTCACTGGGTACACAGAAAAGGCAAGAGATTATTTGAGAGGTGATGGAAATGAGAAGCAGAGTGACAATGAGAAGAAGAGGAGTGAAAAAAATGAGCAGAAGAGCAAAAGATGAAGAGAACATGAGATGAGAGGGTACAAATGAGAAAAGAGTAGAAGAATGAACTGGTTCTTCAATTGAAGTATCTTCACCAACAGAGCACCCGCAATCCTGGTAGCAGAGAATAAACGTGTACAAAACTTAACACCCCACCATGCCCAATGAGATATCACAAGAGGAAAGGTTGAGAAGTGTTGGGTTGAAGAAAGGGAAACAGCAATGACAGGCTTTGATTGGAGGAGGCCTTGTTTAATGAGTCAGCCTGAATCTGCACCAATTTTATCAACTTAATTTCAATCTTATTAGCATTGAGTTCCTCTCTCATCCCCTTAGTCTTCAAGTCAAGGTGTCTTGTTTTTGAGTTTGAGCCAAACTTTTGTATTTTACCGTCTAGACCACTATTGTCAATATTGAGGGGAATGGTGTCTGGTGATGACAAGAAGATTTCTTTCATGAAGGCCTTGATCCATGTTGCTACATGATAGGAATAAACTAATGCATTCAATGCAGCATCCATGGAAGACCAAGAGATATTATTTTGCTTACAGCTTTTCCAGGAAACAAGGCTTCCCCAGGCAACACACAGGTATCCATTTTGAT
Organism: Puccinia polysora; assembly: GCA_025617555.3. Lineage (NCBI taxonomy): Eukaryota > Fungi > Basidiomycota > Pucciniomycetes > Pucciniales > Pucciniaceae > Puccinia > Puccinia polysora. The sequence continues at coordinate 1,597,712 of CM062631.1, forward strand.
AATTTTGAGTATCTGGATTGTCTGCCAAAGTAGCATCCAAGAACACTTCCAGGGCATTTGAATGAGGCAGGTATTTGAGTTTGAGTTGGTAGTGTTGAGTTAACTTCAGGTAATTCCAGGTTTTCTTTAGTTTTCTCCAGTGAGCAATACCGGGCTTGTTATTGAAGCGGGCCAGAATTGACACTAAAAAGCTAACTTTGGGTCTGGTTTAGCAACCCTATTGCCGACCCATAGTTGATCTTGAGAGCCTTGAAATTTTTGTGTTCTTTGTTGGAGGCAGGCGTGACTTGAAGGTTGCAAGTGAGAGGAGCAGATGATCCATTGCAATCTGCCAGACCCAATTCCTCAAGTCCATGTAGAATGTGGTTTGGCTGACTTAGGAGAATTTGATATTTTTTGAATTCTATTTTCATCCCAAGAAGAGTATTCACCATGAAAAAAATGGTGGCGCCTGCCGGCAGGTGTAGCACCTGGGTTTTTGATTGAAACCTGTTTTGACTTTGTTGAGGTTTTGGAGTCAAAAATCAAATTGATTTCTGGATGAACTCAGAAGATTCATGCAGAATATTTATGCAATCCATAGATTGAATTGAAATTCATTACATAAAAGGAAGTATTGAGAATTCTTCATTTAAATGTAAGAACATACTTTGATTGAACTTCAAATAAATGATGAAAACACAGATTTCCAATTTGCGGTTAGGATTGATGCTTCAGGTCTGTGCAATTAAATCTGATTTCTATTTTTGAATTCTGTACCTTATACACATGTTTTAGATAGATATATGACACAATACCAATTCCTCTGATTTCATCTTTTACCAATATCTAGTACCACAAAAATAAGTCCATGTGTCTTTTTATATTTCCTCCTGTTTTGTAAGGAATCACCAGTCAGAAAAATCAATAATGACAGTCCTTCAGAAATTAGTATTTTTGATATCAACTTACCAAAGAGTGAATTTCCACAACACAATAAAAATCCTTGGAAGTTTGTGCTTTTTTTGCTTCATAAGCCATGCTTGCCACAAAACCTAATATGTTATCTTGATGTATCACAGATATTGATCCACCTTCTTGATAAACCATTTGAGCATTGAGATAATTGAGGCCAAGTGAGGGATTTCTTGAAGTATCAATTTGTTCCAAAGGAGAAAAGTTTTCAATAATGAGGAAATATTGTGCACAGTTTTTTTCATGAAAGATGGACAATACCTTCCCCATCTTGCAAGGGCCTTGATTTGATGTTGATGAAAAGGAAATCTGAGAATTACTTTTATTGTAGCAATGGGGTGTTATGTGATGACCATGGAAGAGCATTGATTTTCAAGGCAACCACTCCAGCTGGTCCCATGGCAAGACATTGTATGTTGAGTCATTTTCAATGAATTGTTTTAATTTTTCTTCTTCCAAAACATTCATGTCTTTTTTAGCCCTTGAAACATCACCTGTCTTGGAAGGATAGAACAAACTTTTCAGATCTGGGAGTTGGTCAGAATTGATCCCCAAACCATTCCAGCTGGATCCAATTTGGTCAGCCAAGCCTTGAAGTTTGTCCTTTTCAAGGAATCCATTCAAGAGGGACTTATCAAGGAAACCTTAAAATTAAAAAAAAATCAATTCAAAGTGTGCCACCAAGAATCTACTTTTCAGAAATATATGTAACTTACGTGTATTTTAATTTTTTATAACTAATGTCAAGATGTGATTCAGCCTTTCTCCTGACCAACATGAAAATAAAGAGGGAGGACCATAGAGCTTGATCATCTTAGTCATATGCTGAGAAAAATGGATTGTTGGCTTTGGTTTGATTTCAGATCCCCAATGCAGCAATAATTCCTCCTGGTAAGCCAGAATTAATTCATCCAATTGGCACAACTGGTAATCTGTAAATTAATGAGACATTACCAAGTTGATGATACCAATAAGTTTGGAAGTAGTGGATGTAAGCTTTTTCTCCCACAAGCTTCTGGCTGAGTTCCAATTTCATTCTGGAATCAAAACAAGCACTAAATGAATGGTGTACAAAACCAACCATTCAGCAGCCTTAGGAGTACCAGCAGCAGGCAAACCAATTTTTCTGGGCAACCTAGTAATCCAAGATGGAAATTTGATTGAATTGGTACCCTCTTGAAGACTTCTGAGCTCTTGAGTTGTAAGGCACAATTCATTTGATGAAATACTTGTCTCTTATATCAATGAGCCTGCTTGATGTGGATTGCTTTGATCTTCAAAAGAGTGGTAGGAGCTTTCCTGAAGGGAGCTTTGCTTGCTCTTCCCAGATTCATTTTGGCTTCCGGATTTGCTTCCAATAGATCAAATGGGATTTTTTCCTGGTGAGGTATCTTTTTTCTTTCCTTTGTCCTTTGATTGAGGCCCAGATTTGCATGATCTGCTTGTGGATTCATTCTCAAGAAGCCTTGGAGAACTTCTTAAAGTTGGTTGAATATGTTCAGATGCAGAATTTTTCCAACTTCTTGAGGAGCTGAGAGGATGGAGCCCTGGGATTTTCTGGACTACAACAATGGGTACAGAAGTTCTATGCTGAATATTTGATGAGCCTTCTTGCTACTGATTTGCGCAATTTTGAACCTTTTCAATTGGATTGGGAGAAATATCTTCAAGGTTTTTTGAGGAGCTATCTAGGAATGTTTTAACTCTCCTCCTGGTGACTCTTTTGGTGTTTTTGGGTGATAAATAGCGCTTTTTTTTGGATCCAGATTTTGAGGCTGCCAACCTGACTAATTGTTACACTTCTTGGGTAAGTGTTTTTCCTCCTTTCCAAATTTTGAAGACTTTGGCCATCCTTGATTATTCCAAGGTAGGTGATTCTGTAATCCCTTAGAATTCCCAAGGTGAAGGTATGCATTGGATAAATTGTTGTCATGTTTGTTGGTGCCCAGTCTGGTAGATTTTTGAAAATTGTGTAGCGGGCACCATGTAGCTTGAGAATGTTGGTTTTCTCATTTAATGATTGAGCATTATTCCAATTCTCTGCCCATTTGATGTGATCTTGATTATTTTTTAATGGCCAAGTCTCCTTTTTGGTGTTCCAGATATCATTTAGCTTGAGTTTACAGTGGGCACAGAAGATTTTTGCTGAGTGGGATGCAAATCCACCCATTTTTTGTAAGGCAGGTGTATCACCAATCAGTGGTAATATGACAGCACATATTACTCTTCCGTCTAGATATTTGTTAGTTTTTGTGAAGAATACTCCTTTCCAAAGATCCAGTAGCTCAGAGAAAAGAGGCTTGAGTAGATTATTCAGTTGGAATGAGGTGCACTCCTTGGGTGTTGGTGTGAAGCCATACACAAAAAATATAGTGTGGCTTGTAACGTACACTAGGTGGAAGATTAAAAAATATTAATAATATTACACCAAGAGAGATTCTTTTCCCACTGGTCTTGACTCCATGGGGATTCATCCAATCAATGTAAATTCCAAGGACAAGGTTCCCTGGTTTTGCTGTGTAAATCTGATTGGTTTGATCCTTGAACTCTTTCCACATAGTTCCATCCCAAATATCACAAAGTTTAGTAGGATTACTGGCTTGATGCTCTTGAGGTTCACTGAGTAATTCTTCAAACCAAGGGAGCAGCAATTGCCTGGAAATCCACTTCTTGAGAAATTGGTACCCAAACTGCTTCAGAGGATAAAATTTAGATTTTTTCTTGTCTTGTTTCCAAAGTTTTGATCCACATGTAACAGGCTTCCCACCTATTGAATTAACTATATTATGACACTTTGGATAATCCCTGTGTTGTTCACTTTGTTCATCAGTTTGGGCTTCTGAAGAAGAAAGTACTTCATTCAAAGGATAAAGTTGGTAACAATTTTCACAACAGACATTTTCCACTAGATCATTTGTAATTGAAAATCTTTTTTTCAATGTTGAAAGAATTTTGGGTATTTCTGCAGAATAGTTGGGCTGGCCACTGAGAATTGAGTTCTTGCGGATTTTCTCATGTTCCATCTTGATGTATTTCTGAAAAGCATGGTCACCAATGTTTTCCTCAATACTTTGATGAAGGATTTGGAGTGATGAGATCAGGGCGCTTGGAGTGTGATAGAGAAATTGAAGAGGTTTCATCTCAGATGTATTGTAAATTTCCATATTTGATGGTTGGGAGTATTGTTGTATTTCACCATATCAAGGATCTATGTCATGGTTTGGCTGTGCATTGGAATCTACATTTGATGGCTTGAATGTGAAAAATGATAGGATAAATAAGAAATTGTTCGCCAATTGAAGTATACATTGAGGAATGTACTCTTGTGAAAGATTTTCACTTACAGCCCTGATGTTTGCTTCTATTGGTTCCCTGGTGGGGTTTTTTCTGGTAGAGGATTGGGAAATTTTTGGTGTCTTTGGGGTTTATATTTTACAACAATAAAAATTCATCAGTGACCTTGATAATATTTATAAAATGCAGGAAAAATTCAGTCACATACATTTTTAGAATCATTTGATTGCATGATATGGGTTTGATGTGCTTTTTTTGACCTTCCAACACCATTGTATATTTTCCTTTAATGTTCAAAAGTCCTTTGAGAAAATTAAGGAAATTTGCATATCCAAATGTTTCCAACTCTGGTAGTTTTCTCCATATTTTTAATTGATTTGAATGTTGTGGTGATCAGATTTGTGGAGGTTGTCTGATATTTATTATATCAAAGGGAAATAGAAATGAATCTGAATGGAACTTTTGATTTGATCTTATACCTCCTGGTGAGCTTAAGTATTCCAACAAAAAAATGCTTCTATTTTTAATATTCATACTCACTTCAATGGGCAAGGCATTGAACAGTTGATTGTGTATTTTGAAAAAGGTTTCAAACCAATACATCATATCAACTGCTCATGGTTAGCCCACCTAAAATACTTAGCCTATCCCATGGTGTTTGAATTCAAATTGAAGGTCAATTTCCTTGATGGAACACCACATATTCTAACTTCATAGTAATTATCTTATTACAAAACCATGATTTCAAATCACCTTCTTGTGTTAAAAATATTAATGATGCACAATTTGAAGTAAAACCCCAATGCCTAGAGTTAGTGGGCTTTTCTTAAATTACACAATTCACATCTGGGAATGTGTATTTTATATATACTTCTTTCATAAAAAGATATTTGGGAATGGTTAACAAGTGGGTGATCTAAAATTGACTGCTGCACAATGGAAAGAAATGTTTTCAGGATATTATGATTGAAAAAAGATATCATGTAGCTTTCCCAAAAGGTGGTTCATCAAACAAAATTTACTCAGAATTTTTCAATGAGATTGAGTATGCTGTGCACATGTGGATGTTGGTTTTCTTCACTCTTACTTCAATATCTGTTGGGATGTAACAACTTCTTAGAGATTTATTTATTTGAAAATTTCAAGAGATTAAGAGTGTAACCTACATTCTTAACCTCTTCAAGCCAGGGTGACCCCACATCATTGGATTTTGTACATTCAGTAAACATGTGGATGTTGGTTTTCTTCACTCTTACTTCAATATCTGTTTGGATGTAACAACTTCTTAGAGATTTATTTATTTGAAAATTTCAAGAGATTAAGAGTGTAACCTACATTCTTAACCTCTTCAAGCCAGGGTGACCCCACATCATTGGATTTCGTACATTCAGTAAATCTAGCTTTAAATATAATTACAAGTTTCTGGTTGACAAAACAAGAATGTGATGAAAATAAAAATACATTTATTACTCAAGAAAAATTTCACCAAAGCCAATGTTGCATCCAAACATTCTCCTCCATATTTTTTGAAATACTGATATAGAAATTTTACTATTTGGAATATATTTACAATTTTTGTGTGGTTTCCATTAAGCTAGAGGGCTTGGAAACTTGGGTTCTGAGATATGAAACTGCCTCTGTGAGATCAACGTCTGGAAGTAAACCCAAGGCTCTTTTTTCAACTGGAGTTATATCCTTCAGAGCTTCCTCACTTAACCATTTTTGAGGTATTGAAGTAGGAAGTGTTGGTGGGTCATCACCCCTTGGTGAATTATTTTGTTTAGCAAGTTGACTAATTTTCAATTGTCTATCCCTCTTGATGCGCGGGTTTTTGGCCAGTTGAATTTATGCTTCATCCAGGTAGTGATATATTTGGGATACATGTTGAGCCCTCCAAACATGTGCATGATTGAATAATTCCTCATCTTCACCCTCAACATCAGATATGAATCCACTGTCCAAGAAAAGAGCAGAAGTTTCTGGGAACATGTCCATCATTTACAGCTCAACTGCCGTGGTCTTTTGAATTTCCTTCTTGTTATTCTGTATTTTAACAAAAAGGTTAAGCAGTTAGTCATTGATCATGAAGAGAAAATTTAAAAAGATTGATTTGACACACTTTCTTCTTTTTGAGACTTTGAGATGCAGAAACATTAGATTTTATGCTGCTGGAGCATCCTTCTGACTTGTCCTCCTTCTTCCAAATAGCCTTCTTTGATATAAGCCAACAATTGATTATGGCCACCCGGTAGGCTGGGGTGTTATCATTCTCATTTATTGAATAGGAAGCAGTCCCCCCGTGTTTGTGGCACATCTCCCAGGATCTGATGATTATTGCAGTCAGAGAGGTATTCCAAAAGGATTTTGCATTCTGTTCCCAGTGATAGGTGCATCTGGGAATACCCAAACTTTGGATCAAGGCCCTGGAGTGGGCTATCCACGTCTCATCATGAGACTTTATTTGGCCCAAAGCAGTGGTTTCCACGGATCAAGATGTTGAATTAATATTTTGCTGTAATTGACGCAAGGCATCCTTCTTTACAAGTTTCAGCTCCTTTTCTTGCAGTTTTGAATTGGAGCTGTACTGGTTTGGTGGGCCAATTTTTGATGCTATGGCATCATTAATGGATGGCTTCTTTGTTGCCATTTAATTTTTGAGGGATGCTAGTTCACCACCAGTTGGAGGATTAGGAAGTTTGTTGTTGTTGGAATCCATTCCAAGAATTGATTTTGTCCAATCAAGCAAGGACTTGGAAATACCACTTGAAGAAGCAGGGATACCAAGATTGCATACATGGAGAGAGAGAGAATATTGTTCTTGTGCCAATTGCTTTTGCTTCTTTTGGTGTTGGTGGGATTGAGAGAGTTTTTGTGCAATCATGAAGTAGGATGGGGCAGCAGAGTTGTCAAAATCTTCATCTTCCTCAACACCAGGCATATTGACTTGGTCATCTGGAAGGGGGACTCTTGATGGCTCAGGGGTGGGTGATGTTGGGTTAGCTGGGGTTTCTGAATTTTAGTAACATAAAATAGACACCATGATTTAGCAATGAGGTTGTATTATTGTCATGATGATCTTATACTGGGGGGATTAGTTCTTACCGGGTTCCATGCCTAATTTTCCAACTTAGTAACCAGATGACAATGTTTCTGATTTTGTGATTTTGTATTGATTTTTCACAAAATGATAAATAGGAATTCAGATTTACTTTTATTGACCTTCTGAAAATTTTCAGAAATGAAGATATTATATACTATGATTCCCCTTTGTTCTCAAATTTTCTTCAAAGTGGGAAAAGGGTATGGACATAGTATACGTGGAGATTTGAATAGAATCTTCTTCAACAAGGGAAGAGCTCAATGAGAAATCAATTCATACTTCACATAGAAAAGAGACTCTGTGGCTACCATCTGCCCCAAAGAGTGTGCTCATTTTTTTATGTGGCACTTATGCATGATTCATAAAAATGTATAGGGATCCTGCAGTCAAATTTGAGTTATTTATTCTGGGGATATCCTAAGATAATAGATATGACAAGCTTCCCATTGCTTTCCTTGTTTTTAATTATCACAAGAAATTTCAGACAGCAGGCATTCTTGACCATTATGTGTTTCCAAAAAATTCCTCATTCTCATATTTATGGAATTGACCAATAAGCATTGAATGAGAAAATGAGATCAAGAATTCCAGCCACCATGGGGAAGAGCTGGAGTTGAAATATATCAAGATCCAAATTTTCATAATATGGACTTCAGACTACTCCTTGCCAATCTTATTGATTTGGTTGAAGTGCTAATTGAATAACATATAAAGTAGAGTGGGATAATAATAGCACGAGTCCAATAGCTTGTTGCATTGCTGTTTTTTTATTATAAGATTGTTTAAATCTCCAATTACTCAAAAATGGAATGATGGGTACCACACAGATGCAGTTTTACTGCAAGGATTGATATTCAGTGAGGACTGATTGTTGAGAGTTCAATTTTGGAAACTGAATAAAAGAGAAATAAGATGAATCAGGTGTCAGATTTTGCATTGTGCTAATTCTTGGAAATGAGGGTTATAATTTTTCCCCTTTCCTGAATTGATTGTGACTAAATCTCCTCAGATAATATTATATAAACAATAAAGGGCAAGAAGAAAAATGCATGGTTTTCAATTTGATTCTTTTGAAAATTGTGTGATATGAAATCTTGCTAATTCTTGTAAAGAAGGCACAGTTCTTTCTAATTAATGGCTGGTCCTACACCAGCAATTCAAATCAAAGACATAAGTAAAATTTCAAAATCATGATTCGAAATAAATATATGAGAACTCAACATGCCTGGATCACTTAGCTCAAAAGAATAAAGAAACATGTAATGGGGTGCTAATATCATGGAGAGATTAAATTATGCTGGATTCACCAAGTTGATTTGTTGGAATAGGCAGGTGTGTATCACCAAAGTGTCTGCTTCACCACACAAAATAAATATGAGTCATGTGCAGGGAGCTGGACAACTTATCATAACTTGTCCACCACTCCAGGACCATGGGTATGCAGGAATGAGATGTGAAGGGAAAATCATCTGGGAAAGCTTGGGAGGTGGACTACTTGTGCTAAGTTGTCCACTTCCCTGAAACTAAATGGTATCATGATTTTGAATATGCCAAATGATCAATGATTTCTGAACTGATGCTAAGTTGTCCACCTCCCCAGCCTCTTCACAAAGAATTCCCATGTCATGTGATTACCGTATGCACAAAAGTCCAGGGAGGTGGATGACTTATCATAAGTTGTCCACTTTCCCAGAAATCATTGATATTTGGCATACTCAAAATCATGCCACCATGTAGTTGAAGGGAAGTGGACAACTTAGCACAAGTTGTCCACCCCCCCTGCCTTCCTGTATATTACATATACAGATAAATGTCATTCCAAGGGAGGTGGACGACTTATGATAAGTTTTCCACTTCCCTTGGAATGAAATTTCAGCAAAAAAAGGTGATGTGCAAATTATATACATTGAAGGACATGTTTAACCATATCTGGATTTTTTCCCATTTAATCTAGTGAAAATTTCAACAGGAGGACAATTTTGGAGTTTAGGAGAGGCATTGGCAACAATTTTTTTTGGGGGGGATTAAGCAACCAAAATTAGTACATTTTTCTGTTTATTGGAGGTCCACTGGATGGAAAGTAGTTGGATGTGAAAAACAAGATCACCCTGATTGAAAACTTTGGTCTGCCAAGTGCTGTTAAATCTGGAATTATGGGGTGCTTCCTCCTGGTAAGGTGGTGCAATTAGCTCAAGTGGACCACCTTACCAGGAAAAACTGGAGGGCATTGTTGGAGAATTGCTTTGAATGATGAATTCATTTTCAAGTACTGGTCATTGACTTTCTGAATATCTGTGTTGGAATTTCTTGCATTCAAATCATTTCACCCTTTTCCCTCCCTTCTTCTATCAACATATCAAACTTGGTGGTATGGTAAGGCACTTAGTCTCACTATGGCATTCTCTGAGAAAAGTCAGAAATCATTGCTAAGCAACAAAAAAAGGTTTCTTTCCCATTCATGCTTGGGGACAATTGAATTTTGAATAGTTTGAACTTGCAAGAAATTTATATTTAGTAGCATTGCAACTGAATTTCTTGTGCAAGAAATACACAATATTTTCTTGATTTTTTTCAGAACATGAGCATTTTTTTGGATAAAACCCAATGATTCCAAATCCTAATGCCACTTTCCAAAGAAACAATTTTGTTCCCAGTTTCTAATTATATGTAAAACCTCTCAACTTGGTAACTTTTTCCAATTAGTCATGCTCCAGAAAACTTGTGGGTCTCTAAAATCAAAAGGGCCTCAAAAAGAATGTATTGTAATGTAATTTGAAAAAAACTCAAAAACAAGGGTTTTCCACCCAAAGCTTTCAATGAATCATTACTCATAATCAATCCCTCCATCTCAATTTATTTAGCCAATGATCAGTGTAATTCAATCCAATGTGATTGGGGTCTCAATCCTGGTCTGAGAACAAATCTGTGGTAATGAGGCCACTCTCTGTTGCCCAAATGATTTCTGCGTGTGATCCTTATACCTTTTTGGTAATATTCTCTATTTTCTTCTGCTTCACTTGTTGCCTTGTTCCAAACATTTGGTTGTAGAAGTTCAAGTGATTATTCTGGAAGCTCAACTGGATTCAACTCTACAAACCCTTGCAGAATATTAAATCCTGAATTAGCCAACTAAATGGATGTATGTGGGTGTGGAAATGAAACATTACTATAAATTTGAAATTTATTGAGTCTCATCATCCTTCCACATTCAATAAACTTGCTGGTTGGGGGCAAAGAATTGCCCTGAAACAAGAAAATGAATACAGAAAGTGAGAAAAACCATCTCCACTCTTGATAACCGTTGAATCACCTTTTGGTTCCCCAAACATCTTTGTTAGGCTTTTTCATGAAGTTTACAGAAATTCTAGGCTTTTGTGCTTTTATTTGACTGTGGTTCAAGCCATCAAGGGGAAATTTGGACTGGTAAAAACCCTCCAAATAAAAATAAATCCGCATGGCATATTCAAATGGTTACAAAAAACCATGGATTTACATTATTTTGTGGTTGTAAACCTTTTTTAGTGGCCATGGGGGGTTTCAAGGAAATGAAATGATGATGAATGAATGAATTTCCTGAAAAAACAAAAAAAAAAGGTTTTTTTTATGACATCTGAATAAGATTTGCGCCCAAAATTATCAGTCACTTTCAAATCAGGAGCCCTAAACATGCCACAAGAGTTTGAATTATTGCATACAAAAATATTGAACATCTCAAAAGGTGCAAGTTCAGTGGCTGAATTCAACTTTTTTTGAGACTCTGCAAGTGCCTGAAAAGTATCTTCTCCTTCTCAATTTGTGGATTTCTGAAAGTGGTTATTACCTGCTTGGTTTGAAATTTTAAATAGGTAAACTTGATCTGGCTTGGAATCATTTTTTCTTGGTATCCAATCTCAAATGATAAGCATGAGAAGATCTTTTTTGTGGTGGTGAGAGAAAGTCCAGTTTGAAATTCTCATCAGCTTCTGGTGAAGTAATATTACTATAATCCAGTTCTGTACCTAGGAAATTCAGAGAAGGTGAAGGTGAAGGATGAGGGTGATGATAAGTCCTTGGGTTTGTTGAGTCATGGAAGATTCAATAGTTTGAAAAATGACTTACAGAAATATTTGGTTTTGAAAATACAGATTCCCACATATCATTGTTTCCTGGGAGACCCAGATGGAATGCACCAAAAAAACATGAATATCCATATAGTCAATATGAAATTTTCAAAGGAAGGTGGATGACTTGGGCTAAGTTGTCCACATTCCATTGAAAATTTCCTAATTTCCCCCCATTAGCTGAGTCTTGGTCCATAGTGTGGGGAAGTGGAAAACTTGGCATGACCAGTCCACCATGTTTGTTTCAGGAAAAAACATGCTGGTACTGAAATTCCCATGCTGCAAAATATCTTTCATCCAAGAAGATGAATCACAACATGGCCATACTGAAAAGAAATCTTGTACAGGAATGGGGTTTTTATATCCTTGCATGTGCCTGAAAATATTTTCTTCACCTTCCTCAATCATTGAACCCAGTGTCAAAAAATGATGGTAGGATCAAGGATCCAAGAATTTAATGTGGTGAACAATATTTTTCAGTTGGAAAACAGTGAAATATTCCTGGCCCAGGCCAATATCTTGGGGATGATTGGTTATGCTGAATTATCAATGATACATTGTAAGAGTTCATTATGATATACATGTAAAAAAACCCTAAATTCATGAATGGTAAATATTTCTTAAGAGAACATTGATTTTGTGTCACAATGGCAGTTTTGGTTGTCACATGAATGAATCAGTAGGTTGTAAAATCACAAAGCAAAATTGATTTTTTTCAAACTGCAGAATCACACACAAGCTCATTTTCTGCAACACTAAGACATGATTTAAAAACATGACATAAATATTGAAATTATAAAGTGTGTGATGGCCCAGGGAGGTGGACAACTTAGCCTAAGTGTTCCACCTCCCCATTAAAACTTTCCAATTTCCCAAAAATGATTGGCTCTTAGTCATTGGTATGGCAAAGTGGATGAGTTATGCTAACTCTCCCACCATGTTTGTTCCAGGGACTAGTGGTTTGTGAAATGCCCATGTTTGCAATTACCTTTCATCCAAACAGATAATTAACATGGAAATATTAAAAAGAAATCTGGTAGAGGTAAATGATTTTGTGATTCTTGCATGTCCCTGGATATATTTAATCCATCTTGCTCATTTATTGAAAAAAATTCCCATGTCCAAAAATATTCCATATATCTCATGTCCCAAAGGTCAAAAATATTTTTGTAATTGTTGATAAATTATATCCACCTGGTAACAAGAAAAAGTGACCATGTCTATACTTAAAGACAAGGTTTTTCAACATGAGGGCTAGGAGCATCAATGCTGGCCACCGTGTCATGTAGGTTTGTGATGACCCACAACCACCACCAATTGGTTGTCTGAAGGGACATGGTGCACTTAGGCTAAGTGCACCATGTCCCCCCAGGTTTATGTGCATGAATCATCATCATGAAATAGAAGAGTTTCTCCAGTTCTTTCAATGAATATAAATCATGGCATGTATTTTGAATGCCCAAATGTTTACCCGCAAGGGTAATTGAATGAAATCTGAAACAATTTTACATTGTTGTTCTTTCCATTACAACCCCACCTTGATCAATTGACCTATTGCCCAAATTTAATGGTAAATTGAGCAATGCCATTACTCTTTATGAAGCTTGTAATGAGGCAGATGCAGAGGGACCAACAACTAGGGAAAATTTCATTTATTTTTTATTCTGACCATTTAGGGTAAAAAAATATAACGATACAAGGTTTATTGAAATATTCAAATTATTGAATTTTGGAAACTAGTTCCAGTTATTAATTTGGAGTTTAAAAAAAGTGAAATAACCATTGGAAAAAATTTTCTTTTGAAAAAATTATTCAAAAGACACCTTTTCTGTAGTGAAACAAAAACCATGATTATAAATCTATTTTTACAGGAATGCACCTAAATACAAAACTTATTGCTTACTGTAACCATTATTTTGAGAAAAACAGGGAATGTTGGTTTCATCAGATGTCTCCTCCAAAGTTGAAGGTATGATTTTAAACCTTTTCAGAAGTGAATTAAACAAGGGATAATACATAGAAGCCTTGAAATTTCAAACATGAAAGCCATTGCTTCACTTCTTTTCTATATTCAGGAATTCTAAAAAAATAGTCTCAAATTAACAAAATGAAATACTCAAAAAAAATCTCATTCAAATCAAAAAATATCCTCTGGATCTGCCCATCTCACATTATTCTCATGAATAAAGTTTATATTGGTCAGATGACTTTGTCTTGTTAACTTTAAGCATACTTCTCACACAAGACATATCCTTCAATTTTCTTTTGGCTTGAATCATAACAATCACCAAAAAAAACTCATGGCCTGGGATATCCATGCCTCTTTTGTTTTTTTCAAAAACCCCAACTCACTCTGATGGGTTCTGGCCTTTCCATAAAGCCAAAAGTCATGGGCACTTGCCCTGGGTCCCCCTACAAATGGCCCTGATGGGCTTCAAGCGCTCCAGGCCCTGGAGAAGCCAAAATTGGGCCTGGAGCTCCTGTGGCAATGCCTTGGGTGCTTGCCTTCCTCCTGGGAAACACGAGCGACGCGATTCGCTCTGTTTCGCGACTGGGTGGCCAAAAGCCAGCCCGTCCTCTCTCCCAGGTTGCCAGGGCCCTGGGAGACGTCTGTGCGCGTCGATTGGCCCTGGCAACGTGACGCGCTGGTGGCAAACGCCAGCAACCGCCACCGGTATCGCTGGGGCAAGCGAACGCGAGCGAAATCACTTACGCGGCCCCTGGCTTGTGCAGTGAGGCTTGTTTGTTGAATCGCAAGCAATTGCTTGCAAATTGGTGAGCACCTCATTTGCGCTTGCAAACAAGCATCCAAGCAACATACTTCCAGCATCCCCAAGTCATCCCAGCAGGTCAATCCAGGTAAGATTTCAGCCTCTTTTTCAATGTTTGAACATCCAAACAGTCAGACTGATTCTTTTTGTGCTCTACTGGTATCTAGAATCATCCAATCACCTCTCAAGATTCCCATCATCCAACCATACTCAAAATCAAACTCATGACAAAAAAACTATGCATTCAACTCCGGCTATTACCCATTGATTCCAAGGCATCTCTTCCACCTCCCACTCATCATCAGTATGTTTCAAGGGTAAGAACTCATGCACCTATTTCAATCTCTTGAATCCTTCATCTTCATCAGTCCAACACTGACTTCATTCTTTCTCTTCATCACCATTCTTTTTTCTTCTTCTTCCAATCATGGCACGTTTCTTCTTTAAATCAACTCAACATTGATTGTCACATAGCAGCATCAACACTATCCATCCTTTTACTTGTCTTTACAGTAAGCAGAAATGAAACAATCAACCTATCATCAACTGATCCTTGATTCATTCCTGCTTTTCCTTGAACCCCTTTTGGAACCATGAATAAACTCATCATCATCACGTGTAATATTAAACAATGGATCAAGTCAACTCCAATGCATTCATCCAATCTCAAGCCCACCTGTTGCCATTAAAAACCAATAATGAGGATGTGTCTTTGGAAGTGGTTAAACTTAGCAACATGTATGGTTCTTCAATCATCATAAAGGGTTTAATATTACTGACTTCAACCTTTTTCTTTTATCTCAATCCATGTCACTTTTATTCCTGTTGGTGCTTTTGAGGAGACTTTTGTAGTGAGGATGAGCCCTTGAATCAAAAGCATCATCAGGAATCAAGCCAAGATTGTTCTGTTCTTAGGCAACCACCACAACCCTTAATGATATTCATCCCATGCTCATCCAGAGCACACAAAAAGCATAATAAAGCTGAGCGTGATTATTGCAAGAAGGAGTGTGTATCTGAGTCAATCTACTTCATCACCCTGAAGAAGGGCCTGAGTCCATGCCAAGTGGTAGTACCAAATGTAGGACCACCAGTAAATCTACAATTGGTTTGCAACAGATATTACCAACCCTATGTGGTTCTCAAGTATCATTCATTGCAGCAAAGACCATATAAATTGCTAGCAACTCAATTTTCAGAGATGGTACAAGATCTCTATGTGATGGCAAACAATCAACAGAACCTGACCAAAACCAACAAAAACACAAGAACAGGATCTATGTTTGGAATTGGCTTTTGTCAGGGCACTGAACAAGGATATTCTGCAGGTAATTGGGAATCACCACAAACTTGCTAATCATGTCTTTGTTGACTGACTGCCATCCAACTATATTTCTAAATAGGAATATATGCAAGGAGACAGGATATGAACCCAGACTAAATAGCAAATGATGATCTGTTGTGGTCTAAGCTTCCAGTACATAACCAACTGGTTTTCAACAGAATACAATGTTTATCCAACACTGCTCATGTGAAGAACAAGGAAGTATCAGAGGAGTTCAAAATTCCAAACTGGACATCTCCAGAGTGGAATGACCAAAGGGATTCTTTTCTTCATGCTTCTAATGTCATTGTCACTTGTGATGCATTTTCCAATGTTCCTCATACGGATCAAGAAGAATTGAATGGTTATACTTATGGTTTGTTCTCTGATATTGAGAAACCTACTGGAACCCCAATCCCTCCTCCCTCTAAAGAAACAGGCCATGTTCTCTCCTTTCCAACTCTTGGTTTCATAGTTGATTATGCAAAAGCTGGGGGCATGTTAGAAATTTTATGGAAAACTTCTGTTTTTACTCATCAAACTACTTTTCCTCCACTGAGCCTTCAAACAACTGAACATCATACTCATTTTTTTTGCTGCTTCCAAATTAACAAAAAAATAGCAAGGACTGATCTTAAAATTCAAAATTGTTCTCCTTCTGAAATTGTAACTAGAGTAAATGGAAAGAAGGCTAGATATGGTTAAACATGTGCTTCAATGTATATAATTCAAATATAACCTCCTTGTGCCAAAACACTTACCAGTTAATTCATGAACTAATTTCAAAGTTTTCATGACTTGTACAACATTTTTACTTGTTGGAATGTAAGATGGGATCACTCGGCGGAGGTGGATGACTTAGCATAAGTTGTCCACCTCCCCAGCCTCTCCACCGGGATTTCACATTCCATGTGATTCCTGTATGCACACATTTCCAGGAAGGTGGAGGACTTATGATAAGTTGTCCACCTCCCTGGACTTGTTTGCATGCGGGAATCACATGACATGTGAAAGCCTTGTGGGGAAGCTGGGGATTTGGACAACTTATGGTATGTTGTGCACTGTCCCAGTGATCATTAATAATTTTGCATATTCACAATCAAGCTGTCATGTTGTTGAAGGGAAGTGGACCACTTAGCACAACTCATCCACCTCCCCAGCTGATTCACAAAGTTTTGCCGTGTGAGGTGTTACATGTCAAGGGAGGTGGAAGACTTATCATAAGTCAACCACCTCCCTTCAAATGACATACATAAATATGTAATATGCAGGGAAGCAGAAACTTTGGTGATACTGCGGGCTTTTTACACAAATGACCCATGTAGATTGTACTCAATGAGCAACTGTCATTCATCTTACACACACATGTACCTTGTGACTAGGTTTTCAGGGTATAAAAGCCGTGGCTTATTCAACCAGAGGTCTTGGTTCATTCTGATCTTAACCGCATCATCCCCCTTAGATTTCAACAGCATCATCCCAAGCCTCTTCACCTTGACAACTACCTTGATTGTACCATGGCTGATTTCCCTGGTAAGTGTGTGAATTTCTTATGTCCCGTCTGGTCTAATACTTATTTGAGCTGGCATGATAAATTTATAGAAAGATGTGCTCTTAATCAATTGAATCCACTCCTTCATGAGGAATATGTGGAAAAATTCCATAAACAAGTATTGCAGTCAACGCTTGATTTTTATCAGAAAAAAGTATGACCAAAGGTGGAACAGCTGAGGTTGCAAACCTCCATAGATCTTGGTCTGCTTGAGCCTTCAAATGAATAAAAACAACAGCCAACAATAGCTGATAGTTCAGATGTCCAATTAACTCACAAGGTACCATCAGTGGATGATGAAACCGCAACCGCTCAAGATATGCTGGCCCCCCAGCTTACGTTGTTTCCAGGAGAGCACCTGTCCAACCAACCCAGTGAGTTGAAAGAATCATTTGATGAAACAAATTGTTGATCAAAAATTACCCAAATATTCAAAGCTGATACATTCCCATATTTCCAGGTAAACCTGAAATATACACTGCATCTGTGCCTTTGGAGGATCCAGTTCAGGAAGCCACTGTTGTTGCCCTTGATTGTTCCACTGTCAAGGCCTCTGACAATACCCCAGTTCTGAACCCTGAAACCCCAGCTGAAGAACCCCAGATTGCTCCAGGAAACAGGGCATCTGCCCGGCTGGCTGCCCAAGCTCATTGGCAAGCAGCTAGAAAATCAACATCAAGGGCGCCCTCTAGCTCTCAAGCATTATCTGACTCCTCTGATTCCAACATAGAATTGATTTGCTCAAGTGATGCACAACCAGAGAAACCAGAAATCATGATCATTAAGCCATCACCCAGGAGTCCCACACCTGCACCCACCCTAGTCCCAACATCCCCTGAGACGGTCTGTTTACTATTTTGAATGCTAAGCTGGATAATTAACCAAAAATTGACTTCCAAATTAATCTTCCCTTTCTGAATCAGAGTGCCCAATTTTTACTACCCCAAAAGCGGAATGAATCTAATTCCCAACTCATCACTAGCAATTTGGAACAGAGAAACTCAAGGCCAAGGATTGAGGACCCTTCATTGACCAAGTCATCTCAACCTGAAGGCCATGCTAGTTGCCAAACTGGAAACCAGGCCCAAAACATTGGGCCAACATCAAATCCTGTCTCAAATTGGCCAGGTCAGTGGAATCATTTTGTGATGGAATTAATATCATGGCAGCTAATTCTATTACATTGCCTAGAACTCTTTGTTGGCTTGACTAAGGAAGAACTGTTGAGGTTTTAATACTGGGAAGAATTCAAGGACAATGCAACCCCTTCAACTTATACCAAAATTATCAGCACTACCCAGTTCTTAATTAACAACACTCTTAACCTTCTTGGCCAAAGGATCCCGTCAAAAACCCCCAAATTATAAACAATCTTAAAATCTTTGGACCTCTGTTTGACAAGGTGCAAAGATGGTAAATTTTCATGATGTTGTCTTCCACTCCAATGAAGATAAACTGATTCTTACTGTTTGAATTATCAGAAAAAATCTTGCTTGGGAAAGATGATGATTTTTTTGTTGGAAGCACCTTCATCAACACAAACTCCCTCTCTTTCTCCAGGAAGACATTCCAGCTCAATATTCATCCCCTCTCTGAGATCCTAACTTATACCAGAGAGCCATTACGTGGGGCATACATGAAACTGAAGCTCACCTTGAATGAAATCATAGGTGTAGTCTCACACAAAATCTCCAGAAATTTCCTTCTCTCAATGGCGGGTATTGACGGGACTTCAGATGAGGCTTTACTGAAAGCACAAAGCTACTTTTCCAACCTGCAAGAATCTGTAATTGATGATTCCACCTTTGCTCAACACAAGAGGTTGAGTGTTAACGAGGATGCCGAGATGAATGCTGGAAGAGGTGGACTTAATACTTTTTTTGAATATGTTGTCTCTCTAGTCAATGGGCTCCTCAACTTACGGCTTGATGAAAAAGAAGATCATTGGCAGCCTTTTATCTCAAAGGACTCAGCAGAAAAGAAGAATTGTTGGGGGACCAATTCTCTAGCATGTGTTTCACACATGTTAGTTTTTGGTCCTGCTGCTATATGGGTATGTCCAAGAAATCAAAAAATAATGCCAAAGTGGAAGTCTGCCATGCTCCTTGAATTTGGCAGTCTTGTTCTTGACTCAAATTTGAAAGCTGCCTTACCCTACTGAGCCACTCTGGGGCCAACTTGGTAACACAAGGGCATATATTCTCACTGCCTTGAGTGATATGGGTTTTAGTAAGAACCAAAAAATCAACTTGAGAGATGTAATTAGCATTTTTACTGAAATATTTTCTTATCAAAAAATGGCTGAGGTCCTTCTGGAGGATATTGTACTGGTTACTGACTATGATCTGGGTAGCCACTTTAATACTGTCTGTGCTGTTGAAAAAACTACCTCTTCTAACTTAGTTGAAGTTAACTCAGAACCCCAAGCTTCCCATAATTAATTCTGGTGACTTTTTAGGAAATTAGACTATTGGTTTTTCTGAATGGATATTTCTTGATTTCAATTTTTTTTTGGATCTTGGGATAATCAAATTTTTGACTTGAAAACATGTTTATTTTGAATGATTGAATGCTCCATGATCATACTGCCCATGAAATTTATTGACTAAGTTGCTGATTTGGAATTGAACAAACGTTGAGTGTAGTCTTTAACTTTAAACCAAACCCTAAATTTTTGGACAATAATGAGATTCATTGATCATTCCATCATTTTTTATATCATGTGCTGCAAAGCATATTAATTATGAAGAAATCTTGAAAAAAAAAATTAAATTAAGAATAGCTGAGTTTTTGTTTAGAAATTAATTTGATATTGTGATTTCATGGGAGTCAAGGACCAATGAAAGAAGAATGACATTACGTTGCATTTTAAAAATCACTGCAAATGGAACATTGAAATGATCCAATATTTTGGGCCTTCCCTATGAAAATATCATTTTTGTTTTGCCTCAACAGCATGGATGCAGTTTGTTGCTGAAAAACTCATAGAAAGGTCATGGGATGCAACTCAAAGCAAGTAGGCATGGAACCCTGCTTAAAAATTACTGTATTTCTCCAAAAACTGCTGTTCAAGATTATGATTGGTTTTTCAGAGGAATTAAAACAAAGCAAGGGATCATATCATGGCTGTTTTTAGTGTACATAATATCAATCAAATGAATAAAAAAATCCAAATCAATGAAAATATCTCTCTTTCCTAATTTTATGTTTAGCTGTAATTTTTGTTTGGTTATCAACATCAGTGATTCACAATACCTTCATTTATCAACCAATCATTCATTTCTTAAGAAATGAATCAACCAAGGAAACTTCATTCCAATTTTTATATCATCTCCAAACCCATAGATCCAATAATATTCAACATTTCTGCTTCAAAATACCACAGGAATTTTTCAAAATCCATCAAATCATTACCAAAGTAATACAGTATTTAATACTCTTCAATTACTGTATTTAATGCATATAATGCTAAGCACCCATGAATATATCCATAAAATCTATGCATAGGTTTTTTATATATGCAATATTAAATTTGAAGTCATGCAATAGTATACTTCCTTTTCATTTCCTATAAATATCAAACCAAAATTGATTTGTACCCAGCTTATCAAACCAACTCATACCTCACAGAAAACACCTATCCAATCCACCAATTGCTCCCAATACCCCTGAAACCTCAAGCAAAGAAAATGGTTCTATTATCCCATGAACAAAAAGAATGGTTGGAAGAAACACACCAACATATTGATCATGAGCTCAAGGAATAAATTGATCCATTTCCTGAAATTTGGGCACCAAGTGAAATATGGATGCATGAAGAGCAGAATGAAAGAGTTTGGTTTCACAGACTTCAAAGAATAATTGACAGGGAGGCCTTAGAATTGCATATTCCAGAACAATTAATACCAAATGTCAGGGATCTTGGGATGGAGAGGCGTGAATTCCTTGAAAGGTGTAAGTACTTATGCTTCAAAAATCATATCAGATTTATCATTAATTTCTATTTATTTTACAGAGGTTCCATTGGTGGTCAATAGAAGTTCAATTCCAATGGACTTTTAGATGTTTCTCATCAATGATTACCAGTAATTTTCACAATTATTGGATTCTCTACTTGATCTTTCATGAAAATTCCACCTCCTATCAATTATAACACAAGGATTGACAAGAACAGAGAATAATAAGTGCCTTATCTCAAAGTCAATGCTAGAAAAATCCTTTTTATGCAATGAAGAAAGAAAACCTCATCTTTGTTTCATGAAAAAATCAATAATACATGGAAGTTTGTCAACTATGGAGTGTCTGGTGTTTTGATAATCTTTAAATTTTCAAGTCCAAAAAATGTTTTGATATGTGGCAAAATCCAATCAGATTTATTATCCATTGATTTCCTTATAAAATGAATTATTTCATCCTATGAAAATCCATGGATTTTTCCAATGAATGGGGTTTGCTACCTCAAAGGTATCAAATCAAAGTATTTTTGGATGAGATCATCTGATTTTAATCTCAAAAGAAGCTTGAAAAATTCACTATGACTTTAAATGAAAGAACCAATTTTTCATAAGCAGCTCTCTTTGTAAAGAAATTCAATCATATTTGGGTTAAAACAAAAATAAAACTTGAAAAATAAAGCTTGATGAATGTTGCCAGTAACTTAAACTCTTTTTGTGAAATATTGTCCTCTCATGAACTCCAACCAACCCATGAAGGTAAACACAAGTGGAAGGGTGATAAGATTGGCTTTTATTCATGCAGTCAGTTTTATATATGTCTCAAGAGATTTCAGTTGAATCTTCCAAATTTATAATTCAACAAATAAAATGAAATGATTTCAATACATGAAAGGAAGTAAGAAAATGATTTTAATCAAAAAATTACATTCTACCTAATTTCAAATGCAAAAACTTTATCTAAAATGTGGTAAATGACCCAGAAATGACTTTTTCATACCAGTTTTTATAAGAATATTACCTTGGCCCTCTTTTAAATTAGGAAGAATTTCAGCACTCAAAATTTCAGATGAATCCTTGTAAATTTCCATTCAACACCAGAAATATTCAGTTACTAAGAAAACTTTCAATATTTTGTTTACCCGGAGCAGATATCAAAGCAGATTCACAATCAGATTTTACTGCAAGTTGAATAAAAATCACACCTCTTAATTGCATTAGAGGAATCATTTTTTTTTCAAGAATTTTCATACCAATTCACAATTGAAATTTGACTTTCCATGTAAAAAATTATAGAAGAATTTCATTGATTTCAATACTAAAACTCAGGAAAATTGATCATCTTGATCATACTGTGGATTTGAAAAATGGAGGTGAATTTTGTAACAAATTAAGTGCTCATCCCAGTAATTTGAAAACAATTCTATTTTTAATGATATGTTTCTTCTGGATTTTAAATAAATCTACCAAGGAAATAGTTGGTTTGCAACAGCATGCTTTAAAATTTCATTTTAAAATCTCAAATTACTACAACTGTGAAATTTGATGATAAGTATCAATCTATTTTCTTGATTAATTATTTTGGCCTGTCAAGGGAACAGAATGATTATTATTCTCCAAATCATTTAAAATGATAAAAAATCATCATCTAAATCAAGATCCATGGTAAAGCCAAACATGAATAAAAAATGTGGTCATTTTTATCAAAATCCAAGTGGTAGTTCCCAAACATTCCTTCCTTCTGACAATGTTTTTTTTCCATTGCACAATGTAGAATTTGGCTCACATATTTGAAATGAATTTTTGAGTAGATGCATAACCAATTTGAGATATTCAATTTGTAAATCAACCCTTTATAATCTCTCAAAATTAATCATATTCAATGGCTGATAACATCACATTTAATTGTCTGGAAATTCCTTCCCTCCACAAAATCTACACTTCAAACAACCCCACAACTGTTTCAAGCACTAATTGAAGACTTCTCTATATCATAATATGGATTCTAGACCTCCTCATAGTTCAAAATCCATCAAAACTCGCACATTAAACAAGGCAGTAGAAGAACATTTGCCA
Organism: Puccinia polysora; assembly: GCA_025617555.3. NCBI lineage: Eukaryota > Fungi > Basidiomycota > Pucciniomycetes > Pucciniales > Pucciniaceae > Puccinia > Puccinia polysora. The sequence continues at coordinate 1,620,836 of CM062631.1, forward strand.
AATTCAAATTACCCCATAAGTCTATGCCTACATGACTATGTCAAGACTATTTTAAACATGAAATCTTGAGGAGACAGGGTTCCGCCCCCGCCCACTGAATATCAAGTAAAAGTTTTAAAATCAAAAAGCATCAATACAATTGACCCAAACAAAAAATTTTTCAACATGAAAACAACCAATGAAAACCTCTATGGAGGGAAGAAGAGCATTCCTGGAAAGTTCAAAGAGCAATTCCAGAAAGAATTATAAAGCTATGGCATACAAGTTCCAACTTTCCAATCGGACCATCATAATTCAACAAAGTGGGATCAAATATTGTCAGAAGTGATACAAAAACATTGGCTAAATGCTAAGGACAATGATGAATTTATAAATTATCCACTTGATATTGAGTTTTGCAAGAAGGATGTACTCTTTGGCCTACTGGAACGTTGGCTACATGGACAGAAGGATAATTACATGAAGCCTAGGACACATAACAAGAAGCCTAGGTCTAGAGTTAAAAAAAGAGTAAGCTTAAGATTGCTCTCCATTTTCTAAATCCTGTTAGCTGAAATTTTGGTCTTCAATCTGCAAGATATTCAGAAACCGCTTGGCCACTGCAGAGCACCATATGGGAAAGGATTTGGAAAAATCCCTTCTGCCTGGTGTGGAATGCTGCTCAGATACAGAAGCGGACAATGAGGGTAAATATCACTCTGTCCAAGTGTATTGGAGGAGCAAACTTTATTCACAATTCCTTCATAATCTTGATAAAAAAACTCTCAACTATTTATCTGAGATGAAAGGTGAACTTTAAGCTAAAAAACAAGTAGAATATGGAAGAACTTATGATGAAATAGTCCCAAATTATCAGATGAAACCATGTGAAGCCCTCCCTTCTAATTTTTACTGCCCTCTATTTCTTTCTACATTAAATTGGACAGAGAAATTGGTTTTGGAGATGAAGCCAGTAGAGGATAAATTAGAAAGATTAGCAAAATCTCTTGAAACCCCACATTGGTTTGAGTAAATTTATTTCCAAGTAGTTCTATATTTCATCTGTTGTCACCCAGAAAAGAAAACAAAAAGATCTAAATTTTAGAACATTTTTATTTATTGTCTAATTCCTGCTAAATAAAACAGTTCAATATGACTAGATTTCTTCTTTTGAGCTTCCAATATTATATGAAATGTTTCAAACAAAGTTTCTGCAAAAAGATATTAGATAAATGAACTGATTCAAGGAAATGATTTGCTTTTTGTAAAATCATTCATTTTGTAAAACAAAATGTGAAACTCCCCAATTATTTCAATTTCAAATTGATTTATTTGAAATATATCATTGAACTAAATTTCTATGTGGTACAATATTTCCAACAGGTCTGAGAAGATTTTTGAATCTTCAGTTAAAATTTAGATCAAAGTTTAAATTTCCTACATCAAATTAAGATTTATTAAATTTCACAAGAAGAAAAAGAATATATTAAAAACTGAATTTAATCATTTCAAAAAATAAAATTTTCTTCAACCACAAAGTAAAAAAAAAACAAAAAGGACCCTCAAGCCTCTTGTAATGATCTAATAGGAAATTGAAAGACAAAAGCATCAAAATCTTGACCTATACAATCCAGGGAGTGACTTTTATGTGTCAGGTGTGAAACCCCACTGCTTCACTCCTCTATATCACTTTACATAAAATTAACTTTCCCCATAATTCCAAATCTTCTGTATTCCATGCATGCACTAGAGTTACTTGGAATCCTCAAGGACTGATACAAACAAATTTTGTCAGGTTCCAACTCAAGTTAGAAACAGAGTTTTCTCAGAGTCAAAAATAAAACCAAAAAAAGATTCAGGTGCTACACCTGCCAGCAGGTGCCAACATTTTTTTCATGGGGTTTAGGATCCTGAGACGTGTATCCCTTGAATTTGCGCAGGAACTTATTTTCAAAATCTTGACTGTCACCTACCAAGATCAAGTTGTCTACTTTAAAGAACATTCTAGATTTACCATTATGTGAAAAGTAAAGACAGGGATTGAAAGATGATTTGTAGAAACCAATTTCCTTGAAACAGGCCCTTAAAGTCTCATACCAGTTTTTGGGTGATTGCTTCAATCCGTACAAGGATTTCTTTAATCTGAGGAACTTTGAGGGTTTCCTATAGCCTTTTGGATTTTCATAAATGACTTCCACATCTATTGGTGAGTTTAAGAATGCACTTTTCACATCAAACTGGCAAACGTTTTGTGAGGACTTCAATGCATACACTAGGAGAAGTCCAAGAGTAGATGGTTTCCCCGTAGGGCCAAAGGTTTTGAAATAATCCAGTCCCTTGAATTGACTACAGCATTTCACGCAAAGACAAGCTTTGTACTTGACTGGATTGCCATGGAAATTTTCTTTCAATCTAAAGATCCAGGTGGTTTTGAGAGGTTTTGAGGGTTTGCGTCCATCATAATCCTCGCAGAAATCAAATGACTCAATAGACAATAGTTCTTTGTCCATTTCTCCAATCCACCTGTTGCTCTCTTTGCAAATCACAGCGTTGTCATAACTCTTGGGCTTGTAGTAGTGAAAGAATCCGTAGTGCTGAGGAGGTTTGATTGAGGAGTGGTCTCTGAGGTTTCTGGAAGATTGAGTAGGAGGCAGAGGATCTGAGTGCTGAGGCTGTGAGGTGGGCAGAGGATCTGAGCGCTGAGGCTGTGAGGTGGGCAGATGAGCAACAGGAGGAATATTGAGGTGAGAACTAGGGCTATCTGCTCCTGAAAACTCAAGGTCTTGAAAGGAACAACAATTGGACTCCAATCTGATCCGTTGGCCAGAAAAGATCTAAATTCCGTGAAGGCTGGATTGCGCCTGGGTAGAGAGATTTCCAGATTTTCATCCTTCAAAGTTTGAGATTCCACATTAGGAGTGCCTTTTTCCCAGTCATTGGTTGCAATTGACAGGATCAAATTTTGAGGGTTAGGCATTTTTAAGAACCTCACATGCTTAGTGGAGATGACAGAATGAGCTTTAGTCAAGATGAAATACAAATGGAAGAGAGGATTTAAGCCTACTAAGATCCCTTCCTCTCCTTTGTCCTTAAAGTTTTGTCCCTTATCCCATTGTGAGAGCAGGTATATACACAGACATCCTAGAGGTTTCAGGTAAGACGCCGGCAAGGATTGTCCATGAACTTGAAACCAAGGTGTGTCGGAGTTGTCTTCTCTGGAAATCTGGTTTAGCATGAAGTTGCTTAATTTGATCACCTTGTGCCACAGGTTAGCCAAGATTTTTCCATCCTTCAGGATGGTTCTTGCTGACTCAATGATGATCCTATTTGCTTGCTCCGCTCTTCCATTATGTTCCAAGTGATAGGGTTTGGAAACCACCTGGAATATGTGGTTTTTGTTGTAAACAGCCTGCAGTTACAATTCACAAATTTGGATCCATCATCTGAACAAACTTCTGATGGATAATATCCTACATGTGCGCTTTTTCTATCAAGTCAATGATGATTTCAGTAGTTTCCTCCTTTGAGGTCAGAGGAAACGCACCAATTTATCAAGTCTTAGCATCTACCAGAGTTAGGATGAATCAATGTCCTCCCTTGGATTGTGGCTTGAGAGTTCCCATAAGGTCCAAGTGAATCCTTTTGAAAACCTTTTCTGCCTTGGTGGAGGTTTCCTTAAATGGAGATTTGGTGATTCTGCCCTTGAAGCAGTAGATACACTCAAACTTCTTCTTCACCTTGGGACAAATATGCTTTGTGAGACCCCAAATTCTTGAAAAAGATGCATTCCCTTATTTGCAATTAATCTCCATAAGTTCCTCTTTTGGAGTAAGGGCCAGATTTGCCAAGTGGGAGTGAATTTGACTGCAATCAAGGAGTGGGGTTTTTAGAGAATACAGATTGTTTACAATAGTCCCTCCAAATACCTTGAGCCCATCCTTTGAAACCTTGAATGAATTTCTGCTTGCTTGCAGAGTGCAACCTGCTTGGTTGAGAGCACCTGCACTCAGAAAGCTGATAGTTAGACTGGGTACATAGAGAACATTTGACAGTTCAAGTGTAAAGTTTCCCCAGATGAGTACTGCTGTACCTTTTCCTTTTATCTCAAGTTTGGCTGGCTTCTTTCCATTTTTTATGATTTGGTCTTTGCAGGGCAACATCTCCTAGAAGTATCAACTATGATTAATCATATGCATAGATGCACCACTATCTAATATAAACTTTGAGTTAGGATTACCGTGATAAATCCATGTTGTAAGAAGAGCAAGGTAGTGAGCTACAGGGTTTGTTTTTGCTTGGATTTTACAATATTTCCATTTGGATTGGTCCTCTTTCCACCAGTTGGCTGCAACTTCAGGATGAAAATGCCAACAGTTGTTGGCAGAATGATTCTTTTCCTGTTTAGGATTGTGGTATCCCTCAGTGCATCTTATTTGCTCTCCATGCTTTGCGGCATGACTTGGCCCATCAGGTCTGGTGTTGGTAAGAGCAACTTCCGTCCCCAACTGTTGATTATCCTGAGAATTCTGCACTCGAGATTCATTTTTTAACTTAGTCAGGTGGTTTAGAAATTACTCCACAGTAATCTCCTTGTCTGTGTGCATAATTTGACGTTTGAAATCTTTCATGAATTCTGGAAATTTGAAGAGAAGATGGTATGCCAGGATGTTGTTTGGTAGTATGATTCCAACCTTGGAAAATTTCTTAAGGCTTACCTTTGCCTTGGCTCTGAAATCTTCTATCTTTTCAGGCACAAATTGCAGGTATAAGAAGCTGTTGAAAACTTGAGCTATATTCAATTCTTGCAATGATGCATATTTGTTGATGATGGCCTTCCATAAGGTTTTTGCAGAATGATTGTTATGAGGAGTGAAAATTTTGTCATGAGTAGACGCCTCCAGCCTAGAGATAATGAGAAGTTTGATTTCATTTTTAACTTTGTTGTTGAGAGTTGAGGAGTCATTGTTGATGGTCCCAGAGCATCGACAAACATCCAGGATGGTGTCCATTTTTTCTTTCCATATGCCTTATTTATTGTTACTAAGTTTGGGGATGGTGTCAAGAGCAGAATTCAGCATTGCCTCCCTGAATCTTTCTGAGATCAAGCTGTTCCCCATTTTCCAGTTTTAAAATTTGATTATCCGGAGTTAGGGATTGAGTTACAAGAGAGCCTTTCAGCTTTTAACAATTTTAAATTGGGGGATTGATTGAACGTAAAACTGGAAACTGGGAGGATGAAACAAGATCACTCATTGAGTCAGGAAATAACAATAGTAGTGGAGAGACACAAACGTTTGGCATAGTGAGATCAGGCTGAGAGTGAAAGGCACGGAGTTTAAGGAGTGGAGACAAGAAGAAGTGATTGGCAGAATGTGAGGTGGATTGAGCACAGAGGGCTGAATGGAAAAGATCAACCAAGATGAGGAGATATTGGAAATAAGGGTCAAGACAGGAATATCTCACTGGGCACACAGACAAGGCAAGAGATTATTTGAGAGGTGATGGAAATGAGAAGCAGAGAAACAATGAGAAGAAGAGGAGCAACAAAAATTAGTAGAAGAGAAAAAGATGAGGAGAACATGAGATGAGAGGGTACAAATGAGAAAAGAGTAGAAGAATGAACTGGTTCTTCAATTGGATTATCTTCACCAACGGAGCACCCAAAAGCCTGGTAGCAGAGAATAAACATGGACAAAACTCAACAGTATGCATTTATGTCTTCAACTGAGCTGTGACCCTTGGTTGGATATGATTTTTCCAGAGTTGAAGGTTTCTGGGGCTGTATCCTCCAATCCATGATGGATAGAGGGGTACTTTGTCTGAGTTACTATAGTTTATTTTTGATTTAGAATCCATTTCTGAGATTAACTTCTGGGCTAAACATGTTTTTATAATAAAGAAGTGATTCTAATGGCTATAGGAGAGGTGTGGAGCACCACACCCCAATTCAAAGTTCTCAGAAATACTTCAAGAAACTGATTGGTTTTCCATATTGTGTCAAACAACTCTAAGGAAAAATCAGCCACTATTCTCTCAAGAATGTTCATTTATTTTGCATGTCAGCAGAAAAATAAACCACCTGTTCTGATTTTAGTTACTCTTATTTCATGGGAATCCCTTTTTTACACCAAGTGAAGAAGGAAAATGTCAATAAGCATCAATTTTTGCTTGTGATTTTTCATCCCCAGTGGCATTCCAGACCTCCTATTTTAATATGTTTTCTTTTTTTGAAGAAAAAATTCAAACATTGATTTCTGAAGTTTTCTTTTATGTGCAAATAATTAACAGCTTTCTGAGAAATTATTATGCCAAAAATCTCAATCATCCAATGAATTACCTTCTTGATCAACCAAAGTACATTGGTTTCAGACGGAACTCTTTGGAGAATTCCTTAAATTGGGCCACAGAGAGAAAAAATTTGAACTTGGAAAAATGATGAAACTTTTGCAAGGGAAGTATAACCTGACTCCCATTCTAGAACCCCTATCAAAGCAAGAAAGGAAAATTTGTGGAAGACCCAAAGGATCCCTCCATAAATTCAGAAGGTTTTCTCAAAATTCCTCTAAGAGGGATCCATCTGGGTTTGAATGTGTTGAAGAACCTCAGATCAGAGGAAGACCAAGGAATCATCAAGTGGTTTAAGAAATGGTTAGTTCTTTCTTTTTCTGGTTTTTATTTCTATTCACTTTGGATTGATTTCAAAAGAATTTAGTTGGAAGTTTTTTTCCACTAATTCCAGAATCTGAGGAAAAGGAAAGGAAAGGAAGACCATGAAAAGGCCAACAGAAAAAAAAAATAGGAATCAGAGTCAAATGTGATTTCCTTTTCAACCTTCTTTTTTTTTTAAATTAGGCTTCTGAACAGGATGAATTTGTAAAAGACCAGGAATTGAGGGGAGAAAAACCGTAGATCTTGAAGAATTGAATTGAATTAAGAAATTTAGTAATTTTTTTTTGGGGGATCAGGATGGTTTTTCTGGTTTCCATTAATTTTCCCATTTTCCTTTGTCAATCAGAGGTCAGGAACCACTATCAATAAGGGATTTGTTTTGCAAAATTTGATTCCTGGGACTTTGAAGAGGATAAAGAAAAGAAAACAAGACAGTGCCAATGCAGATGCTTATAGGCCTCCAGTAAATCCAATATATTCTCCCACAGAGAAAGCTTCTGAAACTGAAACTGAATTGTGGCCAGCTCCCCAATTAGATCCCCTTTGGAAGGCATTTTCTAACAAGGAATCAGAAAAATGGGAAGATTTGATTCAAACTTGGAACCTTTTTTAAATATTTTGTTTCCTCATAAAAATTCTACACACCCAAGAAAAAAAGTATTACAAATTGATATTGATTTAATTATTTTTTTTGTTGAATCTTTCATATACTTTTTTTCTATTGAGTACTGAATCAATTATTTTGAGAAAAAAATGCCACTTTTGTATTTTTTATTATGAACTTTTTTGGGAAAAAAAATCTAAATAAAATCTTTAAATAATTTTTTTTTCCCTTTCAAATGCCCAATAAAAGATTGCAAGCTCAAAATTTGAAAATTATTTGGACATATAAGGAAAAATCTTTCAAAACAAATTTCTTATTTTGATTATAATCCCATTTCTGGGAGGAAACTGAAGTACTAAAAATCTAAAAGACCTATATTTGCATTGTCTGTCATATTTCGAAACTTTGTGTCTGTTGAGATTCTCAAAAATCATAAAAAATGTCTTCTTTAAAGTTGAAAAGATTTGAGATGTAAAGCAGGGGTTGTTTTTTTCAGTTCTTTCAGTGAAATTTTGAGGGCATTTGAATTGTCTAAAAACTCTCATCTTTATTTTAAAGAGCTTTTAGATTCCTCCCTAGGCGCTCTTTTTTTTATTTTTTGACCACCCCACCAAAATGCATGGAATGTAGGATTAAAGCTTGGATTGGGGACGTTTCAAGATGTTGTGGAAATTTAAAAACAGCACTAAATCAAAGTGTGGAGGTGTGAAAAATATAAAAACCTAATCATAAAAAAAAGAAATATCCAAATTCAAATTAAAGTAAAAACATGTTCAATTAAATCAATAAAAGAAAAATCAATCAATTCAAAATATTATTTGTCACAGGAAAAAAACATGAATTGAAAAAAAATAATGTGATCAAGAAATGAATGATTCAACTGAAAATTCACCAAAGAATCAAGATTTCCAAAAAATGAAGAAAAGGCATTATTTTAAAGATATCTCATTTTCCTTTTTAAAAATCAAAGTGATGAATACCTTAATTATCAGGAAAATCTTATGCAACCACTGAAATTTGATTAAAGCTAATAAATAATTAAAGGGAAACTTTATGTTTACAACTCAAATGAATTGTGTAGAAGACTCATTTGGGTTTTGTGGCACGCTACACAAATCTGATTAATTTGTGTGGCCTCAACAAGGCTTGATTGTAGTTGTGAATCCCCCACAGAATGGCTTGGCTTTGTGTGGAACCACACACAACTACATTTGAGTTGTATGGGGTTGTACACAACTTGAATTTAGTCATGTTTTGTTCCAAACAACTACAAGGGTTTTGTTCCCAAAAATAAATAAATGAAAATAAAAAACTAAATGAACCAAATGAACTAAATAAAAATACAAAAAAAACATAAATTAACCAAAAAAACAAAAAATACAATTTCAACTTGACTAGCCCGAAAGTAAAAACACCAAAAAAAACAAGTTCAAGTTGTGTTGAGCTGATCCCATCACATGAAGTAAAAATACTCATCATGATGGGATCAGCCCAAGAAAAGTTGAACTGAATTAATAATAATATCTCATTAAAAACACTCAACATGATGATACTAACTTAAAACACCCAACACAATGATGTTCAAAATGTGATAGCCCTTTATATTTATAGAAGTACTAGTCAGCTGCATTGAAATTAAAAGTTATATGGAAACCCAATGATAAAATAAAGTTTATAAAATAGAATAAACATGCATTTTATATTTGAGAGGATCAACCCAACCAGAAGCTTTCTTTGAAATTAAAGCAGAGGGTTTTGCTACAATGGGTGGTATTGGAATCATTTCTACCTCAAGTACTAATAAAAACCAGTGTTTCTTGTTTAAAAAGGAAATATAAATAGGCTCTGATTGATCTGTAACATCTTTTGTGATTGTATTATAAGAGAAACATGACTCCAATGAAATAAAACATATAGGTCTGGCATATGTGTCTGCTATTATTTGACCCATATCTAACTTAGCCAGCCATTTTGAAGAGGCAATCTTTGTATTGATTTATTCAACATCAAGTATTTGCTTAACCTTTTCTACCTTTTTTGCACCACCAAGTGCTTAATCTATCATGCTTTATGTTTCCCCAATTTTTGAATCATTTCCTCTGTCACTTTAAATCAACTTCCTTCATCATAACCAAGCAATTTAGCAATGACTCTAAATCCACAATTCCCATCAACAATTGGATCCAAAACCTCACCCAAGAACCAATTAAATTTTTCAGGTATTTGATTGAGGTATTTCAATTGGGGTTCCTATAATCAAAACTCATTCAGCCAAATTTCAAATACCATTAATTAATAACATCAATACTCACCAAAGAAGAGCTTCTGCTTTACCCTTCCTGCACATCTTCTTCCTCTAAAGAGGATTCAGAGTTCAAATGAAGGGAAGCTAATTCACTTTCATTCTATACCTCTGAACTATGAGATTCAGATTCTGATCCTGCCAAATTTGACAAAAAATCATCATCATATCATCATCAGTTCATTAAACCAAACAAATGAACATTTCACAAAAGAAAAGACTTTCAATTTCTGATCTTTTCTTATTTGGTGGCCATCAAACTCATTTTGCAACTTAAGTTCTTTTTCAAAAATTTCAAATTGAGAGGGATCTCTCCATGTATCTGCAAATTTGTCCCACCTCTACTTGATTTCCAGAATTTTTGTTCAAGTGTTGGCTTTGATCAATGGTTTTCAGTCCTCTGAATCAGGTACTTCAACAGCTCCAGTTGATCTTGTTCAGGATATCCCAAGATAATTTCCTTGAGCATCTCATGTAACTGAAAATTGTTGAGCCTTTCATCAAGATTGAACTTCCAAAATTCAAACAATCAGACATCATGAAAGTAGCAATCATTTATCAAAAAGCATATTAATCAAAACAATTCAATCCCAAAGGGATTTCACTAATCAAAAAATCCCACTCAAACCAACTTTTTTTCAGCTCTGTGATAGAAGAAACATTGCAGTCCTTTAGCTACAGAGAGTGATAAAGTACTGGAATAATAATATTCCAAGATCAAACACATAAAGAGATCAAATTATAAATATTTTAAGCTCTAGTAAAAGGTTTACTTGTTTTGGTTAAAAAGGTTTTCAATATTTCCTGAAAAGAGGGGCCATATTATTATACTACTGGGGATATTTACAGATAAAAAACCTCTCTTCAAGGGGCCTCCTGGGGCTTAATAAAGACCTTGGAATAATAATGTGTGCATTCTAAGGCCTTATCCACTGGAAGACATGGTTTTATTCTCCTTCTCCATCAAATACAGGCCATTCAATGATGGGAGGAAGTAATTTTAAAGCTTTTTCTACTTTGGGTGTGGGACTGGGCCTAAAATACTCATTCCTAGCTTTTCCTCATCTAGGAGGAATACTGGGGGTACTAGAGAATCTAATTGGTCTAGATTATTCCACCTTCATAACTGGGGTGTTAGTGAAATTTATTTTTAGATCTCTGAGATCATTCTTAATCATACCTAGTTCAAAACAAATTTTTTTACTTAATAAGTCAATTTTATTGATTAAATGATTTGAAGGGGTGTGAGTTATGTTCTTCAATTCTTCCTTAATGTCATTAATTTACTCAAGGATTTCTCCTTGTAGAATAGAATTTTTATTTTCAACATGTTTTATTAGATCCAATTTGCTTAGACTTATGCTGTCTCTTATTTTTTTGCTTGAACTCATGAATATTAGAAAATTCTGTTTGAGATTAAATCACTTTGTTAATGTTTAGATTTACCTTATCCAATTGTTCATACATTTTAGCAAGAAATTTTCTAACAATATTGAAATCATGGGACAAATTCACAGAAAAGATTTTGAAAGTTTCAGCATCTAGTTGTGATAAACTTTCTTCCATTTCTGAGCTAGAGATATCATTTTGTCCCAATCCTTTGGTTTCCTTAAATTCTGATGGGCTTAGGACCTCTTCTTTTTGGGGTCCTTTACCTTTAAGGGAGCTAATTGCTCCCAAGGACTCCAACTCTGCACATAGACTTCTACTTCTTTCTTTGGGATCAACTTTTGAAGGGAGATCTGGGATCTCTTTGCAAGAGAAATTGCTTTTATCATTCATGACTGATACTCCTGGGTCTAAGCCAGTTTGGACTTCTCCCAATGAGCTAATTTTTCCTTAGCTAATGCCTTGATTCTTTCCTCCTTGGCTGAGTCCAGCTGGGGTGGAATAGTAGGAGCTGTATCCACGTGGGATGACACACTAGGGGAGGGATGACTCTCCAACATTGAGTTTGTTGAGTTGACTGCCTCAGTTGTTGCTGCTGTTGTCCCACACATCACTATGGTCAAGGGTTCAAGCCCATCATTGGGGGGCGCAGTTTCCTCCGGGCAGCAAGCCATATGATGGGGCTCTACTTCTTGCGCGGGTGTTGCACCTATTTTGGAACATAACACAAACAAATGTGTAAGTTTCATCAAAAATTTTGAAAAAAAACTATAAATAATATAAAAATAATATTTTTCAAGTGTTTTTTTTTTGAAAACTTTTTTATATAGTTTATAACTTACTTATAGTTAAATTTAATGGTACCAACACTTGGTTGGGGTCAATACTATCCTTGGGGGGTATTACTGTTGAGGTTAAACCTGCTAATATGATGTATCATCACAGTACAGAGGCTTTGAAGTTGAACCTAGACCATTAATACCAAAAAGCCCTGGCAGTCACAAGAATCTGTAGCCTAGTTGGTAAAGGCAGCAATCTAGCATGTGTCTCAGTCTATCTGAGTTCATGGGTTTGACTCCCACCAGACACATCCTCATTTTAACAGTCTCAACAGGTTATTAGCCCAGAGCCTACCTGAGCGTATACTTGCTTACTTGAGAGACTTTTATGAGATGCAAATGCTTCCTGTAAGACCATTATCCCCTTTACGCCTACCCTATGATTTTGGGTTCTATCCCCACACTGATCACTCTTTCACCTGGGTATCAATTGCCTTTGTAAGACTCCAATCAGTGCTGACACAGAGGCAGTTCTGTGGAGGGGAAAGTTTCTGTTTAGGATGCCCTCCTAAGAGTTACAAAAACATTTGGATGTAACCAGAATCAAGATCCAGTGACTTATAAATAAGGAATCAATGGGGGAACTGAGTTTGGAAGTATTTTGTAGCAATGGAGAACAAAAATATCTGAGGCAAGATGGCGCAGGAAAAGACTGGAACAAATAAGTTAAAGCTTTTTCATATTTCAATGAAACAAGGAAGTTTTAAGTAAAAAATCCCACATGCTAATAACTATGGTTTTCAGAAGAATATTAGGAAATATCAACTCAATCCCAACCAAACTCCAGGTTCTCAATGAACCTGCCCAACTCTCCACAATCAAGCTCTTGAAAGTTACCAGATAACTTTGGGTGGCTGTACAAAACAAATAAATTTGTTTTATGAAGCTCTAGAAGCAAAGCAGTAACAAATTCAAACAAGAATGACCCAAAAATTCTCAAGGGACTCAAGAATAGCTTGGAGGAATTCACTTTAATGGAATCAAGGGAGGTTTAAGAGTCCAGGTTTCAAACTTCAAAAAAACTCTCAGCCAAACGTGACTGGTTCCAGAAAGACAATCAAATGAATTATCAGGACCAAGGCGGTTGGAGAAAGGGATCAATGGAGTGGCTTAAAACATTCAAGAATTCAACCCAAAGATTTCTCCTTCAACCAGTAATGCTATTGGTTGGTGATAGGGATCAGGTCACAGAGCACAGATCAAAGGATTGAGTATGGAGGCTCAAAGGATTCAGTATGGAGACTCAAAGGATTGAGTATGGAGGCTCAAAGGATCAAGGGGAAATCAAAAGATATACCCAGGATAAGGATTCTCAGAAAAGGGGAAGTTACCCATGGATTGATTATTCAGATGATGATGAAAATCCTATTAGATTATAGCTGATGATGATGGGGAAAAAAGGCAGGGTAGAGCCCCTCCTTTTATGGACAAAAGCACTGTAGACTACTTACAAGAGATACTACAAATGAAAGCAGAATTTTTTTTTCTCCAATGAAGAATGATAGGGATGAGAAAGGAAGACAAGTGGTGAGGAAAAATGAAATTGGCAACAGCAAGCGCCTGAAATGTTAAAAAAAAAAGAAAAGAAAAAACAAGGATGAGAAAAAAAAGGAAACCCTACCACGTCACGGATAACAGCAGGCAGCTGATGGGTGTCCCAGCTTTGCGTTTGAAAGGTTGCGGCAGGTGGCATTTGATGATTAGCTGGCTGCAGTTGGGCGGAGATGGCTGGCAGGCAACAGCGGGGTTGGATGGGATGGATCAATTTAATCGGTCAGATGGGATGGTTGCTCAAGCAGCTGCGAAAGCTGCAACCGTTGCAACAGCACGCTGATGAAGGCAACAGCAAGGATTGAGTGGAGTGATTGGTGGCAGACAGAAGGATGCGCAAGGATGTGCAAGGGTTGCGGATGAGCTTGCAAGGGTTCTGATGGCCACAAGTGATGGTTTTCAGTTGTCAGAGAGGGATTGTTCCATTGAAATTTCAAGGGAGTTTGGCCTTGTTGGATGTGATTGATTGTTTAGATGGGAGGATTGGTTGGGATCATTGGCGGCCAATAGAGTTGGCACTGAAAGCCGCTTGCTGGTCCCTCAGGTGACAAATCCCAGGGCAATGAGTTGATCAAGTGGGTTTTGAGATGGTGGTGGTAAATGGATGTTGGTGGAGATGATGATTACAGATGGAAAGAAACATCAGTCCCAAGGAGCAAGGGGGGGGGGATCAAGCAAATGGCCAACCAATGGATGGGATGTCAGTTGGTTTAGATTGGATGGATGATGAGGGTGGAAGATCCATTGGGCGGATCAAGCAAGAACACTTGCATGCCATCCTTGGCCAAAAATGGTCAGAGCGCTGTCAAGAGTGAGAAAGGGGGGGATTGAACACCAAGCCTGGGGACTTGAACCACCTGGAGAGGCCTTCCTAGACTTCTAGGACAGGCAGGAGTTGGGAGGAACAAAACAGGAAGAGTACTTATAGCAACAGATTTCTTTTTTTGCTCAGTTTTGGCCTTTTTTTGAGTTGTACCAAATTGGTCACCACAACATGCCAATTTCTACATCACATAGCAAGGGGGGTTATTGAGTTTAAAACTGATAAAATGATTTATTACCACAGTACAGAGGCTGTACAGTTGATCCTATACCAGTATTACCAATTAGTAAACCTGGCAGTCACAAGCGTCAGCAGCCTATTTTCTAAAGGCAGCACTCTAGCATGTGTCTCAGTCTGTGTGAGGTTGTGGGTTTGAATCCTACCAGAAACATCTTCATTTTCACAGTCTCAACAATTCCAACTGGACCTGAGTGGGGTTAAATCAGATCTTGGGATTAATCCAATGGTTCACAGTCTGCAATGTCCTCAAGCAAGTCTTTTTCAAGGAGATCACCAATGACAAAGTCCACCAAAACATATGAAAAAATAAAAAATAAGTTTATATTTTTTTTTATTTTTATATTTTTTGTGATAATTTAAAAGAGAAGAATTATAATACTCAATTTTGTGATTTTTCTTTTTATTTTTCTTGTTTCTTCTTTTGAAGCTAGAAGGCTGATTTTGATATTTTTTACACTCCTTGTGCTTTCTGAATAAAGAATTGAAATTGACAATTCATTCATGTTCAAGCTCCTTTTCTTTCAAAGCTTTTTGCTTATAATAAAGAAGTCTCTCCTGTTGTTGCCCAGGAGTTATAATAACAGGCACAAAGTTACAGATTTTTTCTTCCTTTTTCTGTTTAAGAAGGTTCAAAAAAAAATTGATTAACTCTCTTTTGGTCTTAAGATCCACTGGAAAAATAAAAATAAATTTTTTTTTAATAAGTATTTCTACTTTTTTTTAAGGACAAATAGACTGGTCCAAGGAATAAATAATTCAAAATTAATTATTTAGGGATATTTCCTGGCCAGAACCCCAGTTGTCAGATCTCTGATACCAGGACCCCTGCAGTCCTTTAGCTACAGAGAGTTATAAAGTAATAGAATAATAATATTCCAAGAATAAACACATAAAGAGCTAAAAAATAAATATGTTAAGAGATATTGAAATGTTTACTTGGTTTTTTTAAAATTTTTTTAAATATTTTATAAAAAAAGGGGGAACATTATTATACTACTGGGGATCTTTACAGATAAGCAACCTCTCTTCAAGGGACCTCCTAGGGCAGTATAAAGACCTTTGAATAATAATGGGTGAATTTAAAGGACTTATCCACTTTTATGGCCGTGAAAAAAGCACACAGGCCAAGGCAGGAATGGAAAAACTCTCTCTGAGAAATAATCCACAGAAAAACTGCCAGGATTCAGATAAAGGGTTTCAGAACAGATGGGGCTGATTGTTTGACTAAACTTTAATGAATCAGGTCAATGGGTTTGGGAAATAATAGGTTTGGGAAATAATAATAATACTTCAGACTAAGTCATAAATAACTTGCTTATCTTCTTATAATTACTTGATAAACAATGAAATGGTGTCTGATTGATAGTAAGAAATTTCTAGTAAACCAATGAGGATTAATAAGCCAAAGAAGGTCCGTATAAATACTTTTTTGGGTGATAAAGAGATTCTCTGGACATATATAGAAGGGTTCAGCTCATAAGCTGAGGCTAGCAAGCCAGCCAGGGAAATTTTTGCAAGTCCACTTGGTGCTGTCAATCAGCTGAGCTCAGATCTGCTGGATTTCTGTAATATTTTAGCTACAGGATCTGTTATCATGCTCATTACTTTATTTTGATCATTCTTGACTAATTTTTAATTTGTACTATTAAGATTGGACTAAAGTGTTCAGATTTGGATATTCATTTCTTTTTCATTATCTGCTGATCACTTAGGTAATTTTAAAAAATTTTTATGGCCACTCCTTGTTATGTTTTTTGGTCTTCAAAGATCAGGATCTGTCTTTGTTTTTGTGATTCATAATATTTAATTTTGAACTTAAAATACTTCAAAACTTCAATAAAATTAGTAAATTATATAATTTTAAAGTTTTTGGGTAATATTTCACGCATATGTCATCATATTACATATGCTGAGTGTTCATTATTTGATTGATTCTTTCTCCTCACTCTTCTCTAATTTCCTCAGTTGTTTCTCCTTTCATTTCTCCTCATGATTTATCTCTGTTGTGCCCCTTTTGGTCAAACTCGACTTGGGCATCCTCTATCTGGTGCTTGACACGCTCCCCAAACCCTATATGGGACTCAATGGAACTATATTGCCCATAGACCTCAACTGCGTCCTTTCCTCAATCACCAGTCTTCTTTAGTGGACTCTCTCTCTTCAAAATATCCTTGACTTTGTCAACTCCTTGCCACCACATGATTTCAACTGAAGAACACAACAAACTGTAGATCCTTAAACATCTTCCAACTCTACATCAAGCTTCACCTGAAACTGAAGCTCACACCCATGGATCAATCCTTGTCTTGATTGGATCAGTCACAGGCCTGCTAAGAATCCAGAGCCAGAGATTCTTAAATCATCTTCTCCATTTCTCTTCTGCTCATCACACTTTCAAAGTGGTCTCTTACCTTTATCCCTTTACTTCAGATGCTATCTACCTTGTTCTGCTAAGTCTGTCTATAGACCATAATCCTGCCATAAGACTCAATCTTTGTCCTGGTCCAGAACTACAAGAGTTCTTTCAAATTTTCATGGTGAAAAGCCAAAGGTCTCCAAAAGCTTGACAAATATGGCACCTTCATCTGAATCACCTGGAAAAGGCAAAGAAAGCAACTTCAAGGCACTGGATCTCAAATCTCTGATGAAATCACCCCACTTCTTACCAAAACCAATTATTCAGTCTAGAGGATGAAGATGGAAGGTCTATTCAAGATGTGTGGTATCCTCCATCTATTCAACTCAACTAACCCTCTAGAGATCATTCTGGATGATGATGAGATGGCTGGCTATCTAATGTCAAAACTCAACCGGTCAACTCACACTAACATAATCACACAAGAAAATGAAGACTCATCAAAACTGATCTGGATGGTTGCCAAGGACCACTTTGCTTCTAGTGAGGCTGCCAACAGGGCTTGCATGTTCTTCAAATTTTTGTATCTGGGTTTTGACCAAAATGACATAGACCAATTTTTTATGGCTGTGAAGCAACACCTGGGCAAAATCAATGAAGTTGGAATTGATCTTCTTTCAGACATTGTCAGCTAACCCATCCTTTTCAAACTTCTGGATTCTCTCAAACCCATTCAATGATTGATCATGCACTCAGGATCCAATCTAATGGTAACCCTGGTTATCAATCACCTAGTTCAACATCAGAATGAAGTGCAATCCAAAAATCAAGAAACCTCTGACACGGCTACTGCTCTATACCACCAAAACAATCAAGATTCAAGCACTCCTTGATGTAAAAATGGAAAGCACAATCCTCTTGTCAAGCCTCATTCACCATCCTCATGCTGGGTAGAATTCCCACATCTCCGTCCTGAACATCCCCCCAATAAGACTAAACGTGGAGCCAAAAATAATGAAGAAGCTCACTACTATTCATTATTCTGTGCCCTCAAACAAAAAATTCAAATTGAAAAGTATAAATTCATACTTGAAAGTGTCTGTTCCATCCACATGTTCAGAGATAAGTTTCTATTCAAAGAACTTTCCATGCAATCTGGGGAAGAAAAGATCAAGACAGGGAAGAAGGGCAATGGCTTAACTATAAAGGTACTGGGAACGGCTCACATCTCCACCAAGAATAACTTCATATCCCTTGAGAACTTGGCCTGGGTCCCAGAAGCTACCGTTAATCTCATCTCAATGGGTGCATTGCTGAAGAAAGGATGCTTCCTATTAGTAAACTCCAGACCTTCAATCCCAACTTTCACTGTCAAACCTAAAGGAAAAATAATCCTAGAAGGGCTGATTCAAAACAATCTCCTAATACTGAACAACTTGTCTCCTCTCAATAACAGCTTCTATTACCTGAATCCTTCCAAAGTATTGGATTTTCATAAGAAAGTAAGCCACGCTAGTCTGGGAAGGATCAAAAAACACTTGGGGTACAAACTTAACCAAAACATCAAGAATGGCTTTGAATTTGTGTTGTCTAAAAAAGCAAAAATCACCTGGTCTGCCTTTAACCACTCTCAAACACCTGAAAACCAAGTCTTTAATCAAATTCATATGGATCTGATGGGTCCTATGAAACCCACCAGAAAAAGTGGTATGAGATACTTGCTCACAGTTGTCAACAACAAATCCGGATATCTGTCAAGCTTCCCCTTCCCCTCCAATGACGCCGCAATTGCTACCATTATGTTCATGATTGAGAACCAAGCTAAGAAACTAGTCTACTATGCCATTGCAGTTGTCACTGAAGGTGGTGGAAAATTTGTGAGTGTGTCTCTATCCTCCTACTTCAAGTTGAGATCAATCAACCATATCATCAGCAAACACTATCATCCCCAGCCCAATGGCAAGGCTGAACGGGCCAAAAGAACCATAATGGAATCTGTCAGATCTGCTCTCAGCAAATTATCTATCCCTAAAAGATGCTGTCACGTAGTCATTCAGTAATGCTGCTTTCCCTTAAACCAAATACCCCCAGTTAATGGCAAAAAACCCCCCTGGGAACTGATGCACAATACTGAGATCCCTGCTGACTACCTCAAACCCCTGGGATCAAGAGCTATATACCTCATCCCTGAAACAAAAATTGTGTCTAAACTAGCGGATAAAGGTGCAGAAGGCATACTAATAGGTTACAACCCTTAGTTGTTCTCTTAAAAACTCATCTCCAATACTGGAAAAATTGTTGAAACCAAAAATGTCAAATTTCGGAAATCAAACGTATCAACACCGGCTTTAACTGACAACCTTGAAACCATTACTACCAATACTTCCACCAGAAAATCACCTCAAACTCCGTCTACCACTGCTGTCCAATGCATCTCACAAATTGAAGATGAGAAACCTTCCTTGAACAAAAATATCAGCTAATCCTCTTCCAAATATGACAAGTCTGATTTAACTATCCAAAATTCTCTAAGACCATGGTTAAGAGATCAAAGTTTGATCAAAGCACCAGAAAGGTAAGGATACTACCACTCCAACTATATTCCTTCCAAAATCCACAAGGCCCTCAAGCTTCCAGAATGGGCTCCCTCCATCAAAAAGGAACTCAATACTGCCAAAGAGCTAGACGTATGGGAAGAAGCAGACAAGGCTGCAGTAACCAACCCACTAGACACCACCTGGACTTTGAGGCGGAAACAAGACCTACATACTGGTCCAATCACCCTCAATCCATGGTCTGCTTACAAGGGTTCAACCAACACTACGGCATTGATTACATTGATACCTTTGCGCCGAGTGGGAAAATAGCTGCTCTGCAAGCCCTTCTTGCCTAATCCCTCAACAAAAACCTACCCATTCTCCAATTTTACGTCAAGGAAGCCTTTCTCTATGCACCACTTGACAAGGATTTTTACAACAAGATGGCAGTTGGATCAAAAAGAACCTGCAAATTCCTAAAGCTGAAGAATTTGCTGTACGGACTGAAGCAAGCCCCTCTGAATTGGTATAAGACACTATTCAACTGGATAAAGAACAACAAATTCAATGAAAGCGACTCCAACCCCTGTTTTTAACTCCAAAAAGACTCTTTTACCAGCCTATTCTTCCACATTGACAACTTGGTTTTCCCTGGAAATGTTGAGTGGTTCAAAACCATCTTCTTAGATAGATTCAAAGACCTCTTCTGGGGATGGAAGTGGACATAGGCAAGGATTTCATTAGCTTGTCTCTACCCAATCACATCAAGAAAGGCCTTGAAGAATTGCATCTTACCAATTCTAAACCGTTAAACAACCCTTTCACAGCTGGACTACACTTGCTACCAACAACTGAAGAAGAAATTGCCAAGTTCAAAGAACTCAACATAAATTTCTGGTCTCCCATGAGACAACTCAATTTCATTTCTAACTTAGCCAGGCCCAACATCAGCTTTGCTGTGTAAAGTCTGGC
Source organism: Puccinia polysora (assembly GCA_025617555.3). Lineage (NCBI taxonomy): Eukaryota > Fungi > Basidiomycota > Pucciniomycetes > Pucciniales > Pucciniaceae > Puccinia > Puccinia polysora. The sequence goes on from CM062631.1 coordinate 1,641,097, forward strand.
AGGGTTCTCCGAACGTCCTGGTATCAAAAACTGGAAGGAAGTCATTTGAGTGTGGAGGTACCTGCTGAAAACCATTGACTTCAAACTAACTATCAGAAGCAGATCATTGGCCCATCACCTAGAGATGTACAACCATGCCACCTGGGGCAACAACCCAGATTCTTGCTTAACTCAATCAGGCTTTCTCTTTCTGTTCAAGGTAGTCCAATATACTTGAAAAGCTGTCAACAATGCAATATAGCTCACTCCTTGACTGATCCCAAATGCAAATCATTATCAACCTGCAACCTGGAAGGAAAATGGCTGCATTGCTTGTTAAGCGAACTCTTGCGCAAGGCATTGGATTCTCCCATGCACCTCATCAACAACAAGGAATTAGAAGACAAAATAAAAACATTTGGAACAAAGTCTCATGAAAAACACATCAATATCAAGTTAAAGAGCCTGCGCAACAATCTTAACAACAGAACCAGCAAAATAAAACTCATTGCATCTCAAGACATGTAAGCCAATGCCTTGAACAAAGCTGAAAGTAACTCCTCCATAAAACAACTGGTTGAGTATTTAAACTCCTGATCTTTCTCAATGCAGATTTGAGCCAGCATGTTAATTATTTGATTGGTTCTTTCTCCTTGCCCTTCTCTAATTTCCTAAGTTGTTTCTCCTTTCATGTCTCCTCATGCTTTGTCTCTGTTGTTCCCCCTTTGTTCAAACTTGACTTGCGCATACTCCATCTGGTGCTCATTGCGCTCCCCAAACCTTATAGGAGAATAAATGGAACTCTATTGCCTATATACCCCAACCGTGTCCTTTCCTCAATCACCGTTCTTCTTCAGTCAACTCTCTCTCTTCAAAATCTCCTTGACTTTGTCAACTCCCTGACACAACTTGATCACAACTCAAGAACCCAAAGAACTTGTCAGCTTGCTTCTATTGCAGAGCAATCTGCAAAAGTAACAGAAATAACATAAAAATAATAATAAAACTAACCTAAGAAGGAGTAGGAAAACCATAAATATTATTGTAAAAATGGATACCCCACCCAACATCAGGTAGGGTCACTCACTGATCCCACCCTTGAAATCCAACTCCTTATATTTTTAAATAATTTAGGAAAGAAAGACCAAAATACCAAAGCACCACTATTGAACTTTTGGCAAATAAAATATTTCACACGTATTGTCACGTATAGGTTTTACACCTAAAATTCAGTCAGAATTGAGGTGTTGTGTATATTTTAGGGGTTACTGACAGAATTGTGTTCTGTCACAATTCCCGCACGCAGCCGTGGCAGCCAATGCACCCATGTGGGGCTGAGATACAGCTCTGTTACTCTTTCAAAGTCGTGTACACAGCCCCAGGCCTCTGACAAGTATGCAGCCGTGGGACTACAGGTTGACAAAGTGACAGGCGGCCTGAGAAACTTAGGTACCACCTAAAAATGCTACAACCCACACAGGAACATTCTACATATGTAATAAATGTTCCCGTGGATAGTAAATAGTCTAAAAGTACATAAAATTATATAAAAATAATTAAATAATCTTTATACATATTTTTCATTAAATATAATTCAAAGTACCAAGAATGTCGAAAATAAGACAATGACAAATTCTACAAATATATTAAAATACTTTAATATAATATATGAGAATTTCTAGACATCAATACTTTTGTGAAATACTAAAAAAATCAATGATGTAAAAATATTACATTAATACGTATGACTTATATATTTAAGTAATTATTTTAGTAAATCAACTGACATTTGAAAATAAGGAGTAAAATCAATATCATGACTTTACTCCAATTATTTAATACATAATGAGAACTCACCTGACATCAGAATATCCTTAGGAATGTCCATTAAAGTAATTATTAACTTACTGGGAACACTTACTAAGGATAATTAATTAAAAAATAAATAAAAGGGACAGATTAGTGTTATTCACATGTCCAAATATCAATTATAAAGTAGAATGATTCCCATACCCTGTGAAAAAAGATGTTACCCGTACTAAAGCACCTAGAGCACGTGACAGGCTACCATTAGTTACCCTCCTAGCCTCAGTTCCCGTCCCTTTGAGCCCCTGTACCCCTCAGAAGGACAATATTGGGACTCCAAAAGCTATAAATAAAGAGCTCTTTTGAGGGTATTGATGGGAAGAGACCCAGTCATATTTAGATCCAGACACCATGCCTAGGTAATCAAATAATTATAAGAGATAAGTAAGTGATTTATGGCTTATTCTGATTAATAATATCCGTCCTCAACGTCTTTTTATCAATTAAAACTGCTGAACAACCTTATAACCCCGGTATACAGGTTTAACCCATCAGTGCACGTCCCAAACAGATACCCTAAGGATTTAATAATATACCAGTAAGTTTTATTATCTTTTCTTTGTCGTGGCAGCTTGGTTGCAAAGCCCTGCCACTCCACCGTGTATTTTATATACATATTATCTTTGGGCAAAATATCCTTTAAACTACAGAGCCCAAAGTAACCAGGACTACATGTTTCATTCTGAAATCCCTGAAGAGAGGTGTTAAAGATCCCCAATATAATTGTGGCCCCTCTGTAAAAATATTCAATAATAAATTTATATATATTGATTTATAACAATAAACCATAACCAAACCAATTAATCTTGCAGTAAGCTTTATCCAAATATTTTACAGATTTTTGATGCATTTATTAAAAAATATATTTATTATTTATTCTATCACCTCTGGTAGCTAAAGAATAGCAAGATTCTTGGCATCCAGGAGGCTGACAGAACTGTAGGCCCTTAAACATCTTCCAACTTTACATCAAGCTTCACCCAAAATGCAGCTCAAACCCACGGATCAATCCTTGTCTCAAATGTATCAGTCACAGGAGCTCTAAGAATCCAGAGCCAGAGCTTTGTAAATCATCTTTTTCATTTCTCTTCTTCTCATCACACTTTCAAGGCGGTCTCTTACCTTTATCCCTTTACTTCAGATGCTATCTACCTTGTTCTGCTAAGTCTGTCTATAGGCCATAATCCTGCCAGCAGACTCAATCTTTGTCCTGGTCTAGAATTACCAGAATTCTTTAACCTTTTCACTGAGTATAACTCAATAGGGTTTAGTTATTTAGAGCATTCAAAACGCTTCTGTCTTGATTACCACATATTAATTAAAATTAAATCCATATTCAATCTGATCCCAATCTCCCATTGCAGGATTTGTTTTGGTCATCAGGTTCACTACAGCTGCTACATAAATAAATATTATGACATACACATGCAGCACAAACATTCTCACATTGGTTTTCTCATTTTGCATCAATCAACATACTCTAATGCAGCTGGCATTTACATACTTATGCATTTTCAAAAGAAATGGGAATTGGATGACAAACATGCACTTCAATATTCAAATATGTACTTGTTGCTCAAAAACCCAGATATGGATTGAAAATCAGGGTGCTTTTCAGCTTGGGAAGCCCACAGGCTAGCCCGTACACAAGGGGCTGGAGGCTAGGTTTGGGCTTACCCCTAAGAAAAAAATTGGATCTTGGGGAAGCACAGTGGGCTTTGCGCATTGGGCTTGGCCTGGAGATGCGGATTTGGGCTGCTTTGCAGGCCCCCAATTTGAGATGGAGGAGAGGTTTCAAGGCAGTTTATGGCAAATAAAGAGAGGGAAATCTTACTGCATGGTGTCACAAAAAATATGTGAGGAGGGTTTCAAGAGGTGCAAAAGGCTTAACCCACTGCTAGGCCATCCTTGTTGGTATCTTTACTCCCCTGTACACAGCATATGGGTATTTTCCAGAGGGGATTGGTGTTCTGGATTCTTCAAAATGGATGAAACCAAGGCTTCAAAGATGTCAAATGCAGGATTGATGTTATTTTCAGAAGTATGAGATAGAACAGCAAATTGATGTGGTATGAAGCGGTGCACAGATTAGCTTTCTAGTAAAAAATATCCAACTTCCAACCTATATTTCCTTACCTGAAGGACATAAAATACTGTCTGTAATTTTCATCTCAAGAAGCTGGAAACTATCATATTACCTCAGTAGTCCAGCCCAAGCTAACTAATTACATAGAAGAACTCAGAAGAAAAATAAATTTATGTCTTGAATCTTATTATACAAAATAATCAATGAAAAAAGAAGTTTTTACTTCTATTGAATCTGTTAAAAAATCCTATAGAAATTCCAAATTACATGGTTTCACAAGTTTTCTTAAAGGAAATACCCACTCAATCAAGCACTAATTTGGCTGAATTTGATTTATAGCTTTAAAAAATTTTGATTGAGATACTGGAAATTACTTCAGAACTTAGCTTATTCAAATGTTTGAAAGAAAATTTTTTCCAATTTTCCACATTAGTAAAGACAATTTTGATGGTTCCAATGACCTCTATTGCATCAGAATCAGTAAGACTCATCTTCTTTTATTAAATTTTGTGTTTTAATGAATTCATTTTTATTTTTGATATTTTAAGCGTTCTTTCCCAGTGGTTGTATTTTGGTCAGAAAAAAACTAGCTCCAGAGGCCCTCAAAGCCCTTATCTTTACTCAAGATTGGATGAAAATTGAATACTATTCATTTATGTGTTCTTTCAATTAATAAAAATCATTTTTTTTCTCATACCTTCATATTTTCATGATTCAAGATTTTTTACCTTTTTTCCAAAATTGAATCAAGCTATTTGAAAGTGCAATAAACAGTTTTCAATTTAAAGAAAAAAAGGGGGGGCCTGCCAACTAGCCCAAACCCACAAAAAGCCCAGAAACTCAGGTTTGGGTTGGGTTTGGGCCAGAAAAACTTGGATTAGACCAGGCCTTCCAAAGCCCAATTATAGCCAGGCTGGTTTGGGGATCACCAAAGGGGGTTGGGCCCAACATGATAAGAACCCTGAGTCATCATTTTCCTTGTTGTTTGCCTCTGAATTTTATCCAAATGGTTTCTGCAAGGAACCATCAAAAAATGTTTTAGAAATTATAAAAACCCATACCTATGGAGTTTAAATGCAGCCTTTCAACTTTTAATAACTGTTACCCACTTGAAATGACCTGAAACATGGTTGCAAAAAAAAGATACAACTTATAGCCAACCATTGTATGAACCAATCTCACATAGTCTTGTACTGGCTGCTCCCAAGGAAGAGCCACTCTGAATATGCCTAGTGAAAAATTTGATCACAAACCACAAACCCCATACCTATGACTATATACATACTGCAGTCTATAAACATATTTGCCATTTTATGCTACTAGAGAAAATAATGATGTATTGTGTCTGTATTGGGTTTTGGAGCAGGAGTGATTTGTTTCCAGTTCTTTCTTGAGTTTTATTTCTGGGTTTTTCTGCAGGTTTTGTCCTCATGGGCCCTCCCAGATTTTTCAACCCAACATCCCAAAAAAAAAATCATCCTCCAATCAGAGGATTTTTTTTCACCCTGCAATTGGATAAAGAAATTTTAACTCCTCCCATCACCTTTCCATTTCCCCATCAATTTCTATTTTGGTCTCATTATTTTTCAGCATGACTAGTCACCCTCATTAAAAACACCATTCTCCGATCAATTTATACCTCTCTTCTTCCATCCAAACCAATCCAGAAATGAATTATCCCAACAATGATAATCCAGAACCACCCAAAAACCCCAATTCAGAATTCTTTTGGATCTCATTCATGTACTTGGTCATTCTTGACATTTTAATGGTTTCTAAATCATCAGCTGTTTTTTTTTATTTAACTTTCTAGCCCAATAAAAAAGGCTGTTTGGATAGCATTCCACTATTGACTATTGAGACCAATATTGCAAATGTAAGCATTCAGTTGAATTTTAAGATCAAAATACAGTGAGGATACTTGTTGAAATTTTTTATTTATTGTTTGAAAATACAGAATGGCTCATTTGGATTTCAGATCAACTTTACCCTCTATTGTTCCAAGAAAAACCAAAGGACTAAGAAGAAGATTTGGAAGCAAGCAAAACCAACAAAAGTCTCTTTTCTCGTGGTTCAAATGAACCCAACCACAGTCAATTTTTCACAATTCCTAACTTTTGTTTCATTTGCTTGCAATTCCAAATACTCAAAGATATTTTCTAAGATTTTGATGGCTGGAATGAGGGATCCCTCAAATCAAGTGGTTAGTCCATGTACCCAAGTGTCAATCCTACATGAAGTCATCACCAACTCCCATTAAATCTCAAAAAAATTACAAAATTTGTATATAAACTATCAACAGCCTTCAATCTTCTCAATCTGAGGTGACTTTGATGCAAACCAATCCAAATGACAACTCAGACAAGGCTTAGAATGAGGAACTCATTTCAAATACCAATATGCAAGCAGTTTCTCAAGAATCTTCCATCAGAAAGAAAGGGTCTGTTTCAGGACCTATGTCTCATAGAAAAGGCAGTTCCAATATCAAATCTGACATTGATGACCAAAAAATCTAAATGGTCAATATATATGATAAGGACTTGTAAATCACAAGTAATATTGAGTCCATACAGCATTTCCACATCCAATTGAACCTGAAAAGTACATCCTTTTGACTGTTGGGAATGTACCCATATTGGCAGATGCTTTGGTGAGTTTTTTTGAATCTGTCTCCTAAAGGAAACTTAAAACATGAGCTAAGTTTTGATCCCATTTTTCTCAGGGAGCCAGGAAGCCTGGTGTGTCATTGGAATACCCTTCAAGTGAGCTGAAGTACCTGGCCATACAGAAAAAAAACTTTGGAAAAAATGGATCCCCAGCCCAATTAAAGCATACTTGGCTGATTAATTACCCAGTTGCTTGGGAACAAGAACCAGAACAAGGATTTGAGTCCTCCATCTTCTTTTTTGGATGGAGCATCAAAAAAAATTCATTTAGATTTTCAGTGGATCTGAATCCAATTGAGGCAATCAGGAAGAGATTCTTTTCTGTTTAGAAGCAAATGAAATTTATTCTTTCAAACTATTCAATTCTTCACATCTATCTAATGGCAATTTGAAATCCATTTGATTTAATATGTGTGTCATAGCCCAACTCTGTAATCATGTACCTAGATACAAGAATTGTTTACAAGACATTTCTCATTGATACCTTTTTTATTTTACTTTTATTTCATTCCATTTTCAATTTTTTTTTGTTTTTTTTTGTAATGCAATTTGAAATGGCCACTTGATCTGGTTATTTTGAGTCCAGAAACAATTAGAACAATTGAGCTCATGAAACATTAAGTCCAGAAACTTCAACTCCAAATTGGAATGACTCTTAAAAATTAAAGAAAAGGTAATTGAGACCAATTGATCTTATTACTTAAATCTCATAAACTACCACAAATTTGCTCATTATTGCATGACTTCCCACAAATGGGCTCCAACTTCATAACAAATTAGTAAAATAAAAATGAGACCCATATGACTCATTACTTATAAGAGGCCAATGGGTCATGAAAAAAATGAGACCAATAAGTCTCTCACTAATAATCATCAAAGATTCCAAAAATTTGATATAAAGTCCATATATTTCTTGTTTAACGGCGCATCATCATATGGCATTTTTCATGCAAGCCCAAAGAAGGTACAACTTGAGGGAAAAAACAAATGAGGGAAAAAATGGAGAATACATTCAGGCATTGCCAGAGGAGTTGTAGGTTAATTCAGGAAATGAGTAACCAGCATGGCAATAAAGCTGCTCATAGAGTTGTTGAGTAAGGACCTTTGCAGTTACCTTGTAAATTGAAGGAACCATGTCATGGAATCTTACCAAAATATGACTATGACGCAAGGATGACTTGATTACTTCAAATTGCATCTCAATAGGGTTCAATTATAGACAAAAAGCTTGTAAGTGAATAACCTGCACACCTGCTTAGTTGAATAACTTGTTAATTTTGCCTGCTTTGTTTATTTTGGCATTATCACAAACCAAGATATTGTTGAAGGATGGGGAAAAGTTCAGTTTTGGAAGATATGTAAAAGCCAAGGAAAAATGAGGGGGAGAAGTCAAAATTATTAATTAAAGAAACAGAACAACTTACCAGGTTCAACTTGAGAAAGTGCTTGAAGTTGTGGAAAATAAGATTATATTCAAAAAGATTGGCTGAAATTGTTGATATTTGTTTCTATATATTCATTCAATTGTGCGCGGGCTAAGAAGTTTCAGTAGCCTGTCACTCACACCTTTCACCTACTTAGCTAACTGTCTAGACCTTCTGAGACATTTCCTGTCCGCTCTTGTTTCTTTCCTTTCTGCTGTCTGTTTCCTTCTGGATCACTGTTCTGTTGCACCATCTCCATACTCAGCACTCTACCAAGAAGCTCCAATGCAACAACCAGTACACTTCAACATTGCACCTTTTGCTTAAATTAGTAGGATCAACCAACAGCTCTGCAATAGGTTTCAACACATTCACCAACTCAACCTCAGGAACTAAACTGCTTGTTCCCCCACATTCATCAAGTCATTCTGGTTGGATTGATCATTCGCATAACAGTGTCTTAAATACTCTACTTAGTCTTCTCAAGGCCACCATCTAGCCTTTAGAGAAGCCTATTATGTTTTTTCTCATTCAGTTTCATTGTTCCTATTCTTAACTGGCTTTTTGGTGTCTACTCAACTGAACATTTAAATACAAACAGCCTGGTCCAGGTTCATTAACTCTTATTTCCTTTTACACGGTTAAAAGCCAAAAAATGGATTGATTGAGATCAACCAATGGGGAAAGAACATCTGCTTCATCTGGACCAGGAGTAGAAGGCAATTTTGAGGCGCTTGCGCTCGAATCCTTGATGGATTCTACCCCGCTTCTTTTGGAAACTAATTATTTGATTTGGAGAAAGAAGATGGAGCAACTTTTCAAGATGCAAGGCATCCTGGATATGATCAATTTGAACAACCCTCACATCAAAATTCCCAAAAATGATGAAATGGCTGCTTACCTGATGTCAAAACTAGAAACCAGAACCCATACCAGCATAATCACGCAGGAGAATGAGGATTCATCCAAGAATATCTGCCTGGCTTCTAAAAACCACTTGACTTCAAGTCAAGCAGCCAACGAGGCCAGGATGTTCTTGAATTTCCTGTACCTAGGTTGTAGTCAGAACAACATTGATGGGTTTGTCACCTCCGTTGTGAGACTCCAAACGGTGCTAGGCCATGGCAGTTCTGCGGAGGGGAAAGGTGTTGTTTAGGCTGCCCTCCTGAGTGTTACAAAAATATTTAAATGTAACCAAGATCAAGGTCCAGAACCTGGTAAATGAGGAATCAAGGAGTAGAGGATAAGGATGATAATAGTTTGGTAGCAACAGAACAGCACTATCTGATGCAAGATTATGCAGGGAAAAACTTGAACCAAAGAAGTTAAAGTCTTCTTAGAGTTCAAAGAACAAAATCTGTTGTATGTAAACAATGCCCACAAGCTAATAACTCTGGTTGTCAGCAGAAGATTGGGGATGATCAACTCAAACCCAAGCAACCTCCAGGTTCTCAATGAACCTGCCCAACTCTCCGCAATGAAGCGCTTGAAAGGTACCAGATAACTGAGGGTGGCTGTACAAGACAAAGCACAATGTTTAAGAAGCTCAAAAACAAACAGTAACTGATTTGAAGCAAGGATAACCTCAACGCTTCTCAAGGGACTCAAGAGTAGGCTGGCAGAATGCAACTCCAAAGAAGCTAAGGGGAGGTATAACACTCCAGGTCTTAAGCTTCATAAGACCTCTTCAATAAATTGTGATTGGCTCCAGAAAGGTGATCAGGGATCAGGACCAGTATGGTCAGAGAAAGGGATCAGGGAGTGGTATTACACACTCAAAAATTCCAACAGACAGAATCTTTCTTCAACCAGCAAGGCTATTGGTTGGTGATAAGGATCAGGGATCAAGGTTTGAGTATGGAGGCTCAAGGATCAAAGGTGTGCTGATTTCATGCTGGATGATTCCATGCTCCAATGATTGATCCAAAAGGCAGGGGAGAGCCCCTCCTTAAATGGGCAGGAGGCCCTGTTAGACTATGTACAACAGATTCTACAAATAGAGCGGAAAAGGGAAGAAAATCATGTGGTCACTTGCATCCATCCGTGGATGGGCGCACACAACAATACCAGAGTCACCCACCCCTCATCCGAAGGCAGACAGGGTGGGAAAGAGAAATGAACCAAACCGCCGCGGATGTCTGCGGGCAGTAGTTGGCACTCTTCACCCCTTGTCCAAAGGCGGAAGCGGGTGGGAGAGCCCCAGGAAAGGTGACAGATGAAGTCCGTGAGAGCGTGGATGGGCGGATAGGAGATTGGCTTGAGACGGTTGAGGAAATCCTGACAGGCTTGAGATTCACAACGGATAGATCAAGTGAGATGGGAGATTTGACGGATCCAAGGATTTTCCAAATGCTTGGGGGTGCGGTCAAGATGGATTTGGTAAATCATGGATGAGCGCCGCGCGACGGTAGCAATGAGGAGATTGGGACGCGTAACAACAAAGATGAGGACGCGCAACAACAAAGATGAGGACACGCAATGACCACGGCGGAGATGACAAGCAACGCGCAACGGCAAGGATGATGAGCAACGCCGATGAAGGACGCGCGACGCGCGAGGCGCGGCGCGTGACGCGCGCGGATAAAGGAAGCGCAGCGGCGAGGCGCGACGCGCGACGCGCGCGGATGAAGGACGCGCAACGCGCGACGCGCGCGGATAAAGGACGGTTTGGATGAGCCTGAGGATAAGTTGGTTTTTTTTTTTTTTCTTTTCCTTTTTTTTTTTTTCTTTTTTTTTTTTGATGCCGGACGGTACGTTTGCGCAACAGTTTATGGGTTGAGGTCTTAAGGCGGCCAGGGTGTCCAGGATGGGGCACCACACCGTGAAAGCACATTTGGGGAAACAGGACAAAGTTTGTATTGATTTGCCAAAAAATATACTCAGCTATCTTATCCTCTTCAACTTACTGGAATTTCTCAAGCCAATAAGATCTCAGATCATGCATTCTGGGAGCAACCTGTCTGTGACGCTTGTACTGAATCATCTTGTCCAGCACAGGAATCAAGTTCAATCAAAAGCCGCTGGAACTACCAATACCAATGCTGCCATGTACTATGTCAAAAATCAGAAAGAGCCCAACCTCCCAAAATGCAAAAAAAGAAAGCATACTCCTGAATTCAAATCTCAATCTCCTTCCTCTTGCTGGGCAGAATTTCCTGAGTTAAGGCCCAAGCAACCTTCCAACAAAGCTAGACGCAATTTAAAGAAGAAGCACCAACCTGAATCACATTATCATCCATTCTTCTGTGCCTTGAACCACCTAGATAATCTTCACTCAGATCTATTTATCCTAGATATTGGATGCTCAATCCATATGTTTCACAATTTGTGTCTTTAACCAAGGAAACTGGTAAAGAATCCATCAAGACTGGCAAGAAGGGCAAGGGGCTGAGTACTCAAGGACTTGGTACCGTGGAACTGTGTTGCAATGGAAAAACAATACATCTTGAGAATTCCGTGTGGGTCTCTGAAGCCACAGTCAACCTTGTGTTGCTTGGAGCTCTCCTCTTGAAGGGATGCACTCTCAAGTTTAATTCTAAAATAGAACCTCTTGTCTTCTCAGTAAGTTGTTCTGGAGGACAAGTCTTGACTGGTACCATTGAGAATAATCTTCTCATGATCCTTGCCAATAAATCTTCTGAGTGGATTCTTTACCCTCACCAACTAAGGACTCATCATGCTACTTAACTCAAGCCAAACTGCAGGATCTGCATCTTAAGCTAGGTCATCCAAGCTTAGACAAAATGAAGAAGCATCTAGGATTGTCAATCAAGAAGGAAACGCAAAGGCTCTTTGAATTTCTTGCTTGCAAAAAGGGAAAAATAAACAAAACTCCATTCAATAAAAGTCAAGTTCCAGCATATAACTTTTTTGACCAACAGCACCTCCACCTGATGGTATCCCTGAATCCAACCAGCAAAGGAGGAATGAGGTATTTTCTCACCATAGTAGAAAACAAATCTGGGTATCTCTTAGCTTTTCACCTCTTGTTGAAGGATGCAGCAGCCAAGACCATCAAGTTTTTTATCAAGGAAAAATCAAAGAAGCAAGGACAAAACCCTATCAAAGTTGTTTTGGATGGCAGGGGAGAGTTTTTAAATGAGTCTCTCAAGTCCTTTTTCAAAGAGAAGTCCATACATCATTTGGTAAGCAAACCTTACCACTCTCAGCACAAAAGAAAGGCCAAGCAAGCCAACCGTACAATCATGGAGTCCCTAATATCTGTTTTCAGCTCAACCAGAATACCTAAAAACTTCTGGAATCTTGTCATTCAAAGCTTTTTCTTGGCCCTGAACCAAATACCGTCCAAAAAGGCGGAAAGGACTCCCTGGGATATGCTGCACAAGATAAAACTTCCTGGAAATTATCTCAAACCAATAGGGTCCAGGGTGGTGTGTCTAATGAAGGACAAAAAGATCAGGTCAAAGCTGGAGGAAAAGGGGGAAGAGGGACTTTTGATTGGATAAACTCCTTGGTTTCTCTCCTACAAGATTCTGTAAAAAACTGGAAAAAAAATCAAAACCAAACACATAACATTCCTCAAAAATCAAGATACCAATGTAGCCACTTGACTTGAAAAGGACTTCACCATCAAAGCAGTCTCACCTGTCACAGAACCTGAAGGAACTGCTCCTTGCCAGGAGCCAATCACTGAAGACTTTTAAGAGCAGAAACCTCACGTGAGTGACTCAGAGGACCTAAGTTTGTCTTATTCCAATCTTTCAGACTTGAATGTTCAGAACTCCTTTAGACGGTCACTCAGGGATTGCTCAAAACTCAAAGATCCTGAGTGTTATTGGTAATACTCTGAATCACTACCAGAAAACATATGAATTGCTCTCAAGCGACCAATCTGGCTTCCTCCTATTGAAAAGGAGCTTGACACAATTGAGGACCTGGGAGTGCGGGAAGATGCGGACAAGTCTGAGGTTGTAAACCCTGTTAACACTACCAGGCTTTTAGAAGTAAGCAAGATCTTCACACCAGAGAATGCACTCTGAAGGCCAGGGTGTGTGTCCAAGGTTTCAATCAGAGGTACTTCATTGACTATTTTGACACCTTTGCACCCACAGGTAAAGTTGCCTCCTTACGGGCTCTGCTCAACTACTTGGTTCACAAAAACTCAAAATCATCCAATTTGATCTGAAGGGGGTGTTTCTTCATGCCCCCTTGACTGAAGATGTGTTTATAAAAACTCCCACTTGCTCAAAACAAACTTCTAAATACTTGAAATTGAACTAGTCATTGTACAGCCTCAAGCAGGCACCCCTCAACTGGTACAAAACTCTCAGGCTGTGGATCAAAGAAAAAAATTTAAGGAGAGTGACAGCAATGCTTGTCTCTATCTCAATTTTGACAACATCACAGCTCTTTTTTTCATGTAGATGATTTAGTTGTGGTGGGTAATGCTGATGACTTCAAGAAAAGGTTTTTGAGAAAATTCAAAGACTTCTTGGCCCATGAGGTAGACACTCTGCTTGGGATGAAAGTTGAAAAAGGTAAAGACCTCCTTGCTCTGTCCCTTCCAAATCATATCAAAAAGGGTCTTGAAGGAATGGACCTACTTGACGCAAAACCCTTGAACAATCCATGCACTTCTGTCCTGCACCTAAAACCCGCCTCTCAGTCTGAAATTGAAGATTTCAAGAGGCTGGGGAAAAGTTATTGATTGCCAATTGGTTTGCTGAACTTCCGTGCCACCTTGGCTTGGCCAGAAATCAGTTTTTCTGTCTCAAACCTTGCCCAATTCTCAGAAGAACCGGGTATCCAACATTGGAAAGAAGTAGAGCACATCTGGAGGTACCTTTTAAAAACAATTGACTATCAATTGGTTTTTTGAGCCAAGACTACCGCAATGCAAGTAGTTTCCTACAGTGATGTTACCTGTGGAGATGATCCCCTCACCAGATTATTACAAACTGGCTTCATCTGCCTTTTCAAAGGGTTGCCAATCTATTGGACCAGCCAATGCCAGCGGAGCAAAGCTCACTCGTCTACCAAATTGGAGTGCAATGATTTATCTGCATGCCATCTTGAAGTGCGGTGTATTCATCATCTTATCAGCAAAATCTAGATAACTAAGCTCCTACCACCAATAAATTTAATCAAAAACAAGGGTATAAAAAATAAAATCAAGAAATTTGGTTGTAAGTCACATGCTAAGTACATCAAAATCAAGTTGAAAAGCCTACAAAATGATTGGAATGAGCGGGTAATTGATATTAAACTCATTTATTTGCAAGATATGCTAGCATATTCTCTTACCAAGGCGGCCAGCACCACAGCAGTGGAAAGACTCACCAAACATATTGGATCTTAAAATTCTTCCTGATGTTGAGTTGAGAGGGTGTGTTGATATTTTTTCCATATATTCATTCAATTTTGCACAAGCCAAGAAGTTTCAGTAGCCTGTCACTCGCGCCTGTCACCTACTTAGCTAGCTGTCTAGACCTTCTGAGATATTTCCTGTCCGCTCTTGTTTCTTTACTTTTATGCTGTCTTTTTCCTTCTGGATCACTGTTCTGTTGCACCATCTCCATACTTGGCACTCTACCAAGGCGCTCCAACGTGACCACCAGTACACTTTGAAATCAAACCTTTGGCTTGACTTAGTAGGATCAACCAACAGCTCTGCGGTATGTTTCAACACACTCACCAACTCACCCTCAGGAAATAAACTGCTTGTTCCCCCACAGTAATCAATTCATTCTGGTAGGATTGGTCATTCACCTAACAGTGTCTTAAATACTCTACTTAGTCTCCTCAAGGCCATCATCTAGCCTGTAGAGAAGCCTATTATTTTTGTTCTCATTCAGTTTCATTGTTCCTATTCTCCACTGGCTAATTGGTGTCTACTCAACTGACCATTGAAATAAAAACAGCCTGGTCCAGGTTCATAAACCCTTATTTCCTCTTACAGTAATCAACCAATGTAAAAAGATTGCGGGGAATGAGCTGAAACTTTGGGGGTTTTTATCAAACTGGTATTTATGGGCTGGAAATCCCTTGAGGGAGGGGAAGCAGGTATGTAGCAAGTTCCTACTAAATATGGCACTTTCATCTGTTTGGAGGATCCAAAAACAAAAATCAGATTGAGGAAATGATCTGTGAAATGAGACTAAATGAAACTTACCTGTGAATACCAGGAATTCTGCCAGGATGGGAGACATATCCTCAATTAATTGATACTTCTGAACCACATCCATTCAAGAATTAACACTACTGGCTTTCTTCAAGGTGATCCAAATTTTCTTCCAAAGTACATTATTAATTTTGTAAATGAAAACCAGAAATCCTGTCTTGTCAAACCCTTTTTTGCATATTTTGTCTAGAAACAAGCCCTTCTCATTTGGACCAATGTGAACATAAAGACGCTCTCCTCATTTGTAAAGTATCTGGGTTTTCCCATTTTATTGTATAATTTGGAGTCTTGGATGACACAGAAACTTGTCTGATAGAGTTCAATCTATTGTTAGAATGATTTTATCAATATATTTTTGCCCAAAGCTTTGCAGATGAAGTTGTATGAGTGGTTCTAGAGAGCCATTTGGACTGCGGAACCTTTCAAACCAGGATTTTTCTTTTGAAAACCCATCATCAATCTTCCAAGTCTTCCCCAAGCAAGGAAAAAAAAAGAAAAAAAAAAAAAGAAAAAAATAAAAAAATAAAAAAATAAAAAAATAAAAAAATAAAAAAATAAAAAAATAAAAAAATAAAAAAAGAAAAAAAGAAAAAAAGAAAAAAAGAAAAAAAGAAAAAAAGAAAAAAAGAAAAAAAGAAAAAAAGAAAAAAAGAAAAAAAGAAAAAAAGAAAAAAAGAAAAAAAGAAAAAAAGAAAAAAAGAAAAAAAGAAAAAAAGAAAAAAAGAAAAAAAGAAAAAAAGAAAAAAAGAAAAAAAGAAAAAAAGAAAAAAAGAAAAAAAGAAAAAAAGAAAAAAAGAAAAAAAGAAAAAAAGAAAAAAAGAAAAAAAGAAAAAAAGAAAAAAAGAAAAAAAGAAAAAAAGAAAAAAAGAAAAAAAGAAAAAAAGAAAAAAAGAAAAAAAGAAAAAAAGAAAAAAAGAAAAAAAGAAAAAAAGAAAAAAAGAAAAAAAGAAAAAAAGAAAAAAGAAAAAAAGAAAAAAAGAAAAAAAGAAAAAAAGAAAAAGAAAAAAAAGAAAAAAAGAAAAAAAGAAAAAAGGCAAAAAAGAAAAAAAGAAAAAAAGAAAAAAAACAGAAAAACAGAAAAACAGAAAAAAAGAAAAAAAGAAAAAAAGAAAAAAAGAAAAAAAGAAAAAAAGAAAAAAAGAAAAAAAGAAAAAAAGAAAAAAAGAAAAAAAGAAAAAAAGAAAAAAAGAAAAAAAGAAAAAAAGAAAAAAAGAAAAAAAGAAAAAAAGAAAAAAAGAAAAAAAGAAAAAAAGAAAAAAAGAAAAAAAGAAAAAAGAAAAAAAGAAAAAAAGAAAAAAAGAAAAAAAGAAAAAAAGAAAAAAAGAAAAAAAGAAAAAAAGAAAAAAAGAAAAAAAGAAAAAAAGAAAAAAAGAAAAAAAGAAAAAAAGAAAAAAAGAAAAAAAGAAAAAAAGAAAAAAAGAAAAAAAGAAAAAAAGAAAAAAAGAAAAAAAGAAAAAAAGAAAAAAAGAAAAAAAGAAAAAAAGAAAAAAAGAAAAAAAGAAAAAAAGAAAAAAAACTAGCCCTGATTTGATAAGTAACCATGCAAAATTTACACTTACCTTAGGAAATTATGTTGTGTATTCTTGTGGTAATAATAGATGGGGGAAATTCTTTATTTGATTTTGGTTGCTGGAAAAAAAATAAATTTGGTTTTTGGCCAATGGGGAGGGGTGAAAATTATTTTGGGCAATGGTTGGGAAATGGGGAGGGGTGAGGCATGTTTGGGTGATTGGAGGGGTGAGTGATGGATGGGTGATTGGAGGCGTGAATGCAAGGGGTTAAAGTTTTTTTTCCAATTGGAGAATGGAATTTTCTTTGGGGGGAGTTGGGTCAAAATATCTGGGAGGGCACATTGGGAAAAAACCTGTGGCAAAACGCAGGGATGAAACTCAAACTGAAAAAAAGGTTGCTCCCAGTCCAAGACTACATACAAACACAATATATAATCTAGCCCGCTGATCCCTACAGAATCTTCCTCATCAGACTTTGAGTCAAGATTTGGCAGTGGGTTAAGCTAATAATGTGGGTTTGGGGAATGGTGCAGATTGCCAAACCCAAATGAGCACAATAGGTGAAAATCCAGCCAAAAAACTATACTGCTACAAGTCTTGTTGAGTACTCTGAGTTCAACGCCATTAGGTGGTGAACTAATCCACCAGTAGGTGGACATAATTTATTTGTGATATCCTTGAGGACAGAAAAAATTTGGTGGGAATCAGGTAACAGCAAATCTCTGACAAATTTTCCCTATACTCTGTAAGAGATGGCCAATATGAGCAGAGCTTCTATTGAATCTTTAGTTCAAATGATTAATAACCTGCAAGAAGAAGTGGAATTATCAGAAAGCAGTCACCCACCCCACTTTCTAACACAGAATGGCAAATTCCAGAATTTGGATTTGGTCAAAAAGAAGTTTTTTTGAAGCTCTGGTTGCAGTCCACAAAATGATGAATACAAAAAAAATCATACCACTGCTTGATGGCTCTAACTAATGACAGTGGGAAAGGGACACAGACTTTACCTTCCGTAGAGAACTCCACCCCAAAACTACCTTCATGAGTGACCCCAATGAATTTCTCCATCTCACCAGAAATCATAAAGAATCAATCAAAATTCTCATAAGGAACACAATAAATGACCCAGTTCTTAGAATGGAGGAAGTTTTGGAACTGAAGATGCTCAATCACCCATTTACCTCTTACAGAAAACTGCTACAAGTTGGTTATAATCAATTTGTTACTTAGTGTGGCCAAGGGAAGTTTGGGTTCCAATTATCTTTGAATAGCTTGGTGGGACAAGATTTTAGCCAACCTCAACAGGGTTGATGTCTCTCTTAAAAAATTCAAGGGGCTGGTCATGCAGGCAAGCACGACACCACCTGCTGGTGTTGAACCCCAGAGCTTTGAGTACACACTTGGTCAGAAACTTGAAAACTCAACATTTATTCCCAGTTTCATTAATGTATCCACTGTTATCCAGACCTGTTCCAACAAACTCAAGTTGAAGACAAAACTCTCCACTGGGACACTACCTTCTTATGTCAAAATTTTGGTCCAATCTGTTTGAAATCAGTCACATTTCAAGTATATTCCCTCAGCTTGACAGCAATTGGAAAACATACGACAGTGTGGAAGTTTCCAGAGCAAGCAATCCACAGATAAGGCAACACAGTTCACTGGGAGGATTCAAACTGATTCCTTGGTCTGAAAGTTTGGTTTCTCCTGTCACTACTGTAGCAAAAGAGAAAATGGGAATGCATTCTGCAATTAATTTTGGGATTAAGCTGTAGAGACTCCTGTCGGATTATATAAATAAAGTAGCAAATATCTTTCTGGCAGCTGTTGAAGGGGAACTAGTATTCCTTCTACTCATTTGGATTATTATTATATACTGAGAGTGGTTTTCAATTGCCTGCCATTCTAGTACCATAATAAGTCTGCAAGATAATTTATTTAAATTAATGGCTGTTTTCTTTGAGAATTAATATAGGTCTCAGATCAGACCTAGATTGATTGTTTAACTGTTTATTGGTAGGATTTGTTGAAGAATAGAGCAGATTTATTGGTTTATTGGTTATTGATTGATCAGATATATTTGATCTTAACCAATATCCCAATATTAAAGGGTTCAAGTGTTTATCAAAGGGATGGTTTGGGAAAGGACTTACCCACAGGGTTCTGGGTAGAGGATAGGTTGGGAGTTCCTTTTTTTGTGCTATCTTTCTTTGTAAGGGTTATTTATTGATTAAGGGGTGGTTTTTTTTAATCTGGTGCTGAATATTTAGGTCACAGAAGAACCCTTATTCAAGTACCTTGAGGGTGGTTTGATTGGTTAAAGATGGGTAATAACTTGGTTTCTGATTTCTCTTTTCCTTTTATAACTGATTCACTGATAATATTTTTATTGGGGCCAAGAGGTCCTTATAGATGGTGGGTGATTGAGTGGCGTGTGAGGGCCTGGAGGTGGAAGGCATAGAGGTAGATGACATGCTGATAAAACTTGGATAGGGCAGAGAGGCCCTCCTTAAATTGAAAATTCCTGCCCCCAGGGGTGCTCAGGGCTGCCCCTGAGGGTTCTCCCTGTTCTGGTGAGGAACAGTGAGATACAATCACTTGAGAAATTTTTGCACATTGGGAAAAGCTTGTACAGTTACATGAGGAATTTCTGCTGGTTGGAAAAAAAGCTGGTACAGGGGTTTAATGCATGCACATCCCTGCATAAACTTTTGTGAAGTGCTGATAAGGTTGGTCTGGTGCTGTTTTCTTATTTGGTAATGAATTTCCTTCCTGCATCTATTGCTGTGCATTCACTGGTGGTTTATTTGGTGTTACTTGCTTCTACCTTCATGTATTTCTGTGCATTACTGGTGGTTTGTTTGTTTCTGCAGTGTCTTGACTGCCTGCATATATTACTGGGTAGGCCTGTGGTACTTGTACTGGTAGTTTTTTTGGAATCACATGCTACTGACTGCATAAATTTTTGTGTGGTGCTGTGGTTTTTTGGTACTGCATGGTTCTGGCTGCCTGAATATATTGCTGGGTAGCCCTGTGGTACTTGCACTTGCGGTTTGTTTGGTATCACATGCTTCTGACTACATAAATTGATGTGTGCTGTTGGGGGTTGTTGGTACTGGTACTTTCTTTGGTATCCTATGCTACTGGCTGCATCAATTGCTGTGTGGTGCTGGGGTGGGTTGGTACTGGTAGTTTTTTTAGTTCTGGTTAATACTGGTTCAACTTTCCCCTGCCTATACTGCTCCTTTATACTTCTGCACAGCTTTCTGTATCTATATTTGCTTGTTTTTTTGGTTCTGATTGAGACTGGTGTCACTTCCTCCTGCCTGCACTGTTTCCTGTATACTTATTTACAGCCTTCTGTATGTATATTTTTTTGTTTGTTTGGTGAGGTGACAGGAGCTGAGTTATCTGCACTGCCTCTTATATCTGTATTGTTGTATTCTGGCTGAAGTGATAGGGTTTTTTGGTCCTGGTGTTGAGGGTGAGCTGTTACTGGTATGAACTTGAGGGTTTCCAAGGTATGTCTTCATGCCTTCCACAGAGCTGTGACACCTGGTTGGGTATGAGTTTGCCACAGTTGGAGGTTTTTTGGGCTGTATCTTCTAATCCATGAGTGATAGGGGGTACTTTGGCTGAGTGACTATGGATTATTTCTGATATAGAATCCATTTCTGAGGTTACTTTGAGGTTTTGAGCTGTTTTACACAATAATAGTGAGTCTGATGGCTATAGGACAGGTTTGGACTACCACAACATATGGCTTGGGGTCACACCACCACCACCGAGCAATCACACCAACAGGGTTTCAAGATACTTACCACTGCTGCGGCCCAGCAACCCTCCAGAACTGGGTGACCATATCAGGAAAATAGATTTTGACACTATTTCCAAGGGGAAAATACTCTTTGATTCTGGATCAACAGCACATGTGAGTGGTAGATCAAACTTTTTTTTAAATTTAAGTGTCTGATAGTGCCAATAAGCCTGAAAATGTCTGTCCCATCCAATTTGGCTATTGTCCAGTATGCTAGCAGGCTGAGGATGCCAACAAAGATGGGGATACTACAAGTGGATAAAATCTATTTTTTTGGAGGCCTTAGGGGAACTATCCTGTTGACTGAAAGGCTTGTTTATGTGGGTTAGATGCTTATTCATTGTGTAAAAGACATCTTGTTCATCAATCTCAAAGTTCATTGCTTTGATACTGTATTCCTTAATTACTGCTGGAACATACCACCAGTTTTGATTATAGATGTTTATATATCACCCAGAAACCCTCACTTTACCCATATGCCTGGAAAATCAGACTTGTTAATGCATCCAAAACTTTTTTCATATCTTTCTTAGAATCCCATTTTTATAAACAGCCAAGGGGCACTTGTAAATCATAATTTTTCAAACACTGTGCTTCTTCCAAGTCTGCTGACCAGAAGTTACTCAAAGCGTACTCCCATAAACTGTGCCTGGACCTCCTGCAACTCTGAGTTACCAATGTTGCAGGACCTTTTGAGGAGGAAATTAACAGGGCAAGTTTTTGGTTAACATTCAGAGATCATGCCACATCTTATACCTTGTGGGCTGTTCTTCAGTCAAGAACCAAGGTGCAGGCAAAGATCTCAAGCTGGATTGAACATCTCCACTACAGAAATGGATTGTTCCCCTTGTATATTAGATTGGAAAATTCTGGGGAATACATTGGCACACTGTGGACTTAACTGTAAAGGCTAGGGATACAACTGGCTTCTTTTTGACCATTCCAACCAGAGAAAAATGGGGAGGCTGAGAGGTTCAATAGAACCATTGGTGATTGTTCCAGAACAATGATGAATGAAAGGCACATGGCCAAACATTACTGGAGCTACATTAACCACACTGCAAACCACATTCATAATAGGATCCCAAACTCAAACATGGGCAGTTTTTCACCCCTAAAGGCACTATTTTTTCTTGATTTCAATCCACGAGTGCTGTTCCTGTTTGGAGCTTGGTATATAGTTCACATTCCCAAGGAGAAGTTTCAGTTCAAGTTAGATGACCAGGTACAGCACCTATAGGCACCATGTGTACACAGTTGCTGGGCCAGGTGTTATTTTTTGTCTCCAATAGAGCAAAGGGTCATCCATTTCAGTTTGGAATTATTTCTAGATTTTGCACATCTACCTTTCAAATAAGATACGGAAAAATCTTGCATTTATTTTATCCTGGACCAGATAATTTTATGCCTTGGGAAGGAGAAGACAGGAAAAAAAATCAAAAGCAGAGTGGGAGTTTATTTCCTTGGTGATTTCAAGGTCAACCACCACCTACCTATGTTGTTGCTGGAAGCATTAAAAGGAAATTTTTTCAAGGATTTACTAGCATCCCCAATGTATGAGGTTGATCAGTTTGAAAAAATTGATTTCTGGGAGCCTGTCAAGCCACACCCTGGTATGAAGGTACTAGGCATGTGCTGGGTATTGGCAAAAGAGTTGGATGGGGATGGCCAACTCTTGGAATGTCACCAGAATGGTGGAGAAGGGGTTCAACCTGCACAAAATTTATGCACCTATGGCTAGCCTCAACAATTTTCAGGTCCTCATCTCAATGGGCTTGAACCTGTATTTGCCCATGGCTACCTTTGATGCAAGCTCTGCATGCCTCTACAGTCCAATCAGAAAAGAACTTCATGTCCATCAAACCGTTGAATTCAGAATGCAGTGGAAGGGTCTTTTTGTGCAATTAAAAAAGGAATTCTACGGAAAAAAAAAGTTGGCAAGGTGTTGGTGGAAATTCTTTGACAGGCTGATGTCAAGTATGGGCTTTCCAGCCCATGAATTAAAACTTTCCCTGTATCTCTTGAAGAAGAATGGCAAATTTATTGTATTCTGGATGCATGTTGACAAAATATTTCTCATTGCTTTGTTACCAGCACTGCTGCTGCTACTGTGGGAGGGGATGGAATGGCCATTCAAGTTGAATTGGCAGTTTGAATCTCAAATTTTTTTATTTATCAACCATATTTGGACATCTGACTAATTCTGTCTCTCACAGGGTGTCCTGACTGATCAAATATTGGCACACTATTGTTTTGAGGCTCATCCAAAGAGGATCCCCCTTCCTGAATATCCCCTGATGGCCAAAAATGGTGAACCTATTCAGGAAGAAAGATTCAAGCACTTTTTGGGCTCTCTATGTACCTTGCAGCTGGAACTAGGCCAGATCTGTCAGATGCTGTGAATCTCTTATCACTGTACACAAGCTTGCCATTGGTATCTCACTGGTGGGAAACTGATTGGCTTATTTTTTTCATCAAGCAGACCTGTAATTCTGCAGTTGCCTTTGAAAAAGGGGGAAGGGGTTTGGACCTGTGGAGAAATGAAAATTGGGGGGTGAGTATGAGCGGTAAACCTCTGGCCATTTCATTGAATATTTTTTCAATGTGGTGGCATGGGGGTCAAAGGGCCAAACTGTGGTGGACCTATTGACTTTTTCTGCAGAATAGCACTTTCCAATGGTACACAACAGATGGCCTACCTCATGAAATCCTCAAATGCTTGCAACCCCTATGAATTTAGATAAAATCACACCAATTTAAAAAATTTTCCTGAAAAAAGTTTTTTTTTGTTTGGTTTGAACTCAGACTGGGCCTCAATTGAGATCATCTTATGGTAGGGCTTTAAATTCATTTACTTCACCAAGCTTCAAATTGTTTGATCCACAAAGGCAATTGATTGATCCAAGGAAGTATTGGAGTTAATTGAATACACTGATGTGTATTGAATTGGGGATGAGATAGTTGGATTATCCTCCATTTAATCAGACGCTGGCAATTCAAGGGGCTCCAAGGTTTTTCATAATTGGAATAACTAGGTTGAGGAGTGGCAAAAATATCTTATGAATAAATTAAATTTAATCTTGCATCATCAAAGTCAGCTAGTGGGGTGATATTGGCCATATTTCCAAATATTTCATCAATGAAAAAATAAAATTCATACATTGAGTCCAATTTATCAAGCACTGTATTGATACCATTTTCTTTATAACCATCCTTTAGGCCAAAAAAAGTGGAGATGAATGGGTAGTGGAATTTATTGTACTTGGCTTAATAGTTCTTGAATTACTCCTGCATCTGTTTTGGTGAAAAAGCTAGCCTACCTTTTGTTTTTTGCTTTAGATAATTTTACATAAGTAGATAAAAATTTTCCTTAGAAGATGGAGGCTTTCAAACATAATTTCAATTTTTGGTCCCAAGGCCAAAATATTAGCTATCAGGATTTTTTAGGCAGAATATAATAATAGTATGATTAATATTAATCATACTATAGGTGATGGCACTTGCTAGCAAGTGAAATAAAGGAAGCTCTGGTTGAAGCTCTCTCCAATCTCTAGTTGCAGGTGTGTTCATGCTATAACAAGTTTTTGTTGCACATTGAATGTGCATTGGAGGTTGAATAAATCTTAACCTGAGCTTGGCCTGAGCTTGAAATGGCCTTGGTCATACATTGGGCATGAGCTCCTTGATGGCACTTGCTAGAAACTGAAATGCAGATTTCTGTGGTGCTAAGAAGAGCCAGTATTGGCTCTTCCTAGTTGATCTGAATATGTGGGGGTGAATTGAGGACATTTATTGAATGATTTAAAATTCATTAGAGATTTATGGTTGAATTAATTTGATTTTTTATTTTTCTTAGCAGGAATTCTTGTTGAAACAAAGATGATAGGCCAAAATATGATGAGTTACGTAGAGCTAGTTATTTAACAATGTAGGGATGAGTTGATAAAGTTATTGAGAAATTGCAAGATCTTTTTTTTGTGTGTGGGGAGAGGGTAAAGATGTATCTAATAATTTTGGAGAGGAATGGAAAATGGAATCCAGGGTTTGATGATGTGATGTTTCATGTAGTTGAGGTAGTGAGTAAATTTATTCAATTTATTTCAAATAAAACATTGATTTTTTGGTAACTCTGACATTCCTTGTATGAAATCAGTAAGTTTTTTTCATTTCAGATTTGGAATGGCAGATTTGAGTTGAAACCTGGAATTAAAAAAATGGTGGGCTAGAAAAATTTGACACACCTTAATTTTTCATTTTGATCTTGTTGAGGTCAAAGCTTTCATTTTTATTTTTTGATATGATGGTTGCTTTAGCTCATATAAAACAATAGGCCACTTGAGGACATGAATTGGCTACCCAGTAGGCACAAAATCATGATGAATAAAATAAATCCCTAAAATTCTCAAAAATTCCAAAGACTCAAATTTATTTAAATTTCATTACATAAAAAAAATTCAAATATGAGAAAAAAAGAAGTTTGCAGGTTTGACTCAAAATCTCAGAAAAATTGCCAACAGTTTTGAAATACTTTCCAACTGCTACACCTGCCAAAAATTGTATCCCCTTTTCTCTTGGTTAGTAGAATAGATTGTGGAATTTCAAGAAGAAGTGACTATTGCCGGCATTACCCTAAAATCTCAGATTTTACAACAATAAACTTCAAAGGCACAAAAAATGAAAAAAGGACATAACTCTCTTATAGTCTAACAATGGGATGATTGATAAATCAGTTTTGAGGGAAGAAGAAACATCAGAAGAACATAGATGAACCATGGGAATCATCTCTTACACATGTAAATAGATAGTTTAGGATTTTCATGTGACTCAAACATGATGTAACATGACAAGTATAAAAAATGGGAGAAGCTATAAGTTGCATGTAAAATTGAATGCAACACCCAAGGGAACATTAATATACTAACTGGTGCAGCTAAATGATTGTTAAGCTAGCTTTTGATGAAAATAGTGTGGAATATCTGCAAGCAAACAACATGGGGGGGATTCATACTTAGACTGGAAGGACCATAGTACCATAGTGAAGAAACTTGCATCAAATATTGATGAGGAAAGATTTAGAGGTTATGCATGGGTGATTGTTGGAAAGTTGCATGAGAATGTGATTACTCATAGACAAATGCAAGGATATTTGAGCATAGGGAAAAGTAAAATCAAATCTATTGGATATTTAAAGAATTAAAATGTTTTTTAAAATGAATTCTGATTGAAAGAGGTTTATTTTTTTTCTTGATGAGGGAGATAACTGGGTACTTAGGTTTTACCAGTGACAGAAATATGTAAATGAAGTTCAAGGAATTATTTTGTGTCCAGATTGGCATAATAATTGATAAAATGAATTGGAATAAAGAATAAATAAAGATGCAAACAATAAATCTGGTTATTTTTAAAACCTTTCTTCAGGGAATGAGTTCAAATCATCTGTGCTCCTGAAAATATTGGAAGCTTTCTTATTAAGGAAGGAAAAATTATTTGTGAAATGGCTGATCCCTGGTATAAAAAAAACCTAGGGAATGATGGTATTGATTAGCAATTGTTTGTTAATAGCCAGAATACCTGCAATAATACAGAAAATGTGATGGTGGAAGCCTGTTAGGACTGATTAGGAGACTTATGGAAGTGCCAGGTTGGTATTATTGGTTGAAAATTTTCTAAGAAACATTATATAAAAGCCATCAATCACTTACTTAAATCCTTATAAGTGGTTGATACTTGATTGCATGTTTATCTGTTTGGTTATCAATTTTATTCTGGGGAAATAAGTTACAAGAAAATCCTGTAATAATAAATTTTTATTTTGGCATTGTTCCTCCAGGTATCAAAAGTGTAAAAAAGGGACGGAAGGGACTTTTCACTGAGGATATTATTGAATTTAGGAATTTTCTACAAGTATTTCTTGGTGGTAAATGCCAGATGAAACTTGAAGCATTTTTAAATGTTTCCATAAATAAGCTCATAGACTCAAAATCTCTTATCCTTCTTCAAGCCTCATAGCTTTATTGTCTCAGTCAGCCTTTCAGAATATTTCTATTTATTTTATCATCCATCCCAGAATTACATCCCATCAATTGTTATTTGTGTATTTTGTTGAATTTATACCTTTATCCTCAGCTTTAGAAGCCCCTGGAGGTTTCCTCTTGTCCTCTCCAGATTTTTATCACTCTCAGTCTTTTTATCTTTATTTCTATAATCTAATCCTTGTGAATTTGCACTTCTACCAGCCTTTTTCTGTCACCTAAATTGCTTTAGTCTCTTTTTCCTCAACATTTGTTAGTTTTTTTTATGATCCCCCAATTGGGCTTCCCTTGTTGTCTTAAGTTCAACTGAGGGGGAGGGAGAGACTCTCTATTTTTATATATAAACCTTAAATTTTTCCATCCTGAAATTAACTATCCCTTAGTTTTTCTCTCTCTAAAACTGCACCATCTTTTGTGTGATTCTTTATTTCTACAAGATTTGATTTCTCATTATCTCTAAGGACTATTCCTGTTCTACCCCTACTACTAATCACTCCTGTATAAGAGTATTTCTGAAAAGCTTGTTTATCTTGATCTCTTTGATTGATGCTTCCTCTGCCTCTGGGAGAAACTTCCTAAGCCCTCCTTCCTCTCATCAATTTATTAGAATCTTTCTTTCTTCTTGACTGCTTTGCTTAGTCTATCAATCAACCCAACTTTAAATAAATATGAATTTTATTTTTATTATGGGGTAATATTTTCAATCAAAGATTTCCCTTGAGTTCATATTATTATTCCCTTGGTAGGTGTAATTAGTTTTTTTTTGTCAATTAATTGATTCAATTGAGTTTTATTTTATTCCAAGGAAATATTCAAATAATGTTACAGTTTCAGGATTCAATTATATATGCATAAAAGTGCCCGTGAATTTTTTAATAGTTGTTTCTGTGGCTTTTCTTATTATTTCAAGGCCCAGGCTAAATTAACACCTTCAAAATTAATAAAATGATCCTTTTTTTTAAAAAAATGCATCATTTTAACATTTTTTATTTTATCTTTTGCTAAAATAATTCCAAAATGTGTCAATTATGTGATTATAGGAGTTTTTAATATATTCATTCCTTCTTGAATGTTTTCACCCCAGGAAGTCATACAAAACTTAAAAGGATGTCCCAAAACAAAAAGGCATGATTTTAGAAATTGAAGATTTTCCATGCCTTTTTAAGGCTTACAGGCATGTCTGGGGTGGAATAAAATTACTTTTGAGAACCTTTGGGGCCCCATAAGGCCTCTAAGAATTTATCAAGTCCTGAAGTGGCTACATTAAGGCCTTCAGGCCCCCTATGGGGTCTTTTAGGGGTAAAACTTGTTGAAATCCTGTCAAAAAGAATGTAGTTGGTGTGATTTAGTTGGCTGCAGCGGCTAAATCAATGTCACAATGGGTATCCCAATTTGGATAACTTGTGGCAGCCCCCAGGCTGGGCGTGTTGCAATCTGGATTTATCCTGATTGGGATAACTCCTGTAGTTGCGCAAGATCAAACTCCCATGAAACTACTACTCAGGCCATCCTTGCTTCTTGCTTCCCCCAGTTTGTCATCCATCCAATCTTCAACCTCTACATCCATCCCATCAAGGTTAATAATTTCTGCTCAAGAGAAACCAAGAAATTGATCAAAAAATGAGGAACAAGCCACCTCCAAATGAATAATTGACAAGTAACCATCCAACCCTCGGAAAAACCAATGGGAGAGGATCAATTGATTTCCAATTCCAACACCCACAGCAAAAGAACTCTTGGCCTCCAGAAATAACCAATCAAGCAATGCAATTAAAAAAAATTAAAAAAATTAGACCATCAGTCAACATCCCAAGACAGGGAGTTGAAAACACAGTTTGGTACAAACCACATAAAAAAAGACCACCCACTTTCATCTAGTCTATAGGACTGATACCAACTAAACCCAGAACAGCATTCAGAACTGTTCAGAACTAATTCAGACCCATTCCTATCTTTTGTCCTTGTGCCTTTACCTGAAGACATACGTCCTGTTTCAATTCAATCCTCTAACCTGTGTCTCTACAATTTTGGTATTAACCTGTGAAGCATACCAATTTCTGGTTTTAGAAAAGAGTAATAAATTCAAATTAAGCATTAAGAACCCTGGAATTCAACAAAATGCTTTTGATAATTCAATCATGGATGCCACTTGAGTTAATGTGACATGTAAAAATACAATAAATATCAATTTTTTTTGAAAGGGATTTGAATCTTATGCAATATTTCAAGGAAAAATTTAAGGAAAAATTTATGAAGTATGAGAAAAATAAGAAAATTGTCAGAATTTCTTTAATTTACACTCAATGAAATAGAAATATCCACCCCAAATAAAAAAATTCATCAAGTAAAAAAATAATTTTGAAAAATATCAAAAAAATATTTCCTTGAAATAAATGCAATATTTCTGATGGAATTTAAATAAATTTATACCAAAAATAATTTTTTTTTTTAATATTTATATTTTATTAGGGGAATTAAAATATATTAGGTATTCCAACAGAAGCTTTTTCTGATAGAATTTTTATATCATTTTACAAGACCTAAAACCAACATGGAAACACAAAATATGCCTATTCAATGAGATGAATTCAAATATTTTTAGAGATTAAAAAAGAAAATCTGTCAAGTGCATAAATGATGAAAGAGATATCAAAAAATTATCTTTTTGAATGAGAAAAAATTGATATTAATTTTTCTCTGAATACATGAATTTTTCTTTGAGGAATGTCACAATGTTTGAATTATTCCAATTTCAAATAGGTTGTATCAGAGTTAAGCAAACCCACCATTTTTTAATGGTGGGTTTCAAACCAAATTGGCCATTTCAAAACCGCCATTAAAAATCAAAAAAACCCACTTATTTCACATCAGAAATGTCAGAGTGACCTGGAAATAAGTGGTTTTTTTCAAGTAAATTATATAAAGGCTTCCACCACCTGTCCACTTCATACACCCCTGGTTTTTCACCTCTGACCTTGGAAAAATTCTACCTCCAACCTCATTGAAAAAAAATTTGATTCATCGCTCTTCATCTCTTCATCACTATCCTCATCACTTCATCACTCTCATCAATTTATACCTTTCATCACATACAGCCAAATCTCATTGCATCACTATCCTCATCACTTCATCACTCTCATACCTTTATCACTTTCATCACATCAAGCTAACTCTCATTGCATCACTATCCTCATCACTCCCTCACCCTTGTTGCTTTATTACTTTCATCACATCCTAACTCTGATTGCTTTATCCCTCTTGTCACTTCATCACTCTCATCTCTTGCTATCCTCTTTGCTTCATCACTCTCATAATGACCCCTCAGTATTCCCCCCCCCCTGCAAGTCCACTAAACAATGCAATGGACCAAATCAAACATCCCCCAAGAACTCAAAATCCAACAATCCTCCCCCATCAGCTTCCAAAGGCTCAAGTCAGTTCAAGAGAGCTGATCACATCATCCTGGTAAACTGGCTCAAAATTCTGTCCAACTACAATGCTTTCTTTTGATCCAACAATGAAACATGTGCTGGCCAACCTCCATCCTCTAAGGTAAATGGTTATTGCCTGATGGCCAATGAACTCCAGAATAAAATGAAAGTTAGGCTGGATGTTTCATTCAAAGAGATGAGGGAGAAATTGAAGAATTATCAATCCAAGTACAAAAAGGCCCACTCCATGTCAATCTCCACCAGCTTTGGTATCACTGACTCCAACAAAGCCATGGGAATCAACTCAGTGGTTGATAAGTTGGACTCCATATGTCCTTTTTATATTCAAATGGATGAAATATTTGGAAAGAAGGCCAACATCACCCCTATAGCTGCTTTTGAAGCCCAAAAATTTGATTCAGTTGATGCCAAGGCCTGGCTGGGGAAGCTCAGCCTAGCAATGAGGACCTTGATCAAAACTTTTCCTTTGAGTGGCCCCCATCAAATGCCAAGGAGGATATTCAAACAAAATCAGCTCCAATCACATCTACTTCCGCATTGATTGATGATTCAAACCCAACCTTGGACCCCTCACTTACATATTTTGATCAAAGAATTCTGTAACTGAATTTTAAAATAAGACCAGCAGACTGAAGAGGGACAGTAAAACAATGAAGGATGAAGAACAAAGGAAATCAATGATGGAGAAAATGAGGAGCTGTCTTCTTACTCGACCTTTTGACTGAATTAAAAGAAAAGCCTCAGGGGCAATGGTGAAGAGTCAATGAATGAGGTAAGGAGAAGAAAATGATTAAGACCAATGGCTAGATAGACAATTTAATGAGCTGAGAGCAAAAATAGGCATTCAGGTCAACAAACTGAGTTGATACAAGAACAATAGAGAAAGATAGAAATCTCACTACTGGACAGACAATGAGATGATTGATTTGTATCACTTTAGTGGGATTTGATTGATTTAGTATTGATTTGATTGATATCAAATCAAAGATTATGTTCAAGATGATAAAAGCATGTAGGAGCGAATTTAGTGGTTAATTTATGGGCGGGTTAGGTTCATGGATGAGATGAGATGGTTTAAGGGGGAGAGATGGTGTGATGATAGGGATGGTTGAGATGAAGATACATGGAGGAAGAGGAGGAACTCTAAGAAGAGAGTGGTGACAAGAAGAAGGGATTGGAAGAAGAGAGTGAGGACAAGAAGCAGGGAAGAATGGATTTGAAAATTATGGGAGGTCAAAGGGGAAGCATGAGTCTGGAAGTGAGGATTTAAATTCAATGTAGAGTATCTCCACCGCCTGGTCAGGGGGCGGAGATGCGGATCAATTCTTTCAACACATTGCCTTGTCTAGGAGTGAGCTGCTAGAAGTCTTGATGTCAAGTTGATGATGGAGGGTTTTATGGCTGGCTTGGTGAGAGAGTTGGAAATCATCTCCCCAGAGGTGATGAGAGTGGTCAGTAAATCACCATTGGCCTTTTGTTCTTGCAGCAACTTGATCTGAATTTCCACTTGCTTAAGTGCATTGTGATGTGATTCCTTATTTATGAGATTGTGAAGGGCCTTGTTTTCTATAAATGAGCTATGAGTTAATTTGAGACAGGGAATCAAATCAAGCAGAAGATTGTGAAGCCATATCTTTTCTTGAGTAGCCAAGAGCAGCGCCTTCAATTCCCCTTCAGTAGAAGATAGTGAAATGGAGGATTGGAGTTTGCTTTGCCTTGCCACTTGGAAACCGTATAGGAGGATTACAAAGCCAGTGTGACTTTTCCTAGTGATAGGATTATCACTGCTGTTGGAATTGCTAAAGAATTCTATGTCATACTTGAAGTGTGAGGAAGAGATTTTCAGAGAAATTTTGCAAGTATTGTTGACATATCTCCAGGTGTGCTTGGCTTGGTCCCAATGGTTGATACCAGGATGGTTATTTTAGAAAGAGAGGCTGGATAAAGCATACAGCAAATCTGGCCAGGTTTTACTGGCTATGAAGTTCAAGTAGCTGGTGGCTGAGAAAAAGTTGATTCCAAGCTGCAGAAACTGATTGTGTTCTTCATTGGATGCTGGAGATAGCTTTATATTTGGAGTCATAGGGGTTGAGATGGGTTTGGAATCTTCAATACCAATCTCTCTCAGAGTGGTTTGAATGTGCTTGGGTTGGTGCAACAAAAAACAATTATTTTTTGATACAAGTTGATTCCCCAGGATTTTATTTAACAGCCCCTTGTGTGAAATGTTTAGTTGTTGCCTCAGTGGGAGCAGAATGAGGTTGATTCACCAATGACCAGCAGGTCATTGACATACACAAAGACAAAGATACCTAAGGAGCTCTTGATCTGGAGGCAAGGATTGGCATTGGATGATTTGAAGCCTTTCAAGATAAGCCAGCCTTTCAGAGTGTTGCACAAACCCTTGGGGCTTGCTTGAGGCCGTAGAGAGCCTTTTGCAATTTGAGGAAGGGAAAAGGAGAATTGTAGCCCTAGGACATACAATGTAGGTCTCTTTGTTGAGAGGGGCTTGGAGGAAGGCAGATTTGATGTCCATCTGGACAATATTGAGGCTGTGATTGAATGAGTAAAATAGGAGGGTGAGTAGGGTAGTGATTAGGCAAGTGGGAGGGTATGTTTCTCCGTAATCCAAGAATTCTAGTTGACAAAAACCTTCAACACAGAGACGGGATTTGAATATTGTTCCATTGCCGTTTGGATTTTCCTTGAGGCGGTAGACCCAGGTTGTGGAAAGTGCCCATTTCCCCAATGGTAAGGATTGGAAACCTTCCCACACCTTAAATTTCTTGATTCCATCAGTTTTGGATTTTATGGAAGTGAGCCAATGAGGTTTGTTGGGAGATCTGAGGACCTTGGGGTAGTTTTTAGGAATTGAAAAAGCCAAGAACCCATAGCAATTGGGGGGTCTGAGATTAGTTCTGTGTCAGCCTCCTGGATTCCAAGAACCTTGATATACTTGAGCTACCAGAGGTGATAAAATAAATAATAAATATATTATTCAATAAATTCTGCAAAAATCTGTAAAATATTTGCATTAAGCTTTTTGCAAGGTTTATTGGTTTTTTTATGGTTTAATATTATAAATCAATATTAATAAATTGGTTATTAAGTAAATTAACATAGGTTCCACAATAATATTGGGGATCTTTAACACCTCTCTTCAGGGAATTCCCTTTGAAAACACGTATATCTGTTTACTTTGGAACCTTTAATTTATATTATTAAAGGATATATTTCCCAAAGATAATATATATATAAAATATATGGTGGAGTGACAGGGCCTTGTAACCAAGCTTCAACTACAGAAAAAGGATAATAAGCCTCACTGGTATATTATTTAATCCTTTATTTACCTTTCTTGGATGTTCACTGATGGGTCAAACCTGTTACTGGGGTTAAAAAGGTTGTTCAGCAGTCTAAATTGATAAGAAGGGTTGGGGATGGATATTGTTAATCAGAATAAATCCATAAATCAATTACTTATCTCTTATAAGTATTTGATTACCTTAGCATGTTGTCTGGATGTGAATATAACTGGGTCTCTGGGTATCAATATCCTCAAAAGAGCTCCTTATTTATAGCTTTTTGAGTACTAATATTGTCCTTCTGAGGGATACAGGGGATCAAAGAGATGTATTATAAGGCTATCAGGGTAACCAGTGGTAGCCTGTTACTTTTTCTTGGTTCTTTATCACGGGTAACATCCAATTCTACAGGGTATGTGAATTATTCTACCTTTTAACTGATATTTGGACATGTGAATAACACTAATCCATCCATATT
This sequence comes from Puccinia polysora, assembly GCA_025617555.3. Lineage (NCBI taxonomy): Eukaryota > Fungi > Basidiomycota > Pucciniomycetes > Pucciniales > Pucciniaceae > Puccinia > Puccinia polysora. The sequence continues at coordinate 1,674,857 of CM062631.1, forward strand.
ATTTATTATTTAATTGATTATCCTTAGTAAATATTCCCAGAATTTTCATAATTCTTTTAATAAACATTCCTGCAGGTGATCTGATGTAAATTGGGCTCTCATTATGTATTAACTGATTGGAGTAAAATCATGATATTGATTTTACTCCTTATTTTCAAAATTGAGTTAATTTATTTGAAATAACTAATTAAAAATATAATATATGAGAATTCATGTAATATTCTTACATCATCAGCTTCCTTAGTATGTCAAAAAAACTACCGATGTCTTTCAGTTCTCACAATTGTATATAAAATTATTTTAATATATTTTTACAAATAGTAGTTATCTTATTTTCTTCATTTTTGGTGTTTTTGATTATATTTTGTAAAAAATACGTATAAAGGTTATTTAAGTATTTTTATATAATTTTATGTATTTTCAAATTATCTACTATCCACAGGGACATTTATTACATATGTAGAATGTCCCTGTCTAGGTTGTAGAACACTTAGGTGGTACCTGAGCTTCTCAGGCCGCCTATCACTCTGTCAGCCCATAGTCCCGTGGCTGCATACTAGTCAGATGCCCAGGGCTGCGTACACAGCTTTTCAGGGTACGCTGACAGGGTGGCAGTGCTGCTGCTCAGCCGCGGGCGGGTGTATTGGTTTTCGCGGCTGCATGGGGGAATCATGACAGAACACATTTCCATGTGTAACTCCTAAAATATACACAACACCTCAATTCTGACTTAATTTTAGGTGTGAAACCTCTATGTGACAATGTGTGTGAAATATCTAACTGGCCAAAAAGTCCCATAGTGGTGCTGTGGTATTTTGATTTTTTCTTTCTTTAATTATTAAAAATATAAGGAGTTGGATTTCAAGGGTGGGGTCAGTGAGTGACCCTACCTAATTTTGGATTTATAATCCATTTCTGTCATAACATTTGTGGATTTCCTACTCCTTCTTAAGTTAAATTTAATATTCTTATTTTATGTTATTTTTGTTACTTTTCAAGCTTGCTCTGCAATAGTAGCAAGCTGACATTCCCCCACTCCAAGCTATGGCCATATCTGAAAAAAATCTGGAGTGTGTTGGAAAAAATTAATTCTATATGTGTTTCAGTTCCTTTTACTGGCTCTGTATTTTGTAAGATTTATTGGTCCATCAGGTATATTACGCTCTGGTAACCATTCATCTTTTTCTGAATATTCTCCTTTGTATCTTACTAAGTATAGTCTAACATCTTACCCTTGAAATCTCTCTTTCTTGTCTCTTAATATGCTGCTTCTGGGGATTCACATTCCATAATGTTAATCAGCAGCTTGATATCAGAGGAATATTTCTATCTTACTAGATTAACAAAAGCATTATCTAATTCACATAGGTGGATCGCCATAATTGGAGCATCTGATTTAAAAAGATTGATTTTTAAGATAGGAAAGATATCCTGATCTTCAGGGTCATAGGCTAGATTTCTAGGGTCATTGGGCAAAGCATTCCGACTTGGACTATCCAAATTCTGGTGTTTAGCTCCAGCTTTATGCACTATAGTCATCTGGCCTCTATACTTTTGTATAGCAATTTGCAACCTGAGCATATATCTACTGAGAGTTTTCATGTTCATGAGAGTTCTTACAGCATTACATTCCATAATTGCTTGTAAAGTGGTTCCTTCTAAGTAATAGTTCAACTTTTTTAGAGCCCACACTAGAGCCAAGCATTCCATCTGACTGGATCCATATCTTTTCTCAGTGTCTTTGATCTGTATAGATATGAAAAGTACTGGTTTTTCCACTGTTTTGTCTTCTTCTATTCTTTCTTGGTGTAAGGCAGCTCCTAAACCTTCCATAAACGCGTTAATGTACAGCTTAAAGTGTTTAGGGCAGTCTGGTTGAATGGGTAGAGGAATGGACTTCATAGCTATTTTGAATTCTTCATTGTTTTTCAACTCCTTGTGTGTCATTTCAAAGAAAGTGTTATTGTTGCATATTTCATATAGACTTTTAGTTAGCATAGCAAACTTTGGGATGCACTGTCTGTAGTAAGTGCAAAAACTAATAAATTATAGAAAATCTGTTTGATTCTGAGGCATGGGTCTGTTCATTATAGCAGCTATCTTATTCTGGTCAGCAGCTAGAGTTAGACCAGAGACTATATGTCCTAGAACTTTCAGTTCTCCATATCAAAAGTTACATTTCTTCATGGAGACTTTCAATCCTGCTTTGGAGATATTTTGGAAGAATAATATTATTTGATTTATAAGATTATCCCCATCATCAGAATATATGATAACATCATCTGTATAAACCATCATCCATCCTTGTCTGATGTAAGTACCTAGAACTTTATCCATTGTTCTCTGGAAGTGTGATGGGGCATTCTTTATACCAAAGGGCATCCTGATTTATTCATATATTCCCAAATGGCAGATTGTTCTCATAAAAATTCTACTCTCAGGGCTTATAGGTATCTGGTGGAACCCTTTAAGCATATCCATAGTAGTGATGTATTTAGCTTTAGACAAGTTATGCAGAGCATGATCAATCCAGGGTATGGTATGATAGTCTGCTTGAGTATAGTTATTCAGCATTCTGAAGTCTCCTACCATTATTGACTTATCATTATTCCAAGCTATGATTACAGGTGTGGTAACATCTACTTGTTCATTGTGCCCTACTTTCCTCATTACTTGTAAGTTTATAAGTTCTTGGATATGTTCCTCAAGAGCTATTCTAGATTTAGGACTAGAGGGATGAGCTGGTCTTCTTAGGTTAGGAGGATAAGGAGGTTTCCTAGTCAAGTTCAATACCATGTAATGTCCTTTGATATCACCAATTGGATGATCTCTAGTACAGAAAGCATATTAATTCTCAAAACAGACTGTCAATATATCTTTCTTCTGTTCTTCAGAAAGTTACTAATTTGGAGCTGCTTGAGAGAATTATTCTTGATTGAATTCTTCTAGTTGCTTTTCATAAGTAGCAGAGGGGAAGTTAGTTTGGATAGTGCATATCTTAAAATTTTTTTCCCTGTGACCACCCACAGTTAAATACCTTCCTTTACTTTGGAAAAAATCTATGCCATATAGAAATAAAGCATTGTTTCCTATTATCAGGTAGTCACATCATCCGTTGATCAATACTACAAATTCCACTAAGATCCTCAAAGATACTTTGGTATGGGGCAGTATTATAGGAGCAGTTCATACTCCAATAGCATTCATAGTGGATTTGCAAGAACTAAAATTTGATTTTGGGATGAACAAAAGGTGGTCTTTCCACTTGGGATCCCATTTGTTCAAGAATTCAGTGCAAACACATGAAAAGAAAGCCCCACTGTCAAGTAATAGCCTGATAGGTCTGTCTTTATACAATCCTGTTGCATAACAAGTTTGACCAGTAGTATAACTCTTACCACTCATAGGTTTAACTGTTAATGTTTTAACATCAGTAACATGTCTAGGAATTATGGTTGGGTCCCATTGTTGGGGAAAACTAGAGTCAAAATGGATGTTATTGATTTCTATAGAATTGCCTATATCCCCTTCTATTACATTTATAGCGTTGGTCAGGATCAATTCACATTCAGAAAGAGATCCTTCAGTATCAGATGTTTCTTCATAGTTCTGATTCCCTTCAATCTCAGGTTCTCCCCTCATTACTGCTATCTTTCTCTTTGTAAATGGGAAGTCTTGTCTCATATGCCTTGTCTTGTTACGGTTCCAACAAGTTCCAGGCATTCTTTCTTTATCCTTGTTCTCATGAGATTTTTTATTATCAGTGATATTTTTCAGAGGAGGTTGTTCTCTTGTTTTTTTAGTATTGAAGTTATCTTTGGGTCCAGAAGGGGCCTTCTTTTCTAACCCATTCATATCTATCACTTCTTCTAAAACATTAATTAGAGTTGGTAAGTCAGCATCCATACTAATTCTGCATCTCACACTATGGTTAAGGTTTCCAGGGCATAGGTTGAGAAGTCTTTCATTAACTTCCTCTTTATCAGCATCTGGGCAGAAGCAGTATAGTCTTGTTTTCTTTTCTAAGCACCATTTGTGAGGTTTATCCTTTGAGGGGTCTAATGAGGACTTTTTGAAATTGTTCATGATTTTTCTTTCCCACATTCTAGAACCAAATTGTTCTTTAATTAAGAGTTTCCAAGAATTCCATGGTTAGGATCCTACTTATTCTCTCTTGCTAATTAACCAGTCTAGTGCTACTCCTACAAAGATTCTGGGAAGCCTGACTAATTCTATAGCTTCTGGTAGGTCATAAGAGTTTATGGTATAGTCCATAAATTTGATAAAATTTATATGGTTGTATTCTCCTTCACCAGAGAACTTAGGCCATTCAGAGATTGGGGGTAAAGTTTTGAGGGCTTTTTCCATTTCAGGAGTAGGACTAGGACTGAAAGTGTCACTCCTATGCATTCCTATTAGGGGTGTTGCATAAGGGGTAATTGTTTGTCTGGGAGGTTTTGTTTCCTCTGTGGTACTTGCCAAGGGGTTGATCAGACCGACTTTTAAGTCTCTAAGATCATTCTTGATCAGATTAAGTTTCAGGTCTACTTTATTATTAAGCAGATCTTATTTCTCACTAAGGGAAAGAATGGAGCTTTTAGTATTATTTATTAATTCTTCTTTTAAAGGCTGAAAGGAAATATGCTCTATCAAGCGCGTTTTGGCGCCTTGTAAACTTAATGGATATTTTTGTAAAGCGCAATTGGCGCCAAAGAAACCAATATTGGCGCCTGGCCAACTGCTTTGGGCGCCCTATCAACCTCTGCGTGGCTCATGGCCAAGTGCAATTGGCGCCTTGTCAACCTGGTTTGGGCGCTGATCAAAGCTTGGAACATCAAGCGAGTGGAACGGGAGAAAAGAGAGAAAAAAGCAAAGGAAAAAAAAGCAAAGTTAATCAAAAAGACAACCTGTGTAGACAAAATGCAAGCAGCAGGATGGTAATCATACAAAAATACAAAAAAAACAAAGTCAAAATGAGAGAAAAGTTAGGAGATGACCTACCTCAAACCAAGCTTGGGGTGAGTGGTTGCAATGGGGGTGCGCCAAGCTTTGATGTTGTTCAAAACAAGCTTGAGTAGGTGTCAATATTTGACCCCCGCGAAACCTACCCTATCAAGCTCCCTGCGCGCCTATGCAACCCCCAATTGGCTGATGACAATCAGTGATTTTCCAGGCTCCCAGCCACGTTTTATAGGCCATAATAAAATCTTCTTGGATACCTGATAACATATTCTCAATTTTTTGATTCTGTCTAATTTTACCTTGGTTTATTTTCTCCAATAATTGTTCTGTATGTTGCTTAATATCTTCTATCCCTACATTTTTTGATTGGGTACTCATTAATTTGGCCACTACTGAGGTCAACTTATCCATTTGGGTGTAAAAACGGTCCAAATTTCCAAAAGCAATTTTGAAATCATGACACGTATCATTATAAAAGGAGGTAATTAAATCAGAGGTTGGTCTAGACAAGACACTTTGTTCAGAATTAGAGGCTAATTGTGGTACAACTTTTTCCACTTTTGAGCTAAGGATATTATCTGATCCCAATCCTTCTTTCCCTTTGGCTTTGGATGGGAAGAAGATCTCTTATTTCCAGATCCTCTGCCTTTCAGTTGGGCTAATTAATCCCATGGATTCCACTTTTCTAAGTAGGATTCTACCTCTTTCCTTGGAATAATTTTCTGAAGAGCTATCTGGTAAGCCTTTGCCTGGGATATTATCTTTTTCATAGATACCACGTCCCCCTTGGCTTGGGATTCTTTGAATTCTTCCCAATATTTCATGTGCCCTTTGACTAAGTCTTTGATCCTGGCTTCCTTGGCCAGATTCTGCCGGGTTGGCTGCAGGGAAATTCCTTGTGATGGAGGGGGTCTTAATTATACTACCTTCTCCGGCTCTAGTTTGGGGGAGGGCAAGGGTACTTGGGGCTGTTCCTTGTCCACCAACATTAGATTGACGGGTTCCAGCCCCTGTCATGGTTGTCATTATTGGTTCTCTTGTGGCTACTTGGGGCCCCTGGCAAAGATCCATAGGAGCAAACTCTTCCCAAGGCCCTTGAGTTATGTCTATTCATATTGAATAAATTATTTATAAGTATTTTTCTAAAGAAAAATCCCTAATAATAAGTTTATTGAAACTTACTTAAATTGATGTTCAAAGGTACTAAGACTTTATTAGGATTGTACTGGTCCTTAATAGTTAATCCTACAGGGTCTTGGTGTGTTTCAATGAGGTCTTCTCCAGTCAAATCAATATTTTCAAGGCATCCATAAATATCTGGGGCTTCTTGATCCAATAGATCACTTCAGTAAAGGTGGTTTCTGGAATAGGAGGGTTCAGTGATGGTATGAGAAAGATATTTTATTAGATAATAAAACATATTAATATTATTTTAATAAAATAATGTGGTAATATAAATTTTCTGCTCACTTTTATATTTTAAAAAGTAATTTATATGGTATTTTTTTCCAAGCTTTATGTTTCCTTAATAGGGCTTGAAAGTTGATACGCCTCTCAAGATCTTCTTTTTCAAGGAGTTTATCTAATTGTTTACAGGCAGAAGAGATATTCAGTTGTTCAGCTTGAGTTAAAGCTTCCAAACCATTTGTTATATAATTTTTGATGTATTCTTCTTTACTTATTTTTAAAAGATTTAAAAAATATATTATTAACTCTGCATTGGTTTTTGAATCCACTGCAAAATAAATTAATGATAAATAATGGCTTAAAAAGTCAGATAAATTATCTTTGATTTAATTTTTACATGAAATGTCTGGTCCAAGGTATCAAATATAATATAATGGAATATTTCCTTGCCAGACCCCCAATGGTCAGCCTCCTGGATGCCAAGACCCTTGCTATCCTTTAGCTACCAGAGTTGATAAAATAAATAATAAATAGATTATTCAATAAATTCTGAAAAAATATGTAAAATATTTGGATAAAGCTTATTGCAAGGTTGATTGGTTTGGTTATGGTTTAATATTATAAATCAATATTAATTAATTGATTATTAAATAAATTAACAGTGGGGCCCCAATAATATTGGGGATGTTTAACACCTCTCTTCAGGTAATTCACTTGGAAAACATGTATACCTGGTTACTTTGTAACCTTTAATTTATATTCTTAAAGGATATATTTTCCAAAGATAATATATATATAAAATATATGGTGGAGTGGCAGGGCCTTGTAACCAAGCTGCCACGACAGAAAAAGGATAATAAGACTCACCGGTATATTATTTAATCCTTTAGGTACCTGTTTGTGATGTGCACTGATGGGGGAAACCTGTTACAGGGGTTAAAAAGGTTGTTCAGCATTCCAAATTGATAAAAAGGGTTGGGGATGGATATTATTAATCAGAATAAAGCCATAAATCACTTACTTATCTCTTATAAGTATTTCATTACCTTGGCACGGTTTCTGGATGTAAATATAACTGGGTCTCTGGGTATTAATATCCTCAAAAGATCTCCTTATTTATAGCTTTTTGATTCCTAATATTTTCCTTCTGAGGGATACAGGGGCTAAAAGGGACGGATGTTAGGGCTAGCAGGGTAACTAGTGGTAGCCTACCACTTTTTCGCGGTGCTTTAGCACTTTTAAAATCTAATTCTGTAGTGTATAGGAAATATTCTACCTTTTAATTGATATTTGGACGTGTGAATAACACTAATCTATCCATATTATTTATTATTTAATTGATTATCCTTATTAAATATTCCCAGGATGTTAAAAATTCTTTTAATAGACATTCCTACGGTTAATCTGATGTCAAGTGGGTTCTCATTATGTATTAACTGATTGGAGTAAAATTGTGATATTGATTTTACTCCTTATTTTCAAAATTTAGTTGATTTACTTGAAATAATTAATTAAAAATATAAGCTATAACAACTCATGTATTATTTTTAAATCATCAGTTACCTTAATATGTCACAAAAATACTAATGTTTTAAATTTCTTACAATTGTATATTAAGGTATTTTAATATATTTTTACAAATAGTAGTTACCTTATTTTCGACATTTTTGGTATTTTTCATTATATTTTATAAAAAATAAGTATAAATTTTATTTAAGTATTTTTATATTCTTTTATGTTTTTCAGATTATCTACTATCCACGGGGAAATTTATTACATATGTAAAATGTCCCCATCTAGGTTGTAGCACATTTATGTGGTACCTGAGCTTCTCAGGCTGCGTGTCACTCTGTCATGCCGTAGTCCCGCGGCTGTGTTCTTGTCAGATGCCCAGGGCTGCGTAAAAAGCTTTTCAGGGTACCCTGACAGGGTGGAAGTGCTGCTTCTCAGCCTCACACGGGTGTCTTGGTTGCTGCGGCTGCGTGGGGGAATTGTGACAGAACACATTTCCGTGTGTAACTCCTAAAATATACACAACACCTCAATTCTGATTGAATTTTAGGCGTGAAACCTATAAGTGAAAATGTGTGTGAAATATTTAACTGGCCAGAAAGTCCCATAGTGGTGCTGTGGTATTTTGATCTTTTCTTTCTTTAATTATTAAAAATATAAGGAGTTTGATTTCAAGGGTGGGGTCAGTGAGTGACCCTACCTAATTTTGGGTGGAAAATCCATTTTTACAATAATATTTATGGATTTAATTTAAATTTAATATTCTTATTTTATGTTTTTTTTTTTACTTTTGCAGCTTGCTGTGCAATATTAGCAAGCTTACATTCTGTCTCTGAGGACTTGCTCTGGTGGATGGTTTTTTTCTGAGTCAGATGTTTCAGAGTTTGGAGCAGGGGAGATTTCATTGGATGCAGCGGTGAGAGGGGGATTTGATGAGGATTTGGAAGCAGGAGAATTAAAGGTTGGATCAATATGCAACTGATTTTTTTCAGGTTTGGGCACAGGAGAAGTGGTAGGGGAAGGAGAATTGTTTGGGAGAGTTGATTTTGAAGAATTAAAAATACCAGTAAGGTTTTTTTCAAGGGAGAGGAGAGAGTTGAAAGGAGAATCAGATGAGGTGGAGGACCTTGAGGTGAAGGAGCTTGAGGTGAAGGGAGTGTTTTCAAAAATCTTTACGTGTTTTGAATGGATCACGTTGCCAGTCTCAGGGTAAAAAATCCAATAGGATCCAAGGGAGAAGTCAAATCCCACAAGGGTTCCTTCAAGCCCTTTTTCAGAGGATTTAGATTTTGAGTTTTTCTTATTCAACACTATTGTCTTCAAGCCCAAATTTTAGGCAAGGAGCAGTGCCAGAGTTCAAAAGGGGATTTATTGTCCTTCTTGTAGGGCACAATTTTGAGGATTAAGATGTTCATCCCAGAGATCCAAAGGAATGGACATGTCAATCATTGCTGTTCTGGCAGCTTCAACAAGTGTTCTGTTGGCTCTCTCATCTATAGGATTGTGTTGAGGTGTGTATGGTTTGGAAATGGTATGTGTGATGCCCTTTTCCAAGAAGAAGGTGGATAATTGATGGTTGACAAACTCTCTGCCATTATCTGAGTGGAATGTCTTCAGTGTTCTTTGAAACTGATTTGAGTACCACTGGGTTAATTTGATTATTTCTTTGGTGGTGTCAGATTTGAATCTGAGGGGTAAACAATTCTTGAAGCAAGAATAATTTTCATTCAGGACTAGGAAATCACAATGAACAGCTCTTGACTGAGGCAATATTGGTCCACATAAATTTGCATGGTTTTTGTCAAATATTTCTAGGCTGCGGGGAACGGTTCCTTTGAATAGTTTTTGGTGGATCTTTCCTCAAGCACAGGATAAGTAGTCAACGTTTTCCCAGCGGAGGTTGGGAAATTGCCTTGAGATGAGTTTGATAGCATCATAGTTAACATGAACAAATTGTTTTTGAATTTGAGAGAGGGATTTGAGTCAAGAAATTCCAGAAGATTCCTTGATTAATAAGAGGTTTCCCTCTATGATCCCTTTCAGTACTGTGGAGCTTCCAAGAGTAACATTGAATTTTTTGGGGGAGGTATGTTGGAGGGAGCATCTACCAAGGATGATTTGACCAAGCAATACAAGATTCACAGCCAGTTCAGTAATGAACAGTGAGTCTTTCAGTTGAAGTTTGGAGTGTGAAGTAGTGATGGTGGAAGAACTTTTTCAGGAAGCAAAGATAGAAGCTCCAGTTTTTCCAGTTTGAATTTTTGTGTTGTCTGGGTTCATGTCTGAGAAGAATTTGGGTGAGTTGAACATGCATTGGGAAGCTCCTGAATCTAGTATGATTTGATTTTGGTCAAGCTGACCAAATTGAGTCAAGGCAAAGGTGAAGGTCACATGAGCGGAGGCGTTTTTCTGACATCCTGATTTGGTTGCGGTAGTGGAGGAGGAAGGTGGATTAGGTCTAAGGTGAGGGAAAAGCCAATAACACCAATCCTTGGGATTATTTGCCGGAGGGTTGTGCCAATTATCTTTGCACCAAAAATCATCTTGCAACATTTCAAATGCCAAAGCTTGAGGTCCCAATTCAGTGTTGTGTTTTACTTGATTTAGATGTTGCAGTACTAAGTCTCCCTAAATTTTCTTTTTGCAAAGAGAGTGAGTGATGGTGGTTCTTAGATGATCAAATTGAGGGGGAAATTTAAATAGCAGTAAGTACGCAATGATGTCTTCATCCATTTTAATTCCAATCTTGGCGATTTGCAAGAGGCACGATTTGGCATTTGTGATGGATCTTTCTATTTTTTTGGGGTCAAATTGGAGGTTAAGAAATTTGAAGAATACTCCTGACTGTTAGATTTTTTCAAGGAGGCAAAGAACTTGTTGATTTATTTCCACAGGTTGATGCCGTTTTAAAGGTGATGTCCCTTAACACAATTGACATAGGTTTTGTTGTCCAGTTTTTCCAAGATGTAGCCTACAATCTCCAGATTTATTTCTGTTGGCATTTTTCTGGCTTGGGGCAAGAGAGCAAGTGGGAGATTCCCTTGAGAGAGAAGATGGTGAAAATTTTTGATTGCCAGAGAGAGAAGTTGGATTTTTTGAGGTGAGGACTGGAATTGGTGAAAGTTTTGAGGAGGGAGTTATTTGGATCCACTGGTCCAGGTGTGGCCATGTTTTTCAACCAAGTTGCTTAGATTTGTAAAGCCTTTGGCTTTGAAGCGTGAAGAATTCTGTAACTGAATTTTTAAACAAGACCAGCATACTGAAGAGGGACAGTAAGACAATGAAGGATGAAGAACAAAGGAAATTAATTGTGGAGCAAATGAGGAGCTGTCTTCTTACTCAAGGTTTGTAATGCATTAAAAGAAAAGCCTCAGCTGCAATGGTTAACAGTCAATGACAGCGGTAATGGTGAAGAATCAATGAATGAGCTAAGGAGAAAAAAATTATCAAGACCAATGGCTAGATAGGCAAGTTAATGAGCTTGGAACAAAAATAGGTATTCAGGTCAACAAACTGAGTTGATAAAAGAAAAATAGAGAAAGATATCAGTCTCACTACTGGAAAGACAATGAGATTATTGATTTGCATCACTTTGACAGGAATGGATTGATTGTGATCAAGTCAAAGATTATTTTCAAGAGGATAAAAGCGTGTAGGATCAAATTTAGCGGTTAATTTATGGGCGGGTTAGGTTCATGGATGAGATGAGATGGTTTAAGCAGGAGAGATGGTGTGATGATAAGGATTTTTGAGAAGAAGATAGATGGAGGAAGAGGAGTAACTCTAAGAAGAGATTGGCAAAAAGAAGGAGTAATTGGAAGAAGAGAGTGAGGACAAGAAGCAGGGAAGAATGGATTTGAAAATTATGGGAGGTCAAAGGGGAATCATGAGTCTGGAAGTGAGGATCTAAATTCAATGTAGAGTATCTCCACCACTTGGTCAAGGGACAGAGATGCGGATCAATTATTTCAACATTGATTTCTCTCTTCCTGGGTTTGAAGAACTGGAGAACTTGGCCAATAAGGAGGATTTCATTCCCATATCACCATTGCCATCAAGACCTGCTCAAGAAAGGAACCAAGTTTTTCTCTTCTGTCTGGTTAATCCTGACTGATTTAGATTCAAAAGAAACAGGCTCATTCGTTCCTGAATGGCCAAAACCTCAATCCAATGGGGCCTCCCACATCCCCTTCAAATGAGAGCAATGATGTGTTAAAATATTTTTGCACTCATGTTATGTGCATTTTAGTATGTAATCAAAATGGGATGCTTAAATGGGCCTCTACAGCCAATTAGATATCATGTGGTCCACGTGGGCCTCCAACTCATGTGTGGACCAATTATGCTGGCCGCCACAAGGCTACTGGCAAGGAGGGGTGGGATTTGACCACCACCCCACCTCTTGTGTAGCAATGAAAAAGTTGTAGGGGCCATCTCCCCCCCCCCCCCCCATTACCAAGGGGGAGGTGACCCAAAGCTGGTTGGGCTTGACCACCTCTCAGCCCACTAACCATTTGTGTTTCCCTGGGGGTATCAACCTCAAGGGATCCCTGGGGGGGGGGGGATTTGACTGCTCCCTTCAGGGATTGAGAGAGGGAGGGGGGGACATGCATGTCTGCTGGTTACACCCTCCCCCCCTGTAAGTTTGAACGGACCCAGAGTGTTTCTGGGTCCACCCTGGCCAATCTGAGGGCCAGGGGCTGGTTGCAGGAGGCAACCAGCCATGTAAGTTGGTAATAAGTACCAATGAGGTCACAGAGGTAAAACAGGCTGTTTCTAAGGGACGACCAGCCAGGGTCTGAATAACAAAAAGGGCTGGTTCAGCCCAGTAAGGGTGGAAACACCAAATTCAACCATTACAGACTAGTCATGAGGGTTTAGGGACTAATTCCAAATGGGCTGAGGAAGCCCAAACCAAGTAGCAAGGCTTGTAGAGCCTGTAGAACCCATTTGGGGAGAAATTTTTGCCTTTTTCTTGTTATTACATGCGCTCCACATGAGCATTATCTTTTGTATTTAAGAAGCTCTTCTCCCTTCTGTTTTCCATCCATTCAATCACCAATTCATTCACATTCACAAGTGTGCCATTGCCTCTGCGTCATATTAAGGATCAATCATAAGACATTATTGTCTCAGCATTTCTTTTGATTTAAGTACTTCTCTTTGACTAAGCTTGTGGGCCACTAATTCTCACACATCATCAGTACCATCATCATCATTGCTTCCAAGCAGAATAGACCCTTATACCTTACTCTGGACAACCTCAAAGACCTCAAGCTTTCCAAGAAGATTTCCTATATCCCAGAGTCCAGCTCCACCAAGATTTTTTGAATGGCCAAAACTATAGTGCTTGGTATGTCTGAATGGGCATTTAGTTAGACAAAATCTGTTGTTGGGATATTCTGGAGTTAGATGATACTTTGATCAGTTCAGAGGTGGAGAAGAATTCCTATCATCTTTTTCTTAGACATCTGGATGAGATTCATATTGCATGGGTTGCTGATTCTCTCAAAGAGGAACATAAGAGGATGGGGAGTGTTTCATGGAAAATGCTCAAGGCCAAGTATGCTGGTGATTCTGTTCATCAAAAGGGTATTTCTTTCAATAAATTTTTTAAGTTGAAATTTTTCAACTGTAAACAATTTTTGGGGGAGGCAAGATCAAGTTTTGCTAAGTTCAAGTCATCTGGGCTGAACATGGGTGATGTTAAATTCATGGCTCCAACCGTAGGGTAGTTGTGTAGGGACCTACACAGATCAAATGAGCTGTGGGGGCCACAAGATGACTAAAAAGGGCCGTTTCAAACAAGCGCAATGCCGTGGGGTTGTCTAGGAGCAGTGTAACCCCCGTACATGGCTCAAATGAGCCGTGTTTGGGGGTGCACAACCCCCGGGAAACCATGCCAGAATTTTGGGCACCCCCTGGACCACACTTTGGTTCTGTCAACCCAAATTTGGGATTAACCCATACTTTGTGTGACTTTTGTTCCACACATAGCAATCCCAAAGAGACATTAAAGCAAAACCCAAGTGAAATTAAAGTGAATAATCATAAATCATATAAAAATCTGCAAACAATTATTTCTCAACTTGAAAGTGAGCAAACTTTGTTTGATTAATTGAAAGTTGGATTGAATAATGAAGTATACCATTGCATTTTTTCATGGGAACAGTGGCAAGCCCTCCTTCTTCTGACATGGCTGCGTGGAAGGTCTACATTGATAGTGCCATCAACAAAGCTTTGGAAAAAGAAAAAAAGTATTTGGGTAATTAAACATTGGAAGCCCCAATTCCATCCTCATCAAGGGTGACAATTCAGGAACAAAATGATTCACAAATGGAAATGACCTCTGGTGGTGAGTAACATTTTGATGTTACTGGTCTTTGCTGTATTTAATTTTATTGAAACTGATGGGTTCATGTAACTATTAAACTATGAATTAACCAATGGATGTTTACTAGATCCACTTGACCCACCTCCCTTGAGAGCTTTTCCTACTAGGGAAGAGGCAAAAAACTATTGTCAAACATTTTCAATGAAGCATGCCTAGGCTTTAACAGTTTCCAACTCAAAGCATGACCAATATGTGGATTTTGCCTGTGATAGACATGGTTCCTATTCAGGAAGTCTTCTTACCAAACGGTCTAGAAAAACTCACACACGGAAGGTTGGGTGCAATTTTTTAATCCATGCAAGTCGCAGAAAGGCAGACCCCTTGTGGCGCCTCTCCTATAAAAAAACCCAACATAACCATCAACCATCTGAACATCCCTCTGTGCATCCTCAACTGAGGAGAATCTTGGGTTTTCCTTAGAAAATCTAGTAGAAGGCATGAATGATGGGCTCAATACGTTACAACTGAAGAGAAAATTGAGCAAGATTCATGGGCAGGATTATGTTGATGACCCTGTTATAATTATGGTCAGCAATTAGCTTAGTCAAAGGAGCAGTATTTTAAGAAAAAGAAATGCTTGACACCTTGTGTCAATAATTTCTTGATGGGCTCTCACAAATGGGGCAACACGTTGGATGATATTGTTGATGAATTTGATTGGATGATGAATGGATGATGGAAAACAGCATGGAGAAGAGCTCCTTAAGTACAAAAAATTGGCCTCTTGTGAGCCCATGAAACAACAAGCCACAAGGCAAATTTTCCGCCTCAAAAGAGATCCACAGGCTCTACAGGCATTGTTACTTGGTTTGGGCTACATCAGCCCACATGGAATTGGTCCCTGTACCCTTACAACCAGCCTATTCTGGTTGTTTCTGGTGTTTCCACCTCAATGGGGATTAACCAGCCCATGTGCTGTTCAATCCCTGGCTGGTTTTCCATTACAACCAGCCCTGTTACTTATCTTAGCACTTGTACAGCCTTGGCCCCTCATATGGGCCAGGTGGGACCCAGGACTCACCTGAGTCCAACCAAAATCTCACCTGGGGGGGGGTTTAACCGGCAGAAATGCCACCCCCCCTCTTTCTCTCAAATCCCTGGAGGGGGAAGTAAAATCCCCCTACCAGGGGCCCTGGGGGTCAATACCCCCAGGGCATTGCTACGGTAAGTGGGCTGGGGGGTGGTCTGGTCCCCTCCAGCCCATCGCTCCTCCCCCTTGGTAAAGGGGGGGGGGAGGACGCCCCTTTGATGGTGGGGGGGTGGTCAATTCCCCCCCCCCCCACGGCTGGTCGCCTCAATGCAACTGGCCTGGCCACCTCTTTTGGTGGGGGGGTGATCAAGTCCCCCCCACCATGACTGGTTGCCCCTCAAGCGGGCCGCAACACGGGCTGCAACACAGGTGGCGGCCCCAATGGGCAGCCCCAAGCCCAAAAACTAAGTAGGACATACTTTTGCGGGCCAGCCCGTCTAGCCAAGTATGTCCAAAATAAATCTTGGGCCCAATCACGCCCATAAAAGCCCATCTGGCTGTACTTGCCCATATCCCCCACCGGGCCTGTTAGGGCCCCTGTACCAATGAGCCTGTTTCACGCCTTTTGAGGCCAGTTTCCCAAAATCATTGACATCCACACAGGCCCGTATGGTCCGTGTGAGTGTCCAATGGGCCAGAGAGGCCCATATGTGCATCCCATTTGGATTAAACTTATACGTAGCACACGCATAAGTGCATACATATTTTAACACACACCCTTAATCCAAAAGGGGTGAAATCCGCATATTAGTCACAAAGCCTTGATGCTTGTTCCTATCTAAGGCCTTAGTCAAGGTATCCGCAATCATTGCTCCAGTTGGCATGTCCCTCAACACAATCTCCTTGCGGTTAACTGCATTGCAAATATAGTTATAGTGAAAATTGATATGTTTTGTTCTTGAATGGAACACTTGTTTTTGCGCGAATGCAATATCACTCTGGTTATCAGAATACAACAACACAAACCTTTGTGGTTTATGTGTATCCTCTAAGACTTTTCTCAACCATTTTGCTTCCTGTGAAGCTGCTAAGTAAGCTCTATACTCAGCCTCTTTTGATGAAAGACTTATTGCCGACACCTTCTTGGAAATCCATGAAACCAGATTCTTACCTAAGAAGAATATGAAACCACTTTTTGATTCCCTAGTGTTACCATCTGCCCAACTTGCATTGGAATAACCAGCCAAATCAAAGTTTGCTGACTTTGTAAACAACAGTCCTATACTGCGCATTCCTTTAAGATACCTCAAAAATCTCTTAAACGCTGACCAATGCCTCATGCTTGGCTTCTCTAAGTGTTGCAACAAGACACCAATAGCAAAAGCAATATTGGGCCTTTTACACTGTCCCAAATAATTAAGTGAACAAATAGCTGACCTGTTGTTGTTCCCAGATTGAACAAACTCCAGATACTCCTCATCTGTAGACTTCTCTGAAAAAATGTTTGACTGCATGGGACTACCAAACTCCTTTGCATCCTCTTAGCCATATTGCTTAAAAAGAGCTGCCACTTCATGGCTATAATCTAACTTAATACCATTCTTGCTCTTACTGACTTTCATTCCTAGCACCTGTTGCGCCAGCCAATATATTTTATCTTGAATTCCTTTTTGAGTTTCTCCATGACTTTCTCTTTACCATTTCCAATAATAATAATGTCTTTGACCCATACAAACAAAATTGCATCCTTTCTTACAAAGAGACAAGGTTTGGCCTCAGACGTCTTGAAACCAATCTGTATCAGTTTCTAACTCATGTCATTATACCACAATCTAGCTGCTTGCTTCAATCCATAAAGGGATCTACACAGATTGAGGACGCATTCCCCTTTATCTGCTGAAAGAAAACTTTGAACACAGATTTTCTTCAGGCTTTCTGGTTTAGTCTCTACTAACCATTCACAAAAACCATCAGGGATTGAAATATAAACAATCTCCTCCTCTTCAAGTTTTGCATTCAAGTATGCTGTTACAAAATCAGCTTGTCTGATTTCTTCTCCCAACTCCACTGCCAGAGCAATAATGTACCTGAAGGTGAACAGCCTTCCAGTTGGTGAGAAAGTTTCTTGGTAATCAATACCCTCTCTCTGCTTGAAGCCCTGTGCAACACATCTAGCTTTGAATCTTTTCAAAACTCCATTTGTGTCAAACTTCTTGTTTAACACCAATCTAGACCCCACAATGGTCTTCCCTTTTGGAACATAATCCCGCTTAACCACTTCAAAGACACTATTATTTTCTAGAGAATCAAATTCCTCAAAAATAGCACTCTTCCAGTTGGCTCTCTCATCAGAATTCATAGCTTGGCCAAAGTTATTTGGGTTAACCCTGTTACCCATTTCTGAACTTAACTCCAGGACTTCATTGAGCATACACTGTTCCTGAAATGTATCTTCCTCATATCCTGCGGCAGCATAATGGGACTTCCATTCCCCATACCTATCAACTGGTACTCTAACCCTACCACTCCTTCCTACTGGAGGTGGAGGCTCATCAGGTTCCAAATTAACAGACTCTCCTGAAGCGGGCACTGAACCCTCTGGTGGCACATCTGCCATCTCCTCATCTTCTGGAACCACATGTTCCTCAGCCTTTGCTGGTGAAATAGGTGCTAATTCTATTTCTTTCTGTGACTTATTCACAACAAAATCTTCACTCCTTTTGAGTGGAAAGGTACTTTAATCAAATTTTACATCCCTACTATGGATAACCTTTTGTGTACCTGGACAATAGATCCTATACAATTTACTGATTAAATCATAGCCTACAAGTGCCCCTGTTCCATCTCTAGGGTCTAATTTTCCAACCATCTCATTATGGTGGACACTTTAATACACCAAGAAACCAATTGTTCTTAGGTGTAATGTTTTGGGGTACAACTTCCGAAACTGATAATGAGGACTCTTCCCATTAACACTTACAATGTTATGCAACAGACAGACTGTACACATCCACTCAGCCCATAAGAAATTTGGTAGACTAGATTGAGACATGATAGTTCTGACCTTTTCCAGTCAAGCCCTATTCATTCTCTCAACTATTCCATTTTTTTGTGGAGTACTTGCAGTAGTGACTATATGGATGATACCATAATCTTTCAATAACCTCTCAAACTCTTTACTCACAAATTCACCACCTCCATCATTGATAAACCTCTTGATCTCCTTCATTAAACCATTCTGTTTCCAGACTTTGAAGATTACAGAAACCTCCTCTGTGGTCTGATCCTTAGATCAAATTGGCTTAACCCAAACATAATTAGTTGCAGTATCAACTGAGTTGATGAAGTATCTTGCCCCACCAAGGGACTCCGGTGTGAATGGCCCTGCCAAATCAATGGAAAACTCCTCTCTAGGAACATCACTGCGATCTATACTCTTTGAGAACACATTTCTAGTCTTAGCCCCTAAGGTACAACTCTCACAGTTGGTGTCCTTTACCTTATGGCCACTTCTATTGTGAGCAACAGTGCTCAAAGCTGAGATTTTGAACAAGCTTGCACACAAAAGCTTGTTCCAAACCTGTCCAATAAGAACAGTTCTCCCATTCATATCAATAAAAAACTTATCTTCTTTAATATAATGAATCTGGAAACCTTTTTTCCACAACACTCCAAGGGACACAAGTTTATAAGGCAACTCTGGTACATAGAACACTTTCTCAAAAGAAATTTTGAAACCCAAGTGATTTGAAAGAATAACTTTTCCAATTCCTTTAATCTGAATTGTTCTTCCTTTCTGACCAATATTTACAACTCCATCATAATCATTAAGATTTGAAAATAAATTTGGTTCAAAGAACATGTGATCTGTACAACCAGAATCAATCAAAACAAGAACATCCTCCTTCAATCCTCCTAATAGGAAAGAAGCTTTATCAGTCACTGATAAGTTCTCATCTTTGAGGTAAAGATTACTCACTTTTTAATCAATCAAGTCCATTTCTTGATCCTCATCAATTTTGGCCTTCTTGTTGGGGCCTTCTTCCCCAACAACCATTTCCATTGGACCATCAAACGCCACCATTGCAAATTTTTCAGTAGTGAGATTGACCTCCTTATCATTCTCTTTGGACTTCTTCCTCTTCTTGGCCTCCTTGCAATCCTTAGCATAATGCCCCTTATTCTGACAATTATAGCATAAGACCTTGGAAAAATCCTTTTTTGCCTTCCTGCAAGATTTTCCAGTCTTTCCAACAAGGGCTTTTCAAGAACCCCCCTTCATATTGAACTGAAGATCATCCCTTTCAATTCTTTTCAGCACATCCTCCTCCCCAGGAAGAGGATCCAATTGAGAAATAATTCTGACTAAAGAATCAAACTTCTTTGGTAGCTTCTGAAGGATTAAGAGTGACAAACACTCAGGATCCATGTCAAGTCCTGATGACCTAAACTTGGATATGCTAGACCTAGCCTCTGCAACAAACTGTTTAGAATTTAAATATTTTGACTTGAGCAGTTTATTGAAAGCTATACCCTTCTGGTGAACAGAATCACCAGCATACTTGGACTTAAGCAACTTCCAAAGGATGCTGCCCCTCCTTCTCTCATCTTCCCTAAGAGTATCAGCAACCCATGTCACATTATTCTCATCCAGATGCCTAAGGATGAGATGATAAGACTTTTTCTCCACTTCTGAACTGATCAAAGTGTCATCTGCCTCCATTATCTCCCCACAAAAGATGTTGTCCAGCTCACTATCCATAAGGACAGCCCAAGAATTATAATTCTGACTGTTCAGAACTATCTTGGTGGAGCTAAAATCAGGTATATAGGACATCTTCTTGGAAAACTTGAGGTCTTTGAGGTTGTCCAGAGAAAGGTACAAGGGTCTAGATGGCTTGGAAGTAATGATGATGTTGGTACTGATAATGTGCTTTAATTATGGCCAGCAATTAGCTTAGGCAAATGAGCAGTATTTAAAGCAAAAGAAATGCTGGACACCTTGTGTCATTAATTGCTTTATGGGCTCTCACAAATGTGGCAACACATTGGATGATATTGTTGATGAATTTGATTGGATGATGAATGGATGATGGAAAACAGCAGGGAGAAGAGCTCCTTAAGTAAAAAAGATTGGCCTCTTGTGAGCCCATGATACAAAAAGCCAAAAGGAAAATTTTCCGCCCCAAAAAAGCTTTACAGGCTCTAAAGGCCTTGTTACTTGGTTTGGGCTACATCAGCCCACATTTCATCAGTCCCTGTACCCTTACAACCAGCCTATTCCGGTTGTTTCTGGTGTTTGCACCTCAATGGGGCTGAACCAGCCCCTTTGCTGTTCAATTCCTGGCTGGTTGTCGGGTAAAATCAGCCCTGTTACTTATCTTAGCACTTGTACATCCCTGGCCCCTCATATGGGCCAGGTGGGACCCAGAAACCCTAAACCCTAACCTCTAAACCCTAAACCCTAAACCCTAAACCCTAAACCCTAAACCCTAAACAGTCCAACCAAAATCTCACCTGGGGGGGTGTAACCGGCAGACATGCCCCCCCCTCTTTCTCTCAAATCCCTGGAGGGGGTGGTCAAATCCCCCTACCAGGGGCCCTGGAGGTTGATACCCCCAGGGCATTGCTACGGTAAGTGGGCTGGGGGGTGGTCAGAACCCCTCCAGCCCGTTTTTCCTCCCCCTTGGTAAAGGGGGGGGAAGAGCACCCCTTCAATGGTGGGGGGGGTGGTCAATTCCCCCCCACTGCTTATCACCTCAATGCAACCGGCCTGGCCACCTCTTTTGGTGGGGAGGTGATCAAGTCCCCCCCCCCACCATGACCGGTTGCCCCTTGAAACTGGTTGCTGGCTGGTTACAACAAGCCAGCCCTCCCCCTCCCCCTTGCAATGGCAAGAAAGGGGAGGGGGAGGAGACCAGACCACCAGCCCCGCGGCAGCCGCAACAACGGCCCCGCGTGGGCTTTCGGGCCCCATAGATGGGCCAAAGGCAAAAACAGCGGCCTCAAGCGGGCCGCAAAACAGGCAGCAGCCCCAAGCGGGCCGCAATGTGGGCAGCAGCCCCAACCAGGCTGCGACACGGGCAGAGGCCCCAATGGACCGCCCCAAGCCCAAAAACTAAGTAAAACATACTTTGGTGGGCCAGCCCGTCTGGCCAAGCATGTCCAAAATAAACCTTGGGCCCAATCACGCCCATACAAGCCCATCTGGCTGTACTTGCCCATATCCCCCACGGGGCCCGTGTACCAATGAGCTTGTTTCATGCATTTTGAGGCCAATTTCCCCAAATCAGTGACATCCACACAGGCCCGTTTGGTCCGTGTGAGTTTCCAATGGGCCGGAGAGGCCCATATGTGCATCCCATTTGGATTATACTTATACTTAGCACACACGTAAGTGCATACGTATTTTAACAGACCAAACAATCTATAACACTAAGCAGAAGGTCACACTTGCAGAACTAAAAGGAAAAAGTGTTATGGAGGTACTATATGAACAGCTTGAAGAAACAAGTTGAATTCATTGGTGTGGTGCTCTTTTATGGACGCGAGTCAGGAAAGGGCTGCAGGCGGCGCGCTAAGCAATGGGAAGGGCCTTGTAGCAGCTAGCCGCGCTGCGGGCTCAGCAGCAGTCAGGTAGGCCCAGCAGCGGTTGGGTTGGGCTCAGCACCTGGAGAGGGGAGACAACGGATTGCGCGGACCAGAAGGCTTGCGCGGATCGGAAAGCTTGCGCGGATTGGAAGGCTTGCGCGGATCGGAAGGCTTGCGCGGATCGGAAAGCTTGCGCGGATCGGACGGCTTGCGCGGACCAGGCAGACCGCGTATTGCAAGACGCGCCGATTGGGTCACGCGGGTACGCGGATACCTGGAACGGGTTGTTGGGCGGACGCGCGCGGGCAGGCAAGCCGGGCGTACGTTGATGTTATGGGGCAAGGGATGGAGGGGTAGGATTGGGCTAGTGTTCTGTGCTTAGGGGTTGTATTTCATCATTCTTGCTTACTTGTGGTTGTACTTAGGTTAGGGTTGAGAGGGAGGACTTAAATACTTTGCTCTCAACTCTGGGTTGTAGGAGGAGAGGGGGAAAAACACTTCACCGCACTTCACATTGCTTTACAGACTGGACTGCACTTTAGGATATCACTTTTTATGGCATTGGATTGGATTGGATTGGAAAGGAAGGAATTCATCTTATTATTTCTCTCTCTCTCTCCCTCTCTCTCTCTTGAACGGCTGCATCCAATCTCCTTACAGACGCTTTGATCAATAACTTCTGGAACTCGAGGACAACTTCTGGGGTGTTGCCCCTTTAGTTTCCACATCGGTCAAATTTCAGTGGAGAGGGTCACTTGAAGGTCCTGTACTTAGCACATCAAGAGGCAGTAAATCTTTCAAAACAATTCCATCATATTGCTATGTTGGATTGTAGTTATAAAAAAAATAATTACAAAACCCCACTATTGCATGTTGTAGGAATGACAGCCAATTGGAAAACTTTCACAAAAGCTCTTGTTTTTATAACAAAAGAAACGTTTGAGTTCTACAGTTGGTCTGTAAATGCATTAAAGGAGTTGGCTGATGATCCTGAGAGACTTCCAAAATTCTTTGTGATGGACCATTAAAGAGCTCTGATTTTTGCAATTGAAACTGGTTTCCCAGAGTCATAAAGACAATTTTGCACTTTTCACTTGTCTAAAAACATACAAGCAAACTTTAAAGTCCGCTTTGTTAATGAATTTGAAGGATGGAAAAGCTTTATGAATCTGTGGGCAAATTATGGGGCCTCAAATACCAAGGAGGAGGCAGAGGTCAATGATCAGAACTCAGAGTAGGTCCAAATTACTTCTTCTTATTCTTCCCAGTTTTGGGTTCTGACCTTTTGACTTGTATAGTGTTTCTTGAAAGACTATGAGGATGTACTTGAGTATATCAAAAATAACATTTTCCCTATCAAAGAGACATTTGTAACAGCATGGAATTTTATAAACCCAGATTTTGGAAACAAAAAAACTTCTTGGGTTGAAGGGGCCCATGCAACTCTCACACAATTCCTTGCAAAATCTTTGGGAAACCTGTTGGGTGTTTGTCAAAACCTTGATGGAACAGTTTTGAATCAAATTAACTCAGTTCATGCATCACTTTATAACTCTCAAATTAAATTAGTGACAGTTCTTCCCCCTGAACTGTTACCATTGGGTTAAAAATTGTCTTTAGAGGCAATTCATCTTTTTAGTGAAAAATTTGAGAAGTTCAAAGGTGATCATGATGGCAAAGTCTGCACCAAGTCATATTTCAAGACTATTGGTTTTCCCTGTTCCCACCAAATAGGTGATCTTCTAGCATTCAGAGGATCTGTGGTACCTGAAGATGTTCATCCTCAGTGGAGGTTGGACTATGACCCTTGAAGTTCTAATTCTGTAAGTTGGCTCAAGTTGGATTGTTCAAATTACTATGTGATTAATTCTTTTTGATTAACTAATCCACTAATGGTTGATACTTTTGAATTTCTCCAGTGCAATGTCAATGAAATGCTAAGCATTACTCAGTTACGTGAAAAATTCAATGCAATGATCTTGTCATCTCCAGATCATGAGCAAAGCCAACTATTGAAGTATATCATTTGGAAGATTAAAAAATATCAATCCAAGCCAAGACTTGAACCTAAAGTCTTATGATCAAGTAGGGGCAGGAATAAATTGACAGATATGTGGCAAGAACCATCTTGGTTTGATCTTGTTGACAAACAACTCAACGGGGAAAAAAGAACTAAAAGGGCTCCAAACAAGAAAAGGTGACAGATTGTAAGTCTTTTCTTTTGAGATATGTTCATTTTTTTGGTTTAATGAACTTAGTTACTAGCTAATGATGAATTGTAAGTCAAAGTCTGCAGAATATAAATCTGAATTCCATAGTTCAGAGGAAGAGACTGAAAGTGAATTGGGATCACTTAATATGGAATCAGAATCCTCTTCAGAAGAAGAGAACATGCAGCAAAGCTCAACCAGAAGCTCATCTTTGGTGAGTTTTCATTTCATTGATCCAATTAAAGAAATGAATACTAAGTTATTTTTAATTATAGGAACCAAACGTGAAATACCTCAATCAAATACCCAATAAATTCCATAAGCTCTTGGGTGAGGTTTGGGATGCAATTGGAGATTGGAATTGCACATTTAGAGTCATTGCTAAATCTCTTTTTTATGAAGAACATGGTTGGTTTAAAGTTAGGAAGGAAATGATTGAAACATTAGAGAAACATAAAGCATGCTACATTAAGATGCTTGGTAGTTCAAAGGAAGTTTAAAATATTAAAAAAAGACTTGATGTTGAAGAAATGAATGAAAAGATTCCCTCCTCAAAATGGCTGGCTAAATTGGACATGGTTCAAATCATAGCAGACACATGTTCCAAACCTATATGTTTTATTTCATTGGATTCATGTAATACTTATACTCCAATGAAAAATGGTTTTACTGATCAATCAGATCCAATGTTCATTTCCTTTGTAAACTATAACCACTGGGTTATATTAGTACTGAAGGGAGAAATCATTCCAATCCTTCCCATTGTAGCAAAACCATGTTCCTTGATTTCTTAAAAAAGTATCTGGTTGGTTTGATCATCTCAAAGATCAACTGCAAATTTATTCTAGATTTTAATAGATTTTCAATTCATTTCATTATTGGGTTTCATATAAATTGTAGTTCTAATGCAGCTAACAAGTTCTATTAAAATAAAGGGTTATCACATTTTGAACATCATTATGTTGAGTATTTTGAGTTAACATCATTATATTGAGTGTTTTGAATGAGAGTTCAATGGTAAGTCAGTTCAAATTTTGTTGTGCTCATTCCATCACAAGCTTAACTTATGTTAATCTTGGGATGGGATCAGCTTAACACAAGTTGAACTTGTTTTTTTTGTTGTT
Organism: Puccinia polysora; assembly: GCA_025617555.3. Classification (NCBI taxonomy): domain Eukaryota; kingdom Fungi; phylum Basidiomycota; class Pucciniomycetes; order Pucciniales; family Pucciniaceae; genus Puccinia; species Puccinia polysora. The sequence continues at coordinate 1,700,027 of CM062631.1, forward strand.
TTTACTTCAGGGCTTTTCAAAAGACTTGTATTTTTTTTGTCACTTTCACTTTTGGGCTTGTCAAAAGACTTGTATTTTTTGGTCACTTTTACTTTAGGGCTGGTAAAAAGACTTATTTAATTTTTTGGACCTTTTAATTTAGGGCTATTCAAGTTGAAATGACTTTAGGGCTTGTCAAGTTAGTGGTATTTTTTGGGGGGGTTTTACTTTAGGGCTCTTCAAGTTACTTATCTTATTTTTGGTTTTTTTACTTTAGGGCTAGTCCACTTACTTGTGTTTTTTTGGTTCTTTGTACTTTAGGGCTAGTCCATTGGATAGTACCAATTTTTTTTGATTTTGATTTATTTATTTATTTTATCTGTTTTTTTAACCAAAAAATGAACATTCTTTGATTATTTGGTTTATTTCTGTATTTTTGGAAGGTTAATTTAGTTTATGGGTTGTGTTAGTACCCTTTCATTCCTTTTCATTTATTTTTGCTCACCGCGGTCCGGCGCTGTGTGGAATGCACACAACTTCATTTGAGCCCTGTACAACTCCACATGGCTTGAATGTAGTTGTGTGGAAGTCCAAACAGCGGCGGACTGGGTTGGGTGTGCCACACAACTCTGTGAGCTGTGAGGGGCTGTAAAAGGCTCAAATTGGACTGTGTGCCATGTCAAAAAGCCCATTTCAAACCGTGTGCAAGGCTCAATGAGCCGTGAATTTAAAATTACCTGCTGAACATGGATCCTGAGTGTTTCTCACTCTTAATTCTTCAAAAGGTACCAAAAGAATATGAGTCCTTGATTAGGATTATATCTCAATTGGATCACCTTCCTGGAGAAGAGGATGTGCTTAGAAGGATTGAAAAGGATGATTACCAATTTACAATGAAGGAGGGCACAGGAACTTCTCTGGTGGGAAAGACAGGAAAATCTTGGAATAAGGCATAAGCCAAAAGGGATTTATCAAAGGTCTTGTTTTATAATTGTCAGAAGAAGGGGAACTATGCAAAGGATTTCAAGGAGGCCAAGAAGAGGAAGAAATCCAAGGAAAGTGAAAAGGAAGACAAAGAGGTCAATCTTGCCATGGAAATGTTGCAATGGTGGCATTTGATGTTTCAATGGAACAAGCTTTTGAGGAACAAGCCCCCAACAAGAAGGCTAAAATTGATGAGGATCAAGAAATGGACTTGATTGATTATGAATTATGTAATCTTAAACTTGATGATAATAACTTATCAGTGGCTGATAATTCTTCTTTCCTTGTAGGAGGATTGAAGGCGGATGTTCTTGTTTTGATTGATTCTGGTTGTACCGACCACATGTTTTATGAGCCAAATTTGTTTTCAAATCTTAGAGATTTTGATGGTTTTGTAAATATTGGCCAAACAGGAAGAACAATTCAGATTAAAGTAATTAGAAAACTTATTCTTGCAAATCACTTGGGTTCCAAAATATCTTTTGAGAAAGTGTTCTATGTACCAGATTTGCCTTATAACTTTGTGTCTCTTGTAGTTCTCTGGAAAAAAGGTTTCCAGATTTTTTATCTTAAAGAAGAGAAGTTTGTTATTGATTTGAATGGGAGAACTATCCTGAGTGGACAAGTTCAGAATAATTTGCTCTGTGCAAACTTGTTCAATTTTTCAGCTCTGAGCACTGTTTCTCACAATAGAAGTGGCCATAAGGTAAAGGACAGAAACTGTGAAAGTTGTACTTGAGGGGCCAAGACCAGGAATGTGTTCTAAAAGAGTAGATATTGCACAGAAGTTCCTAGAGAGGAATTTTCCTTTGAGTTGGCAGTGCCATTTTCACCAATTTCCCTTGGGGGGGTAAATTACTTCATCAATCTGGTTGATACAGCAACTAATTACGTTTGGGTGAACCCAATAAGATCAAAGGACCAGACCACAGAGGAGGTTTCAGTAATCATCAAAGTCTGGAAACAGAATTGTTTGATGAGGGAGATCAAGAGGGTTATTACTGATGGAGGGGGTGAGGTTGTGAGTAAAGAGTTTGAGAAACTGTTGAATTATTATAGTATCACTCATATAGTTACTACTGCAAGGACTCCACAAAACAATGGAATAGTTGAGAGGATGAATAGGAATTTATTGGACAAAGTCAGAACTATTATGGCTCAATCTGGTCTACCAAAGTTTTCATGGGCTTATTTGGTGTGCACAGTGTGTCTGTTGCACAATATTTCAAGTGTTAATGGGAAAAGTCTGCATTATCTGTTTGGGAAGTTTTACCCCAAAACATCACACCTAAGAACAATTGGTTGCTTAGTGTATTATAGTTTCCACCATAATAAAATGGTTGGAAAGTTAGATCCTAGAGCCAGAACAGGGGCACTTGTAGGCTATTATTTAATAAGTAAGTTATAAAGGATTTATTTTCCAGGGACAAGAAAGGTTATCCCTAGTAGGGATGTAAAAATTTGAAGAAAGTACCTTTCCACTCAAAAGGAGTGAAGATAGTGCTGTTCAGGAATCACAGCAGGAAACAGCATTGGAGCCTATTTCACCAGCAGATGATATAGAGAATATCATTAGTGATGACTTTGAGATGGCAGATGTGCCACAGGAGGGTTCAGTGCATGCTTCAGGGGAGTCTGTGGACTCAGAACCTGATGAGCCTCCACCTCCATTAAGAAGGAGTGGAAGGGTGAGGATATCTTTTGATATTTATTGGGAATGGAAGTCCCATTTTGCTTCTGCAGAATATGAAGAAGATACGTTTTGGGAACAATGTATGCTTAATGAGATTCTACCGTTAATTTCAGAAATGGGTAATAGGGTTAACCCAAATAGCTTTGGCCAAGCTATGAATTCTAATTACAGAGCCAATTGGAAGACAACTTTTTTTGAGGAATTTCATTCTCTGGAAAATAATTGTGTGTTTAAAGTGGTTAAGCGGAATTAGTTCCAGAAGGAAAGACTATTTTTGGGTCTAGGTTAGTGTTGAATAAGAAGTTTGATACTAATGGAGTTTTGAAGAGGTTCAACGCTAGATGCATTGCAAAAGGCTTCAATCGGAAAGAGGTTATTTATTAAAAAGAGACTTTTTTGCCAACTGGAAGGCTGTCCACCTTCAGGTACATCATTGCTTTAGCAGTGGAGTTGGGTGAAGAAATCAGACAGGCTGATTTTTTGACTGCATACTTGAATGCAAAACTTGGAGAAGAGGAGACTTTTTATATCTCAATTCCTGATGGTTTCAAGGAATGGCTGGTAGAGATCAAGCCAGAAACTATGAAGAAAATCTGTGTGAGAATTTTTCTCTCAGCAGATAAAGGGGAATATGTCCTCAAGCTGTTTAAATCCTTGTATGGATTAAAGAAAGCAGCTGGGTCATGGTATAACACCATGAGTAAGAAACTGATTGAGATTGGATTCAGGGAAAGTGAGACTGACCCTTGTCTCTTTGTGAGAAAGGATGAAATTTTTTTTGTATGGGTTGATGAAATTATCATTTTTGGGAAGGATAAAACAAGATTCATGGAGGCACTCAAAAAGGAGTTCAAGATAAAAGATCTTGACCTGGAAAAACAGGTGCTGGGAATGAAAGTTAGTAAGAGAAATAATGGGATCAAGTTGGTTTAAAATCATTATGTGTTAGCTCTAATTAAGCAGTATGGCTTAGAGGATGCAAAGGAGTTTGGTACTCCAATGCAGTCTAAGATTCGGTTAAAAAAGTCTACAGATGAAGAGCATCTGGTGTTTCTCCAATCCAGGAATGATTATAGGTCAGCTATTTGATTGCTAAATCATTTGGGGAAGTGTACAAGGCCAGATATTGCTTATGCAATTGGCATCTTGTAACAAAATGTAGAGAAACCAAGCATGAGGCATTGGTCTACGTTCAAGAGAGTTATGAGGTATCTTAAAGGAACAAGCAGTCTGGCACTGCAGTTTTCAAAGTCAGCAAACTTTTAGCTGGCTTTTTATTCTTCTGCAAGTTGGGCAGATGGTAACGCTAGGGAATCAACAAGTGGTTTTGTATTCTTTTTAGGAAAGAATCTAGTTTCATGTATTTCTAAGAAGGTGTCAGCAATAAGTCTTTCATCAACAGATCCAGATTATGGAGCATACCTGTCATCTTCACAGGAGGTAAAGTGGTTGAGAAAGGTCTAAGAGGATACTCATAAACCACAAGGGTTTGCGTTGTTCTATTCTGATAATCAGAGTGCCATTTTATTACCAGAAAACCAAGTGTTCAATTCAAGAACAAAACATATTGATTTTTATTATAACTATATAGGTGATGCAGTGAGCTGCAGAGAGATAGTGTTACAGTACATGCCCACTGGAGCAATGATTGCCGATATCTTAACTAAGGCATTAGATAGGAACAAACATCAAGGTTTTGTTTCTAATATGCGTATGGAATCCCTTTTGGATTAAGGGGGTGTGTTAAAATATGGTTGCACTCATTTTATGTGCATTTTAGTATGTAATACAAACGGGATGCACAAATGTGCCTCCACAGCCCATTAGTCATCATGTGGGCCACTTTGGCCTATGGGAATGTTATTGTTTTTGGAAATTTGGGCACCAAAACATGCTTTCCAGATCTTTTGGGACACAAGCCTTAATGGGCCCTCCAGGGTGGATGGGCCACCATAGCCAGAAAGGCTTATCTGGGAATAACTGGGCCTAAGTTTTATTTTGAACATACTTTGCCAGACATTCTGGCCCTCAAAAGTATTTACTTTATGGTCTTTGGGCCTTGGCGGCCCATTGGGGCCTTTGCCCATGTTGCAGCCCGCTTGGGGCCGCTTGTTTCTCTCTGGGGCCCGTTGAGGGGCCCAAAGGCCTGTGTGGGACCGGTGTATGCGGCAGGGGGCTCTGTTTGGAGTCCCCCCACTTGCTTGTGTTCAGGGCTGCGGCCCCAGTGTGGAATTAAACAGAAAAATTCTCCTTTAATTATTCCAAGTTTGGAAGTTATTGATCCCTTGCATCTGTAAACCCTGAGCACAACTTTTCACTCTTTGAGTGAGTGATAGAGTATTGATGATAAAGATACTTCCAAAAACTTTGACAACCGGTGTGATCCTCTGTCCTCCAATCATCCATGATATCCAGGTTGAGGTTGCGGCTTAAGTAGCCTACCCCTCAACCCTAACCTAAGTACAACCAGAAACAAGCAAGAATAATGAAATACAACCCCTAATCACACAACCCTAGCCTCAACCCTACCCTTCCCATCCCATAATCCATATCCCATATCCCATATCCATCTGTATTGCCTGCCTGCCATTACATCCACCCGGTTTGTCCTTCTCATGACACGGCCTTGCGCCACACCCAACTCAGAGCCCCCTGCGCATGTCCGCATCCACCCAATGCGCCATTCCAGATATCCAAGATATATCTGCGCAATCCAATCCGCGTCTTGCAATGCGCAATCTGTGCACAATCCGTCCAATTGAATCCAATCCAATCCATCCCGCGTCTCCAGATCCTGAGCCCAATTTGACTGCTTCTGAGCCGGCCCCAGCGCCCAGCCTATTCCAACTTGCTTCTATAAAAGATCACCACATCCCCCCCAACTTGAGTTCTGTCCCCAGAGGTCCACCACCATCTCACCTAACTCCCACTATACCCAAGCAATACCATCTCCAACCATACCCCTTCATCAGACCAAAGAAAGAAAAAGAAAAACCCATCCAACACCCCACACAGAATATGTCCTGCACATACTACAGCCGGAACGGCCTTTTGTGCCAAATCCTTCTGGGCTGGCGCACCTGTTTCCTGTACCAAGCCCAACACTGCTGCTGCTCCCTATTTGAGGGCATGCCGCGCAACGGCCCCCAAGGTTGCCCATGCAAGAGGACCCGTTGCAACTCCTTTTTGATCTTGATTGACAAGGAGATCTCAACAAATGAGTGGACCCCGCCCGTCTTGCCTTGCAATTGTCCAAAACACGCCCCCCAAAATCCTCCATCACGGGAGAGCCACAACAAGGGCTTGCCATTGCCCCAGGCTGGACCTACAAGGCTCCAGGAAATCCCAAACTTGGCGGCCTTGCAGAATGCTGCCCATTAGTGGGCTGCATGGGTTTGGATGAATGTACAGGTAATGGACCCAAGGATTCCAAACCATCTGGCTGCGCCTCCTCCACCCCCACCAAGGCCAGCTTCTCCTCCGCAAACACCATGTCCTCCTACTCCTCCAAGACCGACTCCTCCTCTGGCTTCATCTCCACCGCCGCCATCACCATCACCCGCTCCCAGGTCATCACTGGAGCCCACCCCCGTGCCTTCTCCTGTGGTGATTGAGTTGACACCAGAACCCGCGGCTGCCACTCCCAAGATCCCAGAAATCCCTCTAGTTCCAGCACTTCCCTTGGCAAGGTTTGACGCAATGGTGAACAACATGGAAGAACACCTCCAGCGGTTTCTAGTGGTTCCCTACGCACAGACCGCCGACGCGCAATGCAAGGTCTTGGCGGCTTTCTGATCCCTAGCCGTGGCTTCTTGCGCGGACATGGAGGATGTGATGAGGACTTGGCCAGCTTAGGTGCATTTCCCCCCTTTCTCCTCTTTCTTTTCCATCTATCTTGTTCCTTCCCCGTGCCTATGCAAAGATAAGGACTTTTGCTGCGCCATCCTGAGCAGCCTTTGGGCTTTGTGAGACCCCTGAGAGAAATAAGAGCCGCGCGCAAGATCCGCAAGAGTGAGAAGGATCCGCCTCCGGAATGCGGGGCTTGTCCTTGTATCTGCAGACCCATCTTTGCGCTGTTCCCACACCTAAAAGAAACCATCCATAGCCAGCAATGATCCCAAAAGCCTATCCAGAGAGAAGAAAATAGGAAAAAAAACATTCTGGGGTGTCTATTAATTCCTGCTGTGAACCAGCTAGAGCACCCCCTCACCAAATCCAATCATATCCCTAATCATCCATTGTCCCCCCCCAACTTGGCTGCTGTCCCCAGCAGTCTGCAGTTGTTCACTTTGCTGGACGCAAAGCCCGCATGCGGGCGTGTCCTTGGAAGAAGGATCCGCGTTGTTGTCCCCTTTGCTATCTGAACCAGCAGTCTTGTTGAATGAAGTCAAGCCCTGCGCAAAGAATTGTTTGACGTTTAAAGCTGCCGCCTTCCAAACTTGCATATCCTGCACCTCTTCCTCACTTCCATGGCATCCTCCTACTCCTCCTGCAGATTCCCACATCAACTCCCCCGACCCTTGATTGCAGATTGTGGTTTCAAATCACCCACCAGAAAAATCTTCCACTGTCAACGCTTCCATCCCCATTGCTGGATCAAACGTCATTTGTGCTTGGAACCCAAACATGAATGTCCATCCTAAAATAGCCTCCCCGCAATCAACCAATAGAAAAGAAAGTGGTTTACAGACCCTTGCAACCTCAACCTCTTCCTCCTCCACAACCCCATCCATGCAACACGCCCCACCATTAAGCACGCAGAGCCCCATCGCGCATTTCTGCCAAACCAACCCCATTTCATTAACCAATCTAGATGGAAGGAGGTTCACCATAGAACCACTATCCACCAGTGCCCACACCTTCCTTCCAGAAATGTACATTGAAATGTAAGCCAGTGGAGTTCAAACCAATTTCATCCCCTCTAGCTCGCGCTCTGCATCATCCCAAGCCAAATTCACCTGCTTCACCATTGGAGGGATCTTATTGTGCCCACAAGCCTTCAGGGCTTGAACCATCTCATCTACCACCACCAGCAACACTGCTGCCAACTCCTTCAGGGTCAAGGGAATGTTTGTTTCATTCCCTATTACCCTGCGCACAATTTCCACCACCTTCTTCTTCCCCTCTGGATTCACCGGCCGTCCATTTGTTTCCAGAACACGCGCAATTGGCTTGGGAGCTGTTGTCGGTACCTGTTCCTTGGAATCCACATCCATCCTTTCCACTGCGGCCAATTCCTCCGTTGCTAGCACCTTCACTTCTGCTTCCAGGCGCAGTGGTTTCCATACCCCAGGACCAGTGACAATCCCCAGCAAAGCTTGAGCAGTTACGGCCAATTCCTCTCCTTGCGTGTGCACTTGCTCCATGACAGTCGGATTCCCTGGTTTGGAGGAGATCTGCTTTCCTGTTGGGAACATGAATCCCATTCCCACCGGTAAAACCAATCCCGCCTTGAAGTCCTTTGTCATTTTATAGCACCCAGACCGCCAATGCCCCTTGCCCCTGCAGTAATTGCATAACCACAATGCGGGCGGATTTGACGGGAGAAGCGCTCCCCCAAGGTGAGGAGGTGGATTGCGCCACCCAGACAACATTTGACTAAGAAAGATCTGTAAATCCTTCATCAATTCCGTCATTTTGCTAACCTCGGGGCTTGTTGTTGGTGATTTGGCCTGAGCACGTTATGTTCTCAAGGTGCCTGCAACTGGAGCTTGCATTGGTGCTGCCGGAGTGTGGGAAGCAGACTTCTTTGGCCCCTTTGGGAACAATATTTCCATGTTCTCTATCCTTGCTTTCCACCGCGCAAGGAATGACAAGGATTTCTGGGAGAAGCGTGATGCTCCCATCCAGCAACCTCTTCACCAAGTTGTTGTTTTACAGGTGCTGCTGCACCTGCCTGCAGAGTGGGGGACTGAGCCCTCCCAAAACCTCCCTCTTCATTGCGCCGGTCTGCCCCAATATCACCTTGTTGTTTGCCAGGTAGCAATAGATCCAATCAAACATTGCTACATAATCCCCCAATTGCGCCTGCGTCCGGACTCCTCCATTTGCACTTGCTTCTGCTGCGGCTTGCTCAAATTTGCTTTCCCAAAACCAAGGTTTGCGCCTTCCCCACCGCGCCAAGATTTCCGCCTTAAGTTTTGGCCAATCAAGTTCCTCATAGCCTTCCATCTCCTCCACATCCCAAAGCTTCTCTTTGTCTGTGATGAAGAGTAAAACAAGCCAAGCCTTATCCAAACCCGTTGCACCTTCTGCATTGGCAATTCCTTTGTATTGTGCAAGGAATTTCTCAATGTCCTCAATGTTGAATCAAATGTGAGGATAGTCCTGCGGCATGATGCAAACTGGCTTGTGGTTGGCGCCATTGCAGGAATGAGGGACACTGTGTCCCGCCCCTGATTATGGTTGCTTCCAAGAAGCCAAAGTAGGAGGAGGAGGAAGAGGAGTGGGGGTAATGTTAGATGACCCCGCAACGGTTGATGGGTGGTACTGGGACATTGCGCTTGTTATTTTCAAAAGACAAGGAACAAAAGATTAATTCCTGGCCAGACCCCCAGATGTGGAATTAAAAAGAGAACTTCTCCTTTAATGGTTCCAAGTTTGGAATTTATTGATCCCTTGCATCTGTAAACCCTGAGCGCAACTGTTCACTCTTTGACTGAGAGATAGAGAATTGAGAATAAAGATCCTTCCAAAACCTATGAAAACCGGTGTGATCCTCCGTCCTCCCATCCTCCATGATATCCGGGTTGAGGCTGCGGCTTAAGTAGCCTATCCCTCAACCCTAACCTAAGTACAACCAGTAACAAGCAAGAATAATGAAATAAAACCCCTAAGCACAGAACACTAGCCTCAACCCTATCCTTCCCATCCCATAATCCATATCCCATATCCCACATCCCATATCCCATATCCGATATCCATCTGTATTGCCTGCCTGCCATTATGTCCACCCGGTTGGTCCTTCTCATGACATGGCCTTGCGCCGCACCCAACTCAGAGCCCCCTGCGCATTTCTGCATCCGCCCAATGCGCCATTCCAGATATGCAAGATATATCTGCACAATAAAATCCGCGTCTTGAAATGTGCAATCTGTGCGCAATCCATCCAATCCAACCCAATCCTATCCATCTTGTGTCTCCAGATGCTGAGCCCAATTTGACTGCTGCTGATCCCACAGCGCGACTTGCTGCGGCAAAGCCGCACCCATTTCTGAGCGCACTTCCCCTGATGAGCCGCCACTACTGCTGAGCGCGCAGCCTATTCCAACTCACGTCTATAAAAGGCCACCACACCAGTTGCAGCCCCTGCCTCCCTCCCTCCCCTTGCTTGTTCACAAAGGGGAGAGGAGGCTGGATGGTCCTCAACCAGCCAGGCCAGCTGCAACAAGGCAACCGGCAAGGTGGGAGGGGATTTGATCACCCCCTCACCTCATGTGTGGACTGATTAGGCCGGCCGCAACAAGGCAACCAGCAAGGTGGGGTGGGATTTGACCACCCCCCCACCTCTTGTGTAGCAACAACAAAGTTTCCCATCTCCCCCCCCCCTCCCCCGTTACCAAGGGGGAGGGGACCTGGGGCTGGGTGGGCTTGACCACTGCCCAGCCCACTAACCATCTGTGTTTCCCTGGGGGTATCGACCTCCAGGGCTCCCTGGGGGGGGGGGGGGATTTGACCGCTCCCTCCAGGGATTGAGAGAGAGAGGGGGGGACATGCATGTCCGCTGGTTACACCCTCCCCCCCTGTAAGTTTGACCAGACCCAGAGTTTTTCTGGTGAAACCTGGCCAATCTGAGGGCCAGGGGCTGGTTTCAGGAGGCAACCAGCCATGTAAGTTGGTAATAAGTACCAATGATTTCACAGAGGTAAAACAGGCTGGTTGTAAGAGACAACCAGCCAGGGTCTGAACAGAAAAAAGGGCTGGTTCAGCCCAGTAAGGATGGAAAAACCAAATTCAACCAGTACAGACTGGTCATAAGGGCTCAGGGACTAATTCCATGTGGGCTGAGTAAGCCCAAACCAAGTAGCAAGGCTTGTAGAGCCTGTAGAGCCCATTTGGGGAGGAATTATTCCCTTTTGCTGGTTATTACATGAGCTCCACATGAGCACCATCTTTTTAATTTAAGAAGCTCTTCTCCCTGCTGTTTTTCATCCATTAATTCACATTCACAAGTGTTCCATTTCCTCTGCCTCATATAAAGGATCAATCATAGGACATTATTGTCTCAGAATTTGTTTTGCTTTAAGTACTGCTCTTTGACTAAGCTTGTGGGCCAATAATTCTCACATGATGTTCCCACAAAAACCTTCTCTGCAAAGGGAAAGCAAGAGTCCTCCCATTCCATCAACATCAACCCCAATAGCGTTCAAAAGAGGAGAAAAACTTCAAATTTTTTGGGCTTTGAGGAGATCATGGAGAAGCAAAATTCAAGTAAGCCCATTGGCTTCTCCTTGCTTTCAAAATAAATCTCATCCCTATTCCTCTTTGAAAAACAGTGAAATTGCAAATTGAATCTGAAAAACTTCAGTTTGAAAAGGAGAAGTGGGATAGCCAACTGGCTATCAATTTGCAAAAGCAGAAAGCCAAGATTTTGGCTCATCAACAAAAGTTGGATGTAAAGTGGAATTTGAAACAGCCTGAGCTAGAATTTCAAAAAGAGGAAAAGGAGAAGGATCAACAGCAAGCACAACTGGAAATGGAGAGGTAACAACTGGCAAAAGAAAAAAAGGATAAGTGGTCAATTGCTGCAGCATACATTGGTAGCAGTAGAACAGTAGATGAATTAAAGCAGGTTACTCAAATTCTGAGCTTTTGAAGATATTTTCTTTGATGAAAAACTTAAAAATAAAAAAAATCACTTTTGATTACAACAATGCTTTAGACAATTTTTAACCCCACCAATTAAAAAATATTTTTTATTTTTATTTATATTTTTCTTTCCTGGATTATATTTTCCCACTTGCCAAGTACCTGAAAGTTTTTTGAGTTGTTTTGTTGATTTGCATTGACATAGCCATTCTTGTATGAGTGGTAGTCTCCACAGCAGGAAAAGTACAGTGCTTTTACTTATTGGCTGACAAAACCATTTTCACTATACCTTTTTGCATGAAACCAATTCCAAAGCCAAGGGCAGTAAAAAAAATTGGCCTTCTGATAATTCATATTCATCCATAGTTTCAATAAGTTTTCAATTTGATTCCTTGGCTGGAACTGCAATTAAAAATGAATACTCACAGATGTCACCTTTGTCAATGTGAGGTGAGTTGTAAAAAGAGTTGGATGTGAAAGTGAAATGCAGAGAGCAGTCAAAGGGAGTAGGCCAAGAACCAACTTTGATTGATGACAAGTAGGGGATGCAGTTCTCCTGCATTATTTCACTGTTTGATTCAAAGGGAAGTCTGGCCAAATTGCAAAACATTTGTCCTAAAATTTGAGAGACTTTGTCTGCCTTAAGATTGAGAAAAGCATACTCTTGAGGGGAAGATTGAATAGATTATTTCTTCACATAGCATCCAAGTAACCCAAAGGGTTCCATCAATTTTTGCCATCCAATTGCCCACATTTTTCCAACCCAAGATCTTGAGGGACCAAGAGTGCTGAAAAATTTTTTTTAATGGTGAAGGAAAGTTGTCACAAATTTGATTTCCTTCTTGTCTTGGTCAGAAAGTTTCTCCAACAGGAAAAATTCAATTGTTGCAACAAGAACATTTTGATCAGCTTTATTGAGAAAAATTACTTTTCCATGGCTGAAGAAATGGAATTGCTTGGTTGTCTGCTTGGCATTTTTTAACTCAGTGGGCAAGGGTTTTTTATTTTTCTTTTTTTTTATCAAAATTGATGCCAGGATAAAGATCCAAAGGTTGTATTTTCTGCCCTGACCATACAAACTTTTCATGGATTCCCCCCTCTGCAAGTTCCAAAGAGATTTCTGATGCCCTCATTTGATCCCTCTTTTGCTTCAAAGCCCTCTGCTTGCCACCTCTATTTATGTTTTTCACCTCATCTCCTTCCATCTTGTTCCCTCCCAGGCAAATTCTCCGCTTGGGGTGAGGATCAAGAAGGGATTCAATTTGGATTATAACATTGTGAGTATGGTGGGAGAAGGGATGGAATTGAAGGAAAGGGGGTCAAAGAAGGGTTAAAAAAAAAAAAAAAAAAAAAAAAAAAAAAAAAAAAAAAAAAAAAAAAAAAAAAAAAAAAAAAAAAAAAAAAAAAAAAAACCATTTTAGTCATGTGATCACCAAAAAAAAAAAAAAAATAAGAAATTACTGGGCGCGGGCATGAGCTAATTGGGCTGAACTTATTACCAAAAAAAAAAAAAAAAATACCAGGGTGCAAGCAAATTGGGCAGGCTTTGGGGCAGGCCTTGGGTTTGGCTTTAGGCCAAGCTAGGTGGGCCAGGGGGGATGGCACCCGGTGCCAAGGCAAGGGAGGGGGGTGGCTTGTGGGGGATCAAGGGGGGACTGATGAGAGCCAGGCAGGGGCAGGGCTGGAAAGCCAAGGGAGACCAAGGAGGGGGGTGGGGTGGCAAGCTGAGCTGGGAGGGGGGGCAAACCAGAGAGATGGGGGGCAGGTCCGGCAAGCCAAGGGCAGAGCAAGGAAAGGCGGGGCCAGCAAGCTGATGGAGACAGAGGGGGGGGCGGGGCCAGCAAGCTGATGGAGACCAAGAAGGGGGTGGGGGCCGCAAGCCAAGAGAGGAGGGGGGATGAGCCAAGCAAGGAGGGGGTGGGCGGACCGGAGCAAGGAGGGGGTGGGTGGACCAGAGTAAGGGGGGCAGGCCAGAAAGACTGGAGCAAGGGGGGCGGGGCCAGAGAGACCGGGGAAAGGAGGGGTTGGTCAGACCGGAGCAAGGGAGGAGGGGCTGGCAAGCCAAGGGTGTTAAAATCTTACTCTTATTCTTACTCACTTTGTACAATCTCTTGTCTCATCTTAGATAATATACTTTGATGTTTGTCAAGCCAACCTAATTCTTTCATTGTTCAACCAAATGCATCTTACAGCACCTCAGTGCAAATACTTCAATCTGCAACTTGCGCAAATATTCAACCACTCAATCCAAGGACAAGCGTCAACTCAACCTGACGAGTTAAATCAAACAACCTTGCAAATTCTGATCCTCAGGGAGAACGCTCTCCTCAATCAACGCCTCAACTATTACCTCAATCAACACCTCAATCAAGACCTCAATCAAAACCTCAATCAAGACCTCAATCAAAACCTCAATCAAGACCTCAATCAAGACCTCAATCAAAACCAAGAAATACCCCAATCATAACTCAAGTCTACAACAGATTGGTCTACAATCTGCGGCAGCCAGCATAAGATTTTACTCTCCAACTCCTCAATCAACAAATACTTATCTAACTCCCATACAGATCACTCAAGGCAAACTTGAAAACCTTCAACATATCTGGCAGGGTTTCAATCCATCTCATCTGACTGATCTTCTACAATAACATGACTCTTATTGCTACAACTTATCTGAGTCAGATTTGACCTCTTTTGTTTCACATTTATTTTCATTCTTCTATTTTTTTATTCATTTTTCAACTCAATACTCACTTTCTTCATCCTTCATGCAATCTATTCCAGTCTGGTCTTGGTGATCAACTCAAATTTTCTCACGGTTAAAATCCTTCCCGCTTGTATGGATCAACTGGGGCCATCAACAATGCCAGGACCAGGGGGGACTCCTCCATGAACTACAAATCACTCGCCATAAAGTTGTTAATTGATTCTATTCCACTACTCACAGCAGACAACTACAGAATGTGAAGGAAAGAGTTTGAAAAACTATTCAAACTGCAAGGAATTTACAACACAATGGATGATCCTGACGTGTTTATACATCTTGATGATGAAATCAACCAAGAGCTTGTAGCACACATATTGGCCAAACTTGATTCCAATACCTATGACAACGTTATTGACAACTGCAATGAAGACAATGCCAAGCTGATCTGGATCTTGACTCAGAACCATTTTGCTTCTTCTCAGTCAGCAAATTGAGCAAGGGTATTTAATGGATTCTTAAATCTTACCATGGATTCAAGTATCAACACTTTTGTTAACTTGATAAAAATCTACCTTAAGAAAATGTCCAAAGTAGGCATAGAACTCCCCTCAGACATTATTGCCTATCTTTTCCTTTTCAAATTCCCGTCCTCCATGCAAAACATGAAGTTGCAAATAATGCATACGACAAACAAAATGAAAATCAATATCATGTTAAAAAATCTTTTCCAGCATAAAAATGAGGTGATAGCTCAAGAAGATTGTGCTGAACCTGTTAACGTAGCCCTATATTGTGGTCCAAGATGCGAAAACGGCAAGCACAATCCTGTGGTCACCTCCCACTTGGCCAGCTCCTGTTGGTTTGAGTTACCTGAACTCAAACCTACCAAAAATCACAATTGTGGCAAGAAGACAAAACCAAAGCCATCAAACAAGAAGCACTTCTACTCCTTCTTCCGTGGAGTAAGCACCAGTGCAAGTAGCACCCCTGACACTCTTCACAGTTGTTTCATCTTGGATTTGGGATGCTTGGTCCATATGATTATTGACAAGGACTCCTTCAACTATCTTCATCCTAGCAACAGTTTGGACAAGATCCTAATGGGGAAGAAAGATGCAGTCATCACCATTGAAGGAACCCGCAAAGCAGCACTTGTTTCTAACCCTTTCAAACGCTGTTTGGGTACCCAACTCAACCGTGAATCTGATCTCCCTGGGTGCGCATATGACAAAAGGCGCTTCCCTCACCGTTAACTCAAGATGTAATCCCAGCATCTTTGAACTCCGCAAAGATGGAAGAATTCTCCTATCCGGAAAGATTTCCAACAATCTCTTTGTCATTGATATGCTGTCTGAGGCAAGAGCTTCCTATCATTTGCAGGAAAATCTCATGCGGATTCATCAATTGCTTGGACACGCCAGCCTTGGTAGGATGGAAAAGTTTCTCAAAAGATCCATCCTGTCAGTTGATAAGGACACATTCAAATGTCTTAGCTGCGACAAAGCTAAAATCAGCAAAAAATCCTTCAATTGCAAACAAGACATTGCTTCTAAATTCTTTGAGAAGATTCACCTAGATCTGATTGGTCCAATAGACCCCACATCAAAGGGCCGGTATAAGTATATACTAAATCTTATTGGCTCATATTCCGGCTATTTAGCAAGTTTTCCCTTAAAATTGAAAAGTGAAACGGTGGATGTGATTATCTTCATTATAGATAATCAGCATCAAAGAACTGGTCGGTATCCAATAGAGGTGTTCTTGGATGGGGGCGGAGAAGTTGTTAACTCAAAGCTTCAAAAGTATTACCAAAATCACCACATCAACCAACTGATCAGTGAACCATACCATTCACAACATAATTGTAGAGTTGAACAAGCAAATTGGACAGTTATCAAGGCAGAAGGAGCCACTATTTCCAATGCAGGATTACCAAAGTCTTGCTGGCATGAGGTAGTGAAAGGCTGCTGCTTGATGCTTAATCAAATTCCAAAAGAAAAAGATGAAGACCCACTGTGGACTAAAATGCACAACAAAAGCCTCCCTAAGGACTACATCAAACCAATTGTATCTTCCCTTACATATAAGTTGAACGGCACTGACATCCACTCTAAATTAGGCAAAAGAGGAGCATCTGGAGTTTTAGTAGGTTTCAATCCTCACCTTCTGTCATACAAGATTATGAATTTTTTGGGAAATATCATAGACACAAAACATGTCATATTCAACCCTCAGAAGCCTGTTTGAATTTTGGTCAAGGATGATAATATCCAATTCTCCAAGGAATACACTGATACCTCCACCAGCCTTCCGCCGACTCAGCAAGTTCTAGAAATCAAGGACAAGCCAATTGGTGATAGCTTGGTTTCTGAAAGCAAGACAAGCTCAGTCAAAAAATCTTCAGTTGAACAAGACCTTTGACCAACCTTGAGACCCAGAGACAAACTTTCAAAACCTGATCAATATGGCTTCATAGCCAATAAACTACCTACAAATCTCATTGAAGCCATTCAAATTACTCATTTGAAGGAGTCAGCTGAGAAAGAATTTGCTACCATCAAAGATCAAGAAGTGTGGGAAGAATCCAATGATGATGAAGTCACTAACCCTCTCAACACCTTTCCCGTCTTCAAAATCAAGCACAATGCTCATGGTGAACCTGAGACCTTCAAGACTTGCCTTTGCATTTAGGGTTTCAGCCAAAGATATGGCCTAGATTATCTTGAAACCTATGCTCCGACTGGTAAAGTGTCCTCATTACAAGCAGCCCTTACCTACGCAGCTGACAAGAATCTTGAGCTTCTACAACTCAAAGTCAAGGGTGCATTTTTGCATTCTGAACTCAATGAACCAGTTTTTATCAAAACCCCTTATGGATGCAATTGCAAGTCAAAATATCTTTGACTAAAAAAATCTCTATACAGACTGAAACAGGTGCTGAGAAATTGGTATTGCATGCTGAGCAACTGGATCAAGTCGCAAGTATTCTCCAAGTCCAACTGTGACCCATGCCTGTACATTGGGCATGACGGTTACTTGGTAGTTTTCTTTCATTTAGATGACTTGGTTGTAGCAGGAAATGTCAACCATTTTAAGGACGTGTTTCTCTCAAAATTTAAAAACTCTTTGGCTCACAAACCAAATACACTCCTTGGAATGAAGGTCACTTGTGATGACAGCCTTATTCAACTATTGCTGCCCTTACATATTGAAAAAGGATTATCAGAACTTGATATGACCAACCGTCATCCAGTCTCCACTCCACTTACGCCAGGTCTACATCTCGTACCGGCAAGTGAAGACAATCATCAACAATTTGTCAAGCTTCAAATCAACTATAGGTTGCCCATTGGTTGGCTAAACTTCATAGCGGGTCTGGCTTGCCCCAATATCAGCTTCTCCGTTTTGAGCCTAGCTAGATACTGCAAGCGCCCGGGCATGAGTCACTGGAACAAGGTACAACATGTTTGAAAGTATTTTTTGAGTACTAAGGACCTCACTCTCAGGCTTGGTCAACAATCAATATCCAACAGGCTCATCTGCTTCAGTGACGTTACCTGGGGCAACAACCCAACCTCAAGAATTTCTCAAACAGGATTCATATGCTCTTTTAAAGGCAGCCCTCTTTATTGGACAATTAAAAGACAGGAAAGCATCACTCACTCTTCCACCAAGTCAGAGTGTGTGGCTCTGTCCAGCTGCCATCTTGAAGTTCAATGGCTACAGCAACTGATTGAGGATGTGTATTTTACTAAACTAAAATTTCCCCTACATCTTATTGATAACAAGGGACTCAATGACAAAATTAAAAAATTTGGTTCCATTCCTAAAGCTAAACACATTGATCTCAAAACAAAAAGCTTGAGGACTGATTTTGAAAAAGGGCTGATTGAAGTCAAACTGATACCGTCTCACTCAATGACCTCCAATGCCCTGACCAAAGCCGCAAACAAGACCTCTAAGGCCCGTCCTGTAAATGCCTTCAGTTCTCTGTTTCATTGATTGATGAGTTGAGGGGGGCTGTTAAAATCTTACTCTTATTCTTACTCACTTTGTACAATCTCTTGTCTCATCTTAGATAATATACTTTGATTTTTTTCAAGCCAACCTAGTTCTTTCATTGTTCAACCAAATGCATCTTACAGCACCTTGGTGCAAATACTTCAATCTGCGACTTGCGCAAATATTCAACCACTCAATCCAAGGACAAGCGTCAACTCAACCTGATGAGTTAACTCAACCAACCTTGCAAATTCTGATCCTCAGGTAGAATGCTCTCCTCAATCAACACCTCAATCATTACCTCAACCATTACCTCAATCAACACCTCAATCAAGACCTCAATCAAAAACTCAATCAATACCTCAATCAAGACCTCAATCAAGACCTCAATCAAGACCTCAATCAAGACCTCAATCAAAACCAAGAAATACTGCAATCATAACTCAAGTCTACAATGGATTGGTCTACAATCTGCGGCAGCCAGAATAAGATTCAACTCCCCAACTCCTCAATCAATGAATACTTATCTAACTCCCATACAGATCACTCAAGGCACACTTGACAACCTTTGACGTATCTTGCAAGGTTTCAATCGATCTCATCTGACTGATCTTCTACAATCACATGACTCTTATTGCTACAACTTATCTGAGTCAGATTTGACCTCTGTTGATTCACATTTATTTTCATGCTTCTATTTTTTTATTCATTGTTCAACTCAATACTCACTTTCTTCATCCTTCATGCAATCTATTCCAGTCTGGTCTTGGTGATCAACTCAAATTTTCTCAAAGGGGAGGGGGGCAGCAAGCCAAGCAAGGAGGGGTTGGGCAGGCCAGAGCAAGGAGGGGGTGGGCGGGCGGGCAAGCCAAGGGGAGGGGGGGTGGCAAGCCAAGCAAGGAGGGGGTGGGCCAAATGGAGCAAGGAGGGGGTTGGCGGACCAGAGCAAGGAGGGGGTGGGAAGACCAGAGCAAGGGGAAGCGGGGCCAGAGATCCAAGCAAGGAGGAGCCAAGGGGTGGGGGGGTGGCAAGCCAAGTGAGGAGTGTGGTGGACCAGAGCAAGGAGGGGGTGGGCAGACCAGAGCAAGGAGGGGGTGGGGAGACCAGAGCATGGGGGGGTGGGGCCAGCAAGCCAAGCAAGATGTGAGGGAGACCAAGGGAGGAGGGAGAGGGGGGGTGTTGGTGAGTGAGTGGGAGGGAGTGAGAGGGGGTGAGAGGGAGGGAAAAGGGGAATGAGGAGGAGGGAGGGGGGAGCTTACCTGGGGAATTAAACAAGAGGGTGGGGGGCCTGAAGGGGGATGGAGGTGGATGAGAATTGGATGATGGGGAGGATGAGGAGGAGGGGGGGAAGCTTATGAGGGGTTCCAACCAAAGGAGGAGGTGAGGTGGTGGTTGAGGTGGAAGTGGTTGGTGAGGAGGAGGAAGGAGTGGACCACCTGGTGTTTTGGTTGGGTGAGGTGGGTGGGTTGACCGGTGGTTTGGTGGGGTGAGGTGAGGTGAGGTGGGTGTTTTGACTGGTGGTTTAGTGGGGTGAGTAGGGGGGTTTGGAAGTTTTGAGTAAGTTTTGCCTAAGTCTTGGGTGAACAACCAAAACCAAAAAATTTGGTGAAGGTATTTTTTACCTAATTTAAAATCAAAAATTACTCATCAAACCAAGCAAGGGTGAGAGGAAAAATCTGTTCTATCATAGAAGAAGATGAGGTACAATATGAGACAGGGATGACTTGAGGCGGATCAGGAATATCATATTCAAATATTTCATCCCATTCATCTTTGAAGTCAGCCAAAAGATTGTGAAAGATCACATAATTGATAATCCAGTTGATGAGGAAATTCATGTCTTTGGAATTTTGAATCTAGTTTTGCATTTCCCTTAGGCTTGCCCAACTTCCCTTCAGGACTCCTATTGCATTCTCAATCCAAAGTTGTGATTGGTCAAGATGATAGTTGAAATTGTTTTTTCCTTGATTGTTGGACAAAACATTCTTGTATGCTGGAACCACATATTTCCCACTAGCATAAGCCAAATTGGCCAGAAGGAATTGATCTTGGTCAAAGTATTTCTCAGGTTGTTGGGAAATCCCCATCCAATTGAAAACATATGAATCATTACAAGAACCTGGAAGGCCAGCATGGAGGGATATGAAATTCTTGTTGTTATCACAAACAAGTTGTAGTGCCACAGAGTATCTATACAAACCAATAAGAAAAGTTTGGTCAGTTTATAATCAAAGGCTTTGGAAAGGGAAATGAATCAATTTCCTTTTTTTCCAATCAAAATAGTGGTTGAAATCTAGTTTGGGTTGTTGACTCAAGGGGATGGTTGTTCTGTCAACAAACCCAATGCAACCTGGAAAGCCTTCTGTCTCCATTACTTGAGATATCTCCTTGTGTTCTTCTTTGGTTTGCCATCAAAAGACTGATTGACGGAAAGATAGGATAGCAATCATGACTCTTTTGTTGTATGAGTCAATGGTTCCATAACCAACTGAGAATAGATTTTCTAATTGATGAATTGCTGCCCCATTTCCTTTTGATCACAATCTACCAAGAGAAACAGCTAGTTTGATAGCTGGATCACGTTGAGGATCCAAGAATTGTTCTGGAAGATGTGGTGTTCTTCAATCATCTCCAAAATTTTTATGAATGAAGGCAATAGAGTTCAGAACAGTTTCTGGAAGCTTAAGTTTGGGAGGAGATTAAGCTTTTGCCTTTCATACATAGGGTTGTGGAGAGTTTTTATTCATGGAACCATGTATTGCTTTTGTAATAGAGCATTCAAAGCCAAGCAAGTTGATTCCAAATTAGAGTCTGAATTGGAGTCTGAATGGCAGTCAAATACTAACAAAAGTTCAGTCAGCTTCTTGGAATTTTCAACTTGCTTCTGGGAAGTTTGATGGGACATGTTGAGAAAGATGGTAATTTGATTTGGGTTGATGAGATGATGATGGGATATGTGGGAAGATGGAGATTTGAAGCAATATAGATTTGAAGCAATGGAAATGAGATGTGTGTGATGTGATGGAGATGGGATTGGTATGGATTTGCTGATGTGGATGGATGTTTTGGATGTGATGGATGGTGGATGGATGATGATGCATAAATGGTAGGTTTAATGGCAGGTTTGATGTTTGAAATAGGCCATTTTCAGGAAACCCGCCATTTTGAAATACACCAGTTAGGGGTTATGTGTATTTCAGAAACCCACCATTTTTAATGGCGGGTTGGGTCAAAAAAATAGCAGGTTTACTAACTCTGATACACCCTAATGTGAATTTGCAGTTTTACTTGGTTTTTGTATTTTTTCAACAATGATATCCACATTCATTAGGAATTACAATGTATATTGAAATCAATCCATTTTTGATATTTCTTTGTTTCTTCTTGCACTTCATCCAGTTAGTTTTATGATTTGAAATCATATTTGAATTTGTCTCATTCAATAGTTTTTTTTTTAATTTTTTAATTTTTTTTTTATTTTTGGTATGAATATATTTACATTCCTGCAGAAATATCAATTTTATTCAGATAAATAAATTTTCTTATTATAATCATTCTTATGTTACTTGATGAATGCTTGATTGGAATATTTGAAATTATTTGTATCTTCCTCATAAAAAAGTTATATGTAGAATTTTTATGCCTTTTTATGTTTGGTATCAGGTATTTACATCCCACTGGAAATATCAATTCTTATTCATGAAATCAATTTTGAATATTTGATTTTTTCTTTTTCAATTGATGAATATTTCTTTAGAATATTTAGAAATATATGAATTTCCCTCATGAAATATATAAATGTAGAATTTTTCTATTTATTTATGTTTGGAACAATAGTATTTAAATTCCATAAAAAATGTTGAATTGTTTTCAAAGAAATATGTTTTTGGTACCTTTTACAATATTTTGTGCAATTTCTTATGTTTTTTTGGTAAATTTAATTAAATTTGAATTCCCAGCATCAAATAGGTATCTGTAGGATTTTCCTAGTTTTTCATGTTTGGCACAAAGTTGTTTCAATTCCACTGGAAATATTCTATTTTGTGGAAATTAAATGAAGTCTTAAAATCTTTGCTTACTTTTCTCATACTTCATAAAGTTTTTCTTCAAATGGCATCAGATTTGAATTTCTTTCAAAAAATTGATATTTATTTTATTTTCACATGTCAAATCAACTCAAGTTATGTCCATCATTGAATTCTCCAAAGAATTTCACAGCTGGAAGACCCCACAGGGTCTCATAGGTGGTTTCAAGGCCTCAATGTAGCACCCAAAGGTCTCAATTAATTTTTACAGGCCTTGGGGGTCCCAAAATGCCCTCAAAAGGTGTGCTCTTCAACCCCAGGCACTGCTGTAAGCCTTTAAAAGGTGTGGCAAACCTCATATGTCTAAAATCCTTCCTCTTTTGTATTTTTACATCTTTTTAAGTTTTATTAAACTTCCTAGGGTGGGAAACATGACAAAAGGTGTGACTATAGTCAACCATTTGTTATTATCATGCAAGTGATCCCTTTTGGAATTATTTTAGCAAAATAAATCATTAAAATGATGCCTTTTTAAAAAATTTCATCATTTGAGTAATTTTGAAGCTGTGAACCTAGCCTGGGCCTTATTTTAGATTTAAATTGGAATGTGTTTTAACTGTTTTTCATTTCCTTTAAGTGAGTTTTTGACTATTCCTGTCATTTTATTCCTGATGATTTTTGGATTAGATATGAATATTTTTCCATTGTAATATTTATTCTGTCTTTAATTTACCTGTCCTCTGGTTTTCCCTTTTGTATGGTTGCAGGCTTTTTAAGCACATTCCTCCTGTGGCTGAATGCAGTAGGTAAGTTTTGTAACTCCCTAGGAAACCTATATTAGTATTATTTCTCAGAATATTCTCATGGCTTTTGCTGCTGCGTGTTGAGATTCATGGATCTGGAAGGTGCATGTAGGAATTTTTACAAAAACAGTTTTTTTCCTCAACTGCTAAAATATGAAGCACAATATTTTTTGTTTTTTATACCTTTTACATATATGGCAGTTCAAGCTTGTTTGGGTACCCACCCAAATTAGGCCAATTTTTGATAAAGAGGACTGGGCACTTGCTAAGGCCCCCATGGCACCCTGCAAAGCCCAAATGGCACATAGATAAGGAACATGTTGCGCATATTCAAGTTTGGGTGGCTTGGGCCAAAGTCTTTCTTGGTCAAAACCCAAGATAATTGGCCACACCCACCAAAATGGAGAGGCACAAGGGGGGGTGCCAACAGCTTGGGCTTGGCCAATTTTAACTTGGCTGTTTTCCAATATTCACAGCACAACCAGATGCAGAAATCAAGCCTGTGGGTTACTGCGCCAAAAAGGATTTGGGATTGTGCCCAGACCGGCTTAAAATACCATACTTGATTTGAAATGAAAAAAATTCAAATTGGCCATTCAATGCATTCTGAGAAGTTCAGTGTTGTGGTAACCTGGTTAAAATGGGATTAACTGAAGGAGTGGGATATCATCAGTGTGTTTTTTGATTCAACCTACTTCAAATGGGCTTAAAAATACATTTTTGCAGTAATATTTCATAGAAATAAGTTCCTTATGGGAGTATTAAATGATTTTTTTGGAGAATATTCTAAGATTTCTCTGAAATAGTAGCTACCTGATACTATTGTTTGAACAGAAATCAAAAATAAATAATTCAGAATACTGGACTAGGAGTGGAATGGTTACAAAAATCCTCACAATAAATCCAACCCTTGATATTGCAAGTGGACTTCTTTTCTGAAACATTCAAATTTTATCAATTAATTAAAACCCTTAATCACCCCATTCAAACTTCCAAAGTTGCCTCAAAATTTTGAAATTGCCTGAAATTTCAAAATAGATTTTAGCTTTATAAACCTACCAGCATTGATTAGGTGATTGTTAAATGTTTGGGAAAATGTTTACCACTATTATGATAGTTGGAAAATTATTCCTTCTGAAATTAATTAAAGCAAATTGTTAAATTTGAAACCCATAAAAAAATTTTCACAACTCAAATTGGTTTTTGGGGCGCAGTTTGCAACCCATCTGGGTTTTGAACGGCTGTTTGTGACCCATCCAAGTTATGAAGGGCTGTTTTAAACCCATCTGAGGCCTGAAAAGCCGTTGACAACCCAGATGGGTTGCAAACCACACCACACAACCCTTTTTTAGTTGTGGTGTCCCATTTTCAATTTTTTATTTTAATTTTTATTTATTTATTTATGTTTTATATTTTTATTTTGAATTTATTTTATTTATTTATTTTTTCATTTTTCATTCATTTATTTATTTATTTTTGATTTATTTACTTATTTATTTTTTTTATTTACTTATTTCTTTATTTATTTATAAATTTTTGCAACTTTTTGAGTGGTGAACCTCCATTCACAACTCATATGGGTTGTGAATGGCTTTTCACTCCTGTTTGCAACCCTTTGGTTACAAATGCACCATATTGCTTTCTTGAAATCCATTTTTTCCTTTTCCAAAATCCCTTTTCTCTTCTTCATAGAATAAAATAAACATATGTTCTTTCTATTTAAGTGTTTTATTGGGGTGACTTCCAAAATGCCAAATTTTTCTAAATTCAATCCCAAATATTACATTAATGAATTGGATTTTTCTTTCAGAAAAAAAAAAATTCTTTCTTTTCTGCAACATCACCACCAATCCTCAATTATCCTTGTAAAGGTTCTTAAGAAATTTTCTTGTTTCACTCTTCATTCTTGGTCAAATTAGCCATTAAATTTCCAAAACCATCCATGCAAGATGGAATTTCACCCCAAAAAATTCAATCACTTTTTCCAGGAATAAAATCAGTCAAAAACCTAAAACCAAAAATGAACTGTACTCACTTACCTTAGTTTGGTAAAAAAAATGGGCAACAAAAGTAGCCAATTGTTCATGTTTTTCTCTGTTTTTGTGCTTTTATTATAATCAAAATATAACTTATTGTGCCACTGATCATCAAAAAACAGGATGGAGCAATTTAAACCATCATGAAAATGTTTTTTTTGAAAAACACTGTTGCAGGCATTTGAAAATATTGAAAATTTGTGAAAAAGCCATCCCACTACCAGCCTGTTGCCAGCCTTGAATTCATACAATAATTTCAAAAAATTAGCTACCTAGCCCTGATACCATGGCTTGGTTCTAAAATTTGAAACAATTTTCCAGGGCAGCCATAAAATAATTTCTTGTGGCATAACTAAAATTATTCACTTGAGGTCACCAAGTAATTGTGTGGCTATTTATAGTCACAACCTCAAGTTTACAATTTTGGTCAAGCAGTGGTAGTGAAAAGTATCTTTAGAAAAAATAAGAGATGCTCAGCCACTGAATGTTTGATGGGTTTTGAAATAGGAAGGAAGAATACAACATGGAAGACAATCTATTTTTTTCAACATGGAAAGAAAAAATAATACTGGTCAGGTTGGAAGACAGGGGGGCGCAGGTTACCAAATGTGAACAAAAAAAGGCAAAAAAACAACATGGAATGACCAGTAAGAAAAAATTGCAAAATTTGATTGGGTAGGTTATTTTTGGCACAAAAATTGGGAGAAATTTGAGGATACTGGATTTTCTGAAAAATTTGTGGGTACTACTCTGGGAGAAGTGTCACTGTGGAAGATTGGTGAGTAAGAAATTTGATATGAAAATCAATATGGTTTCTAAATTAAAAATATGGTAATGTGTTTGGATTGGCATTTGGATTCATATTAATTTGAATGGAGATGGAGAAATGGATCACCCTTCCTATCCAAAGAGGCAAAAATAATTAATCAAATTATCATGCAGGCCACTGAACAGTGGAGAATAGTTTCTGGGAGGGGTGGAGGAGAGATCAACTGTCTTGTTTTTTATTTTTCTTTTTTATTTAATGTTTTTGGAGCACTTTTGTGGGTCTCTGTGTTTTTCTAATCAAATCATGAGAAAATCAGGGGGGACATAAAATTTCAGAGCTTTTTCTTAGCAAGAGAAATCTATGAATTTTTAGAGTTACTTACAAGCCATTGCTACCTTGTAGAGCTTCCAAGAAATTTGATCTTTTAATTAAATAACCCACTTGAGGTACTTGATCATGGACTTGCAAAGGGTAAAAAGGAACAATTTTAAGAAAAATGAAGTAAGTCCTGGCACAATTATCATCCAGACCATAATCTTGAACCACACCACTCTATTCTTTGATTGTTAATTTGACTTTTTGTAAATTAGGGGTGATCCATCCCTTCCAACTCTGACCAACTTTCTATGCATCCAACTGACAATCCAACTAGGTTTCCATTTTTACAAGGGATACCCACCCTTTCTTTGAAGTTTACACAGGCTTAATATCTGATCCACCACAGTGATACTTCCTCCACGTACTCACCTGAAGCCTCTCTGGAATCCCTGTTATACTTGACTTTCCCCCACCCATTGTTGCAACAATAACCTTCCCAAAACAGCTCTGCACTTGTTTCTTACACATTTTTTAATCTTCACCCCTCCTCCCCCCCCCCTCCTGGCCTTCCAGCCTGACCAATAGTATTTTGTATTTCTTCATTGTCAGACAATAGATTGTGTCTCCCATTTCATTTACTTCCTTCCTCTTGCAGAATATGAAACACATCTGGAGGCCAAGCATCTCCTATTGTGGCTCTTGAGGCTTTCTCCACCACATCTTGGATGTCACAGTTCACTTAAAGCTTGTGTCTACAAATAGCCATCACACCAGAAAACTTCCCATATTTCACACTGCCAGTACAACTAATTTTGAAGCATTTTCAAGGGAGAACTACCATTTTTGTTATCAACGAATTCTTAATTCCTCATATTCCTTGGTGATTCTTGCAACAGATATTCTCCTGCAAGCATTCTGGAATCCTTTGCAGCCTCAAATTCTCCCTGGGCATTGTCCCATTGATCAACTGCCCAATCAAGTCACACACTCATTGCACACTTGTCAGTCTTCAGTCATTTGTGCATCTTTGCTGTTTACATTTGGTATCCTGAAACTTCTTTGTCTTTTAGTCTTAACATTGTTATTTCTTTTTATAAATCATGGTAAAATAGGTTGCATCTTCTGTGTTGTTTCCTAAGACACATGAAATTCACTTCTATGTCCTTGTCTTTTCATCCAACCATCCTCCTTTTGTTGGCTCAGCATTGCCTTCTGTGAGTCCAGAGGCATCTACTACTGAGTTTCTGGCTGTTTCAGTGAACTTGTGGTATGTGTCTAGAAATTGCCACCACAGAATGACATTCAAAAGCACCCTAAAAACTTGGTGCATTCTGATTACTAACTTTTGGCAATAAGCAAGAGATCATTCATTTTGACCAATCAGTCATCACTTGCATTTCAACTGTGAGAAGATTCATCAACTCTGTGATTAATGGTTGAGTCCTTTGAATTTTCATTCATTATCATGAACTTTGAACAGGTTTTCTTTAATTAATTATTCATTCCCGGTCATCTTCAAACTATCAGTTTTCACATGGCTTGTTCCTGTAACCCAAAGTTACTTATTCATATTGATCAATCATGCCCAGGATATAATCCTTTGGCTTGTATCTCAAACTGAGACTTATTCTGGTTATATCACTTGCATTTCTTTTCATTTATCATATTATAATCACCTGGAATTCCCTTGCATATTTTCTTTCATGCTCTCACTCATTTCTTTCTTAGCTTGTATCTGGATTACACCATTTCATTTTAATACCACCTTTTCCACACATTCCTCATGTTCCTTTTTACTTTGAACTAGACAATAAAATCCTCACGTTTTACCTTATCCATATACTGGGATTTAGATTACTTTTAGAGCACCCAGCTTTTCCCTTTGGATTTTTTCCTCACTTAGTTAATTCCATCCACTCTTACATTTTCTGTGTAACAAGTGCTACCTCAAGCTCTTTGAATTTTGACACCCAAAACACTTCCTATCAACCCTGGCACCCTACTTCAAAGCTTCAGCTTGAAACTTCAAAGGTAGGCTTCAAACTATGAGATTTATTGTCACATCTGTCTCTTACATTTGCACCATGCCCATCCAATTCCTTGGCCCCTCTTAATTATGTGAGGTGGTTGTGACAGAGTGAAAACATAGAATCCAAAAAAATTGGTGCTTCTTGAGATTTTTTATATACATAGGTTTGAATCAAAAATTTGATGAGGCTCTCCTGTTACAAATATATAATCATCTCTCAAAGCAGTGAAATTTGGGCTTGGAACTTAGACCCAAGACTGTGACAAGTTTATTATAGTATTTAGCAAGCCCAATTAAAAACAGCTAGAATCAGTGAGAAAGCTGTGATGGGCTCTGGTTGGTTTTTTCAAAGCAAAACTTTGGATATCAGACCTATCAAATTTTTAAAATGTTACTCAACCAATCTTTACTTGGCCAGTTTTTCACTTGGACTTTGGCAGTGGGTCCTTTCCATTTTTTCACCCTGCTGACCAGTTACTTCTCTGTTGGCAAAGGCAATTTTGATAAGGGCTGTTCACAATGCTAGTGCTGCTCATTTAGTGAATAACTCACAAAGGTCAGAATTGTGCATGCTGCCCTTCATCTCAGATGTTTTTTTCCTTCAAAATTTGCTATCACTTTTTCATAGTGATTAATTATCTGGAACAATATTCTTTTCTCAACTCCAGATTGGAAACTTGCCTTTTCGCTTAAATCCCTCTGTTAAAGTATTACTTGTCCTAAAGCTCATGTTGAGATAAAGGTTCTTGCCTCAAGATATGAAAATTATAATTTACATAACATGGCTGCTAACACATGCCTTCATGTCTCTCCTCAGACATCAATTATTTTGAATGAATGGGGCATTTCCCCAACATATCTCAAAAATCACTTTTCAACTGTCTGCTGTCCTGTTGTACCTGTCTTTGTCTCTCATATGATTTCCTATTTATTCTCAATCTATTTTGCCTTATTTTGTGTTTTTTCACTGGAGAAATATAAAGCCTACTATATTTACATGAGCTTACTGTCCATCCACTGCTCTGTCAAACTCATTTTCCAGAGTCCTCCCCAAACATAATCTTGTTGTACAATAACTGTGCTTCTAAAACGCAAATTCATATTGTCACTTGTGTTGATGTTTTTCAGGTACATTGTTGTTTCAATTCATGTTGTGTCTTCTTTTCTAATGATTGATTAATGAAAGACCTTTTTCAGTCTGCTATTATAACAGATTTACAGTCCCAACGCCATATATAACACAAAGATGGACACCCTATCTACACACTATGACCAACAAAGACTCCTCAAAAGATCTCTTGTTTATCCCAGTGCTCAATTGCACAAATTTCAGTGTTTGGAAAGGAAGAATGAAGATTCATCTCCATTCCAAAGACCTTCTGTACATCTGTGAGAAAGAACCCGCTGAAGATGCCAACGCCACAACTGTCAACAAGTGAAACAGAGCTTGTTACAAAGCCATAGGCATCATCACAAGCAGAATCAATAAGACAGTCTTTATCAAGGTTATGAACTCTGAAACCAAAGACAATGCTTGCCTACTCTGGACAAAAATTAATAGCCATTATGCCTCCACTACCGCTTTAAATAGAGGGTGTGCGTGGATGGAATGGGAAACACTTTTATTTGAAGGGGACCTTCAAGTCTTTATTCAGAAGTTCAGGAAATTCCTGTTAGATGTAGCCTCTGTTGAAATCCAAATTCCAGACAATATATTGCCCTATTCAATCCTTGGAAAGCTATTCAAAGACGCTCACCTTTTCCATCTTATTGATGGATTATCTATGGATAATTCTGCTGTAGAAAACCCAAATAATACACTCATGAGACTTCAAAGTTATGTACATCACTTAAAATTCTAAGATCACTCAAAGGAAACTCCTATCTTGGATGCAAAAGCCTTGAACACATTTTCCAACAGCAACTATCCAACCAAAACTGTCTACTACTGTGCAAATGGTAAGCATAATCCCATGTTTACCACCCACAAAGCAGCAAAATTCTGGATCAAATTTTCCCACTTAAGACCAGAGAAAAGGAAACCAGAAGAATCCAAAGCAGCCTCTGCTCATATAACCATTTCTGCTGCCTACCACCTGGATGGCTGTAATGAATCACTTGTCCCTGCTCACTCAAAGAACTCAACCACCGTTATCAATTGTGGGGAAACTCACCATATGTCTCATGACTCCGCTGGCTTTTTTAATTTAAAATCTTCCACACCGTGGCCTGTAACAACTGGCAAAAAAAGAAGTCAGTTGCTGGCTGAAGGCAAAGGAGATTTTGTAATAATGGTTGGAAACCTAGTCAATTGCTTATTTGTTCCCAGACTTAAATAAAAATTGATATTCCTTTTACCCCTCATTCACAAGTCCATCTGAATCAGAAAAAATAAAAATGAATTAACAATCTTTGATGAAATAAAGGCCCTTCTAAGTGGGAACATTTTCAATATATTGATGATTGTGAAATTTTCTGCACCAAGGAATTTCCTCACCTTGGCTCACTCTGATATTTGGCACCAGCAGCTAGGCCATCCAAATGATCAAATACTAAGGTCAATGGGTTTTACTAGAAAAAGTTCTGCAGACTTTAATTTCTGTCAAACTTTGAAAGCAACAGCAAGGCCTTATCTCAGTACCTTTGAAAAATTCAGCGCACCTCTTGATTGTATTAACTTAGATCTAGTTGGACCAATCAAACCAGAAACAGTTTCAGGGTATAGGTATTTCTTGAAGGTGGTTGATCAGTACTCTTCCTTCAAATTTGTAAGATTCTTAAAATCTAAATCAGAAGTGTCAGCCACGAGACAGTTAGACTTGTCCAAATGTCTGGAAACTAATATGTCCTGCTAGTATAGTGGCTAAGTACTAGGCTCACTTCCCAGTATCTGATACCAAGGTCACTGGTTCAAACCACAATGGAGACAATAATGAAAATGTTGAATAGTTTTGTAATTATATAGTAAATCTTAATAATATTATATAATGTTTTATAAGTATGTTTTTATGAGTATGGATTATGGAATTAAAACCTTGATAATTTATATTATCAAGAAGGGGATCCAATATAACTTTAAATTAAGTTATGAGGACTCAGATGCGTCCCAATTATTGATATAGAAGTTCCCAAAGTGTTTCCTCTCTTTGGGAAGGAGTTACATTAATCATATTAACCCATACTCTCTATACTGTATAAATTAATTACACATTATCCTTCTTTGGGATGTAATTATAATTAATACTCCCTCTGTACACTTAATACACCTTACTGAGCCTTGAGAGCGTTCACTCAGAGGCTTTAGAACTTAATTGTAAGCTATGAACCTTCTAGTAGCACTGCCAAGAGTATATACCCCTTATAGGTATAGTATAATTATAAATTAATTAATACTATCCCCTTTTGGATGTAATAATGCTTTAATATACTTCACTGAGCCTTGAGTGCGTCCACTCAGAGGGCTCAGAGTTCATCTGTAGGCTGTAAACCTTTTAATAAACATTGCAAAGAGTATACATACTTTATGTGTATAGTATGAGCTAAGACACTTATAATTAAGATTAAATTATTTGCCAAGGTATTAAGCTACATTAAATAAATATAAATAATCACTATGATGGAATCTAAGGCTTCTATACCGTCCATCTGAGTGATGTATAAGTCCTAAGACCCAGTAAGTAACCTTTTAGTAAGTAAAATGAAAACTTTACCTTGAAAATCCTTCCCAATGGGTACTAGTTCTTCATTACCCATTGAGAATGATGTAATGATGTCTTGGGCCTTTGAGGACGAAACCAAGGAGAGCTTGACCCTCCCCTGGTGATTACTAGAGTCCCCTGAGGGCTCCTGTTACCTTAAAAGAGCAGGGTCTTTACCCTATAGCCCTTTCATCATCCATTATATATTATTATTTGAACAAGAATACAAGCAAGAGTTAACAAGCCCATTAAACTTAATCTCAAGAGGAAGATTGACTGGGGCTATAAACTTTGGTATTAAATTCAATCAATAACCTATCTGGCAACACCAATTTCGAGTGGAAGGTCTCACTTGAATAAGTAACCCCTGTGTGTTACTCTTTAAAGGGTGTGAGCTTATTTATAAGCAAATCTCCTTTTGGTCTTAATCCTTTAAGACTAAGGCCCCTTACCTATTATAAAGGTTTAAGGTGTGGCTATTTACTCATAATACCTTGGTATTATTCGAGTCTGTAAACTTTTAAAGTTGCTGTTTGGAATATATAAGTCAAAACTAATTTAAATATTGGTTTAGCTTTATTCTTTAGCAGGTTTAACCACGGCTAGGTATAGCAATAGAGGTTAAATCCCTGACAATTGGGGGCCTCATCTGGTTTCAGTACCTTTGGGATTGTTTTGTCTGCTTAAAGTACGCAATTTTGTGATATTTTAGGCAAAAGTTTTTGCTGATTTATAAATTTTCTGATTAAAATCAGTAAATATATATATAAAAAAAAAAAAAAAACAGCAAATTTTCGAAAATTCTGGGATTTTTTGCTTTGAGCTTTAAATTCCTTCTGTTTTAAGTGTTGAAGCATATTTTGTGCGCACTTTTGACCAATTTTGAACAAAGTTTTGTGCTGATTATTGATTTTTTTTTATATAAGAAAATTATAGAAAATACAAAAAAAAAAGGACCATTTTCGAAAACTGCTTTTAAAGCAGTTAGCCTTTTTACAGATATTATTTCACTAAGATTAAGCAATCTTAATCTAGTGTGATTGGTTTTGACCTGGTTTTGTTTTTTTGTTTTAAATATATATACAAAAAATAAAAAAAAAAAAAAAAAAAAAAAAAACAAACATACAAGATTTGATTAGAAAAACCGTTGAAAAAAAAAAAAAAAACCAAGTTTTTTTTTTTCACAGCATCTTCAAAGAGAAGGCGTTGTCTATTGTCCAAGGGTGTGTTCGACAATCTCGCTTCTGTCAACTCGGAGATTGACAAAAAGCGGCTGCCGCGTAATTCCGGCTACCGTATTTCCGTGTAGTTTTGCGACAGAGCAAGAACAACTGACCGTTTACAGATTAGCGGTGCCGGTAACCTACCGCTGCCCAAGCAAAGGTTTGATTATCGTGACTAATAACATTATTGGTTAGAGGAACGAGTCAGTATAAAATTCTTTTTTTAAAAAAAAAAAAAAAGAATAATATAAGCGTGCCTAAGTTATCTCTTGACACGACATAGTGTCGAGACAACTCTCTATCGCCTCCTTCCTTCCGTCTAACCGAGGACGGTTGCCAATTTTCGTATCAGAAACGAGCTCAGTCCCGCGAAGCGAAGCACGGGGACCAAGTATCCGTAGCATCGAACCTACGGAAAGGGCGAGATCGCCAACGACGGATATCGTGACTCACCGTGAGTCTTCCGTCGTCCTTTTGACTGGCGTACAACGAACTAAAATTCTTATTGATTGTTGTTTCTAACTGAATGGCGATGAACACCAGAAGCAAGGGGGCTGAGCTTGTGCCCCCCGGCGAATTTAGTCAGAGAACAAAAAGACCTACCTCCAGGAACAGCAAGCCTTCTGACCTGCCACAGTCAGAACAAGATAAGCTACCTGGAGGCGGTAGCTGCGAACAACGTCGAGAACCAGTCGAAGTTCTTGACTCAGGCCCTGGCGACGTACAGGGCCCTTATAAAATTGATAGGAAGGGAGAGATTGATGAAGGAGACCGAGTGCTGGGATCCAACTCAGATCAAGAAGCCAGTGGCTCCCAAACCAAAGGCAAAGAAGAAGACATCAGGAGGGATAACCCCACAGCCAGTAGCCTCTGGTTCCCAGGTTCCTTTGAGGAACAGAGATCCCTCTCCTCCTCACAACCAGGGAGGAAGGATGAGGAAAAGAAAAGATCACAGGAATTCAATTTATGGAGAAATGATGAGGATGGCGAGATCTCTCCAAGGGGGATTTCAATATTTAGAGGAGGAAAGAGCCAAGAGGGCAAAGAGGGGTTGAGATTATCCCTTGAATCAGAAATTTTGTTAGAAAAATTTCGTGATGTTGTATTCAAAGAAACCCTTCACATTAAGAAGGCAGTAGTGCACGCAAACCAATATTGTGTTGAAGGCTTTGCAGCCATGGACAAGAAGTACAGCTGTATAGTATCTGATAGCATTGCCCTTAAATCTATTTTAGAGAATTCTGCAAAAGATATAGAAGATTTGACTAATAAGACCATTGAACTGGACCTGATCAAAGTCCAGAATAGTGATTTAAGTA
The DNA here is from genome assembly GCA_025617555.3 of Puccinia polysora. Taxonomy (NCBI): domain Eukaryota; kingdom Fungi; phylum Basidiomycota; class Pucciniomycetes; order Pucciniales; family Pucciniaceae; genus Puccinia; species Puccinia polysora. Next base: position 1,734,420 of record CM062631.1, read on the forward strand.
AATTAGATGACAAAGTAACCAGTATTAGTGAATCATTGAGAGATTCTGCAGAAGAATCTATAGCAGTAAGGAAGGATGTCCATTCATTGACATCCATGATGTTACAAATAAGTCATTCATTAGAGCTGCTGGAACATAAATTCGACCAAAATATGAACTCTGTCAGAGAAGAAATGTTGAAATGTCAGGTTGTGTCAAAACAAGGTTTAGAAAGTTTGAGTACAAAGATTGATAAGGTACATCAACAATTAGAGCAGAACCATGACAAGCTTGTCCGTAGATTGCTCTCCTTGTCCCCAAGCAACCTTAGTCATACCATGGAAACCACCAACCATGACAAAAATCATAAAATGGATAGGAAGATAGAGGAAAAAATTGATCCAGTACAAGATTCTAGTAAGAATGAAGTTTTCAAACAGATACTGCAGGGATTACCCAAGATCAGTGAATGGCCTGATTTCTCCGGAGGGGGTGAATATGACCACACTGAATTCATTTCATGGATTGACACATTGAAAGAAGACACAGGATTACCTGATACTTTGATCACTAGCAGGTTAAGTATCTTGTTTAAAGGTATAGCCTCAGACTGGTATAGAGATAGAAGGAATTCAGTAGGTGTGCAAGACTGGGAATTTTGGAAAAAAGAAATAAGTTCAAAATTTGGTACAGCAAATTGGAAGAGGAAGTGTTTGAATGCTTTTAACAAAGACAGATTCTTACCAGGTGTTACACCACCAGCAACATGGGTAACCAGACAGAGGAAGAGGCTGAGAGCCTGTGATCCATACCTGGATCAAGATAGTATTAATTTCAAGTTACTATCCTTGATGGATGGTGAAGTTTCATTTGCAGTAAAAACTAGTATGAAGACTACGGATGATTGCTCAAACTTGATTAATATACTGGAAGATATAGTAGAAGACACATCTCTAGGTAGGAGGAAATCATATCCTCCCAAAGAAGTTCCTATGGAGAAATCCAAAGGCAAAACTCAACCAAAATTGAACTTGCAGGGCACAGAAGTCTCTTGTTATACATGTGGGAAGGCAGGACATACTTCTAGGACTTGTCCTCAGAAGGCAAGCAAAGTAAATAACATAGAAACTAACAAAGAAAAACAAGTAGAGATTGCTTATGATTCTTATGATGACCATAGTGAGGAAGATGATAACCACTTAATCATAGGATGCATAAATTCAATAGAATCAGCAAATGACTTGGTACAAATGTCATTCTGCGGAAAGCCTTGCAAGGTGCTTCTGGACTCAGGTGCTTGCAAGTCCGTAGTAGGAAGGGGATATCTGGAGAAGTTCTATCCTCAATGGAAAGAGCACTTATTAGACTCACCCAAGTTAAATTTACAAAGCTGTTCTGGTGCTCTGGAACCTTTAGGAATGGTAAAGATCAGATTGTTCCTGAAAGATTTGGCTCTGGTGATCAAGTTTGTAATAATTGATAATACAATGGTTGAATACTTCATCATTGGAAGTGACTATATGAAAAAGTATTGTTTTAGTTTATTCCATGGGCAAAGTTCTTCATCCTTTACCATTGGAAACAGTGAAAGGTTTTACTTTAATGATTTTGGCATGGATATGGTGAACAATGTTTCAGAAAAAGATTTTGGCCAAGAGCTCTTTAGAGACTCAAAAATCAGTTCTTCCTTGAAAGCAGAGGAAAAAGAAGAACTATTTTCCTTGTTGTTTAGGCATCAAGCAGCTTTTGCAACAGTAGATCAGCCTTTTGGGTCCATCAGGGGTCATGAGGTCAAGATTACTTTAACAATAGACCGGCCATATCCCCCAGCTTTGAGGAAACATCCTTTCCCTGCTAGCCCTAGAAGTAAGGAGGCATTGAAAGAGCATATAGATACATTATTGAGGTTGAATGTGATCAGAAAAGTAGGAGCTAATGAGGACGTGGACATCACTACACCTGTAATCATAGCTTGGCATAATGGGAAGTCCAGAATGGTTGGGGATTTCAGAGCACTGAATTCGTATACAACCCCTGATAGGTATCCTATACCGAAGATTGTTGAGTCTTTGAGCAAATTGCACCAGGCTAAGTATATTTCTTGTATGGATGTTCTGAAAGGTTTTCATCAGAATGTTGTAGACAATGACAGCAGGAAATTCCTGAGGATAGTATGCCACCTAGGGGTGTTTGAGTATTTGAGAATGCCTTTTGGTATCAAGAATGCCCCATCCCATTTTCAGAGGATGATGGACTCAGAATTTCATGAGGAATTGATGCAAAACTGGTTGATAGTCTACATAGATGACATAATTGTATTTTCAGAAACATGGGATGAACATAAAGAGAGGATTTCCATTGTACTCAAGAAGGTGATCAGGATGAATATGAAAATATCTTTGACAAAGTGTTCATTTGGATTCAATGAATTGATGGCTTTAGGTCATGTTGTGAGTGGTCTGTCACTTGGGATAGATCAGGCACGAGTAGCAGCTGTATTGCTGAAGCCCACGCCTAGTAACATTAAAGAAATGCAGAGTTTTCTAGGTTTTGCAGGATATTACAGGCTACATATTAAGGATTTTGGAATAATAGCTTCTAGCCTGTATAAGATATGTAGTCCAAATGTTTCATTTGAAATGACTACAGAAAGGTTGAAGGCCTACGAGGTACTTAAGGAAAAGTTAACAAGTGCACCCTTGCTATTTCACCCAGACCCTAAAAAACCATTCAAACTGTATGTGGATGCATGTATGGAAGGTCTTGGAGCTGCATTACACCAAATACAGATTGTGAATGATAAACCAATTGAAGGGCCAATTTGCTTCATATCCAGACAATTGAAGGATAGTGAAAAGAGATATGGTGCCTCACAGTTAGAATGCTTGTGCTTGGTGTGGGCCTTAGAGAAATTGTATTACTATTTGGATGGTTGTCAGTTTGAAGTCATTACTGACTGTACGGCCTTGAAGTCTCTTCTGAATATGAAGACACCCAATAGGCATATGTTGAGATGGCAGATTGCTATCCAGGAGTGGAGAGGCTCTATGACTATAGTCCACAGGGAAGGCCTGGTGCATAAGAATGCAGATGGGTTGTCACGATGGGCACTACCTAATGACATCAATAATCCTGCTTATGACCCAGAAGATACTGTAGATACATTACCTATCATGGCCATTTCAATGAATAGCCTAGCACAGAGTTTTTGGGATTCTGTGTATGACTCATATTCAGGAGAAAAGAATACTTCACTACTAGTAGAAATTATGCAATCTAAAGTCAATAGACAAGACCTGATTGAGGGACTGGATGAACAGTGGAAGAAGGAACTAATTGATGGAAGGCTAGTCCTGTTAGACGGATTATTATATCATAAGTCAGCCCACTGCTGTTCAGTAGTATTAGTGAAGGACGAGCACATACAGTTGTTAATGAATGAATGCCATGATAATATCTGTTCAGGACATTTGTCTAAGGAGAGGACAACAGATAGGATAAAGATGATAGCTTGGTGGCCTGGTTGGAGAAACACTGTCTCAGACTACTGTGATTCGTGTGAGAGATGCCAGAAAGCTAACAGATCCACAGGAAAGAAATATGGTTTGCTTCAGTCAATAGAAGAACCTAAGGATAGATGGTCCACTATTAATATGGACTTTGTATCTGGATTACCACCGGGAGGAAAAGATAACCACAATTGTGTACTAGTAATAGTTGATAGGTTCTCCAAAAGAGCTAGGTTCCTGCCATGCTATAAGGATAGCTCTGCCATGGATGTAGCATTATTGTTTTGGAATAGTATTGTGAGTGATGTAGGTTGCCCACAAAACATAATTAGTGATAGAGACCCTAAGTTTACTTCTGAATTTTGGAAGAGTTTGTTTGATTTGTTAGGAACCAAATTATCTTTCTCCACAGCCTATCACCCACAGACTGATGGATTGGCAGAAAGAATGATACAGACTTTGGAAGACATGATAAGAAGGTATTGTGCCTATGGGATTGATTTCAAGGACAATGATGGTTATACTCATGATTGGGTATCATTGTTACCTGCCTTAGAATTTGCCTACAACTCTAGTAAGCATTCCACCACTAACATGTCACCTTTTGAATTAGAGAGAGGTTGGATCCCGCGCATGCCCAAGGATATGCTCCTCAGCAAAAGTATTGTACTGCATCCCACTGCAGATTGCTTTAGAAATATGATGGTTAAAGCCGAAAATTTTGCTAGCAAATGTGTTCAGGAAGCAGTAGAGTACAATAAGGGTAGATGGGATAGAACACACAAGGATCATGACATCAAAGTTGGAGACATGGTTTTAGTTTCAACAGTGAATTTTTCTAATATAGCAGGGCATAGAAAACTCAAAGACTCATTTGTTGGGCCATTTGTGGTAAAAGCCTTACATGGTAAGAATGCAGTAGAGGTGATTCTGAGCAAGGAGTTTGACAGGAAACATCCAACTTTCCCAATCAGTCTAGTTAAGAAGTTCTTAGAACCCACTGCAAAGTTCCCACTAAGGAAGGTGCCTGTGGTTGTGGTCCCACCTCTACAGGATGTTGAAGATGGATTACCTCACAAGATATTGAACCATAAGATTATTAGAAAGGACAGTAAAGATGTAAGAGTTTATCTAGTCAGGTTTAAGAATAAATTAGCTGATAGTGACTTATGGTTGGAAGCTAAAGACATTAAAAACTCTGATATTGTATTGAGGAGATATAGAGCATCTAAGAGAGCTAAAAATTCCTCTGAAGAGTAATTTTCTTTTGGTGGTAGGGAGTGTCAGCCACGAGACAGTTAGACTTGTCCAAATGTCTGGAAACTAATATGTCCTGCTAGTATAGTGGCTAAGTACTAGGCTCACTTCCCAGTATCTGATACCAAGGTCACTGGTTCAAACCACAATGGAGACAATAATGAAAATGTTGAATAGTTTTGTAATTATATAGTAAATCTTAATAATATTATATAATGTTTTATAAGTATGTTTTTATGAGTATGGATTATGGAATTAAAACCTTGATAATTTATATTATCAAGAAGGGGATCCAATATAACTTTAAATTAAGTTATGAGGACTCAGATGCGTCCCAATTATTGATATAGAAGTTCCCAAAGTGTTTCCTCTCTTTGGGAAGGAGTTACATTAATCATATTAACCCATACTCTCTATACTGTATAAATTAATTACACATTATCCTTCTTTGGGATGTAATTATAATTAATACTCCCTCTGTACACTTAATACACCTTACTGAGCCTTGAGAGCGTTCACTCAGAGGCTTTAGAACTTAATTGTAAGCTATGAACCTTCTAGTAGCACTGCCAAGAGTATATACCCCTTATAGGTATAGTATAATTATAAATTAATTAATACTATCCCCTTTTGGATGTAATAATGCTTTAATATACTTCACTGAGCCTTGAGTGCGTCCACTCAGAGGGCTCAGAGTTCATCTGTAGGCTGTAAACCTTTTAATAAACATTGCAAAGAGTATACATACTTTATGTGTATAGTATGAGCTAAGACACTTATAATTAAGATTAAATTATTTGCCAAGGTATTAAGCTACATTAAATAAATATAAATAATCACTATGATGGAATCTAAGGCTTCTATACCGTCCATCTGAGTGATGTATAAGTCCTAAGACCCAGTAAGTAACCTTTTAGTAAGTAAAATGAAAACTTTACCTTGAAAATCCTTCCCAATGGGTACTAGTTCTTCATTACCCATTGAGAATGATGTAATGATGTCTTGGGCCTTTGAGGACGAAACCAAGGAGAGCTTGACCCTCCCCTGGTGATTACTAGAGTCCCCTGAGGGCTCCTGTTACCTTAAAAGAGCAGGGTCTTTACCCTATAGCCCTTTCATCATCCATTATATATTATTATTTGAACAAGAATACAAGCAAGAGTTAACAAGCCCATTAAACTTAATCTCAAGAGGAAGATTGACTGGGGCTATAAACTTTGGTATTAAATTCAATCAATAACCTATCTGGCAACACCAATTTCGAGTGGAAGGTCTCACTTGAATAAGTAACCCCTGTGTGTTACTCTTTAAAGGGTGTGAGCTTATTTATAAGCAAAGCTCCTTTTGGTCTTAATCCTTTAAGACTAAGGCCCCTTACCTATTATAAAGGTTTAAGGTGTGGCTATTTACTCATAATACCTTGGTATTATTCGAGTCTGTAAACTTTTAAAGTTTCTGTTTGGAATATATAAGTCAAAACTAATTTAAATATTGGTTTAGCTTTATTCTTTAGCAGGTTTAACCACGGCTAGGTATAGCAATAGAGGTTAAATCCCTGACAAGAAGCGTTTGGGAAGTTTTTCATCCTAAAGCATTTAATGGAAAATCTTCATAGTTTCAAGATGAAGAAGGTTGTGTCCAACCCAGGCGGTGAATTTGTAAACAAAGACTTTTGAGAGCTGGTGGATAACACTGGTTTTTTTCATGTATTATCACCAACAGAAACACCAGAGAATAATGCAATTTCTAAAATATCAAATAGGACAATTCTTGATGAGGCACGCTGCTTGCTCAAAGGATTTAATCTGCCAAATAAGTATTGGGGTGAGGCAGTTAACACTGCTGTGTTTTTATCAAATCTCACTCCAACAGTCTCACAAAATAATCAGTCCCCATAATTTCTATGGACAAAAAAGGCTCCTGGGATTAGAAACCTCAGAGTTTTTGGATGCAAAGCTTTCATTTCCTTTCCAAAACACAAAAGGACATGGAAACTAGGTCCTGCGGGTGACAAAGGAATATTGCTTGGCTATGAAAACAACACTTCCTCTTACAGAATTCTTTGACTCCAAGACAAGAAAGTGGTCATCACAAGGCATGTGGAATTCTCTGAATGGATCCTGCTGCCAGTACAAGGTGAAAATGCTAATCAGTCTTCTCAAAATAGGTGGGAAAAATTTGATCTTGAAGGGGACAATGTTTTCTTTGATTGTGAGTCAGGCCTCCCAGTAATAAATCCAAGTGTCCAAACCGGCGGAAATAAGCACATGACAAATGAATCCACTCACGTCCTGGACCAAGAATTGGAATTTGAGGGAAGGCAAACACAAGAGGAAACATCTTCAAATTCTGAATCAACGCCAAGCACAGGCTCAAAGCAGATAAAATTTATTGGACCACGGCATCCTACCAGATTTGAGGGCAATATCACTTCCATTAACATTCTCCCTTATACTTGCAGACCAGCCGCACACTTCACATCAGTTTATCTGGACAATATTCCAAGAAGTTATAAAGAAGCAATGTAATTGGTTGATTGATAACATTGGAAGAAGGCTATCAAGAAAGAAATAGATTCAATTAAAAAATTGGGTGTGTGTAAAAAGGTGGATAAACAAGAACATAAGTTGATAGGAACAACATGGGTTTTTAAAAAGAAAAGGGATCATACAAACAAAGTTGTAGAATTTAAAGCACAGCTTTGCGCTCAAGGCTTTTCCCAAGTTCAAGGGAAAGATTACTCAAAGGCATATGTTTAAGATTCTGGTTAGGGCTCTTCACTAGCTGTAAGGAGGGAGTGAGTTCTAGATCAAAGCAACACTCTGGAGGCTTTATTTCTAGAACCTAGGCTTTTGTCTCAATTTCTAGCTCAGTAAAGGAAGAACAAATGGTCTCTCTGTTTGTGTCAGACTACAAGAACATCAGCAAGAAGAGGGGAATCAAAGAAGGCTCACCTGGCTCAGTAGAGGAAGAACAAATGGTCTCTACAGAGCCATGAGATGGAGAAAGGAAAAAGGATTGTAAATGAACCAAGGGAAGGAAATGATTATGTAATCTGATGTTGTGCTTGTTGTGTGAAACCAAGCTGAGATGGGGTTCACAGTCTCCCCTCCTATAAAAGGGATGAAGCTTGAAGAAGAGAAGGAGAGCTGAAGCGGAAGGGGGGGAAAGGAAAAGGAGTAGGACAAAAAGGGGGAATTCAAGGGGAGGTTGCCCTCCAATCCAGCAAAAAGGGTTCCAGTTGGTTGGACCATGCGTTGAGAGAAGTGAACCTGGTAACAGTGTTCCGTTTTTCAATGCTCACAAAATGTCCATGGTAATGTTTTGAAATTATTCTCTTGGAGGTGCAAACTTATTGAGAGGAACTTAATTTGATGGTTCCTCCAATATTCCCAATTGTTCTCCTTTTGAAAAGCGCTTAACCTTTGAAACTTGCATGGTAGGATGACGCTTTTCTCCTGGCAGTATTTCTAGTTCAATTCTTTGGCTATGGTTGAAGATGCACCAAATGCAGTATGGCCCTTCAAACGGTTCTTTCAGTTTATCAACCCCTCCCATCTGGCATCCTTGCCAGTCATTGGAGTCTAACATTTCCCATTCCCCTGTCTCCAGCAGTGGTCAATCTCTGGTGCGTTTGTTGTGGTGCAACACTTGTTTGATGCAACTAGTCCACAGCATATCCCAGGCTTCCTCCCAAGCAGCCTTGCAAATTTTAAGCCACACCTCCAATGTTTTTGGTGGCTCTGTTAAGGATCAACAATCCAGGGGAAACATGAGAGCCGTTCTACCAACTACAAGGTCAAATGAGGTGTGACTGGTTGCAATATTGGTTGCAAAATTGATGGCAAATTCAACAGCTGGTAGGTATTTGAGCCACTTTCCTTGTTGTTTGGCTACAAAGGCCTGTAGTACCTGACCTATGGTTTTGTTAGTGCGTTCTCTGCGGCCGTTGGCTTTGGGGTGGAACGCCAAAGTCATATGGAAGTTGATTCAAAGCTTATCCATGAGGACCTTCCAGAATCTGGAGGTCCAGGTTTTTTCACAATCACTGAGAATTGATTGGGGAGCACCAAACAAGGCAATCCATCCCGCAAAGAAATGAGTCGCAGTCTTGTCAGCTTTATCCAATTTTAGGACCGGTATTTTTGCATAAACCCAGATAATCTACAAGTGCAAGTTAAAATCATGTTTTAATGATTCCAAGAAGGAAACGGCCAAATGAAATCAATAGCAATATCCATGAGTTGCTGGCAAGGAACAGGCAGATTCAACATCTTCCCAGTTGGAGCCGTTGTTTGGGCCTTAATGCGTTGACATTTGTTGCATTTAGTGATAAGATCTTTGACATTGGAGGCCAAAAGAAGTCCCTCTGTATTTCTGAGACTTTCTTCAAATAACCTAAATGTCCAAGATGTTTTTGGGCGTCCTTCATGATGTTCTAACGCAGGTAGGCAATTGAGGGGATTACTAGACGGCCTTTGACCAAGAGCAGGTATTTGGCTTCCACACAGTCCTTTCTCAAGGGTAGTGAGTCCTTCAGTGCAATACAAAAAGGGTTGGTGAGATAACCATCCATGATGAGAGATCTCAACCCAGGGTCAAACCCAAGGCCCAACTCCGTTAGTGAAGCCACAGAGGCTATATCCAACTCCCTAACTGCGGTTGGGTCATCAGAGTCTTGACGGGAGAGAGCATCAGCAACGGAGTTGTCCATCCCCTTGATGTATTCAAAATTGAGGTCAAAGTCAGCAAGAACCTCCCTCCACCGGGCCTGTTGTCAACTGAGCATCCGTTGCTTCAAGAGGTGTGTTAGTGAGTGATGATCCAAGAGTACATTTACCTTCATGCCTAGAAAGAGCATGCACCATTTCTGGAGTGCATGGTTTACCACAAGCAACTCCTGCTCATGCACTGGGTAATTGCGTTCTGCTGGCAACATGAGATGTGATTTGTATGCAATGGGGAAAGCCTCCTTCCACCATTTCCCTTGGAATAAGGCTGCCCCTATGCCATAGCGGCTAGCATCCGTGAAAAGACATAAGGGGTTTTCCAAGTCATAATTGATGTTTTTAAGACATGGCATGGAAGTCATTGGATGTTTGATTTTGTCAAAGGTGGCTTCTTTTTTTGGTCCCCACTTGAATTGTTTAGCATCTAACTTTGAACTAGTTAATGGGGTCAGTGTTCCAACATATTTTTGGAGGCCCCAGATGAACTTTTTCATCCATTGGAAAGTACCTAGGAACCGCTTGACTCCTTTGGGGGATTTGGGGGCTGGCCAGTTCAGTACATCCAAAATCTTTTCTGAATCAGCCCAGATGCCATTGGCTGATGTAAAGTGTCCCAGGAACTTGATTTCTTGTTGAAAAAGATGGGTTTTCTTGGGGCTGCAGTACAGATTGGCTGTGCAAAGCCTATTCAAAACTGTTTGTAGGTGTCTGTTGTGTTACTCCACAGATTTGGAGAAAACAACAATTTCATCAAGGTAAATAAAACAAAACTGATTAATCACATCCCCAAGGGCTTCCTCAAGGCGGGCTTGATGTGTTGTGGGCGCGTTGGTCAGTCCCATGTGCATGACCACCCACTTCATCAAGCCCCATTGGGTCTTTACTGCAGTTAAAGGAATGTCCACCTCACACATCCTCATTTGGAAGAAGGTGTTAGTTTTTTCAAGTATTGAAAAAAAATTCCTGAAGCCACTAACCTCAATAGCTTGTCAATGTTGGGAAGAGGAGAGCGGTCTCTCACTCTCAGTCTGTTGAGTTTGCAATAATCACATACCAACCATGTCAGGGCTGCCGGGTCTTTCTTTGGAATGATCATGCTAGGGGAAGCATAAGGACTCTTTTACCGTTGGAGCCTGCTGCAAGATTTTGTTTAAGGAGTGAGCCAGGTGCTTAGGTACTTCTGGGGGTATGGGTATTGTCTCTCATTAAAGGTTGAATTCACTTTGGTAAGAAAAATCTTATGTTCTACCTGCAAGCCGGGTGGTTGACTTTTAGGAAAGGACCATTCATTGTTGGTTTCCAGGTCTGAATCAGTCAAAGCGGGTATGTTTTTGGGGAAAAGATCCTTGAATTCCATTAAGAACTGGACTTGTCAATCTTGCTGCAACCTCTCTATTGTAGCAACTCCAGGCTCTATCTCCCCCAAAGTTTTTGTCATCAAGGATTGATTACTCATTCTGTAGTCAACTAGGGTACACAATGGATTGGGGCAGTGAACAGAGGTGTTGGCCACGGAAATCAAAATATTGAAACGGGAGAGGAAGGGGATTCCAAAAATGATATCATGATGTCCTTCCACCAGTCCAACCTTCAGCAGCACATCTTGGAACAACACTTTTGTAGCGGGATCCTTGAGATCAACTGAGCAAGCTTGTTGGAGAAGGATTGGTTGAAAATCACAATCTCTTAACCCCAGATTGACTTGCATTGGTACTGGCAGTTTGTGAGAGGTTAATTTGAGCTTTTCTAATCCCTTCTCAGAGATGAGTTCAACCTTGGATCCTGTATTAATCATGGCAAGAAGGAAGCCGTCATTGATGGCCAGCCAAACAATAATATTTTGTTGTCAAGGAGGAGTGGAGACGTACCCCTCTTTGTTAGAAAGCCGCAATTCCTCATCCAATTCCTCCAATGCTGCCACTGCCGCCGCATCTAATGAAGGAAAAATGTTTTCTTCCAATACCCCTGCTACAGTCGCGGCCTGTCCCAATGGTCATCCCGCCGGAGGCTGAGTGGGTCTGCCTGCTGCCACCGGTGGTGCCTTCCAAGCTGTTGGTGGTATATAATCAACTGGCTTTGTAGGAGTCTTGAAGATCTCCCGGATTGAGACAAAGGATTTATTAAATGGGCCAGGGTAGGCTCCTGGTGCACTTCCAAACCATTTCTTGCAATATTGGCATTTACCCATGGAGTCCAAATATGCTTGTACCCACCAGATCTTGTCCTTGCGGGATAGGCAAGCCAATGCTTTTGGTTGGTTGGATTGATTTGTGGAAGCAGCAGTCCCTTTTTTATTCAAGGTCCGCTTTGTGATACCATCATAGAACAAGCTTGTTTGACCATCAAATTCCACAAACAAGAAGGGTGTGGCCCATAGAAGTTGGTGGCTACTTACTTCCATTTGAAGATCCACAATCATTCCCAGCATCATTTATTCCACCAGGTCAAAACCAGTAACTGCATCCGGTTTGTCAAAATTCATCATTGACTGGAGGGTCCGCAAGCGGGTACTATACGCTCTGTAAGATTCATTTGGCATCATTGCCAAGTTTTGGAAGTCTGCACGTAGGGAAGTACGCCAGAGTGGGGGAAGTGCAAACGCAACAAGTTGCTCTTTAAAGAAGGACCACAATTTACCCAAGCATTGTTTTGCATTGGCTGCATAGAATGCCAGCATATTTGTCTCACAGATGAGACTGGCAACAATTTGTATCTTATTATCATCATGAGTCACCCCTTTGGCTGCAAAGAATAGCTGTAAAGCTTGTTACCAGTTGATGAAGGGTTCAATCGCTTGGAAGGGTCCTGTAAGCAGGGGGCCTTCCAAGGTGCAGAATTGCTGTAGATTGATCCTGCCCGTTGCGGTGGTTGCCGGCATAGTGTCTTCCTCCGTACGCTGGGACAACATCAAGAGAGCTTCTTCTTGTTGAGTTTTGGCCTTCATCATCTTGTCTGCTCACCACCCCTTTAAGCACAATTTTCTAGTTAGTTATCATCATTCATGATTGAGATACATATAGTCTATCTTGACCAACTTATCTATAACATTGTATGTATGAGACACCTTTAGCTATCTCATCCACCTTTGTATGTCCTGATATCTTTAGTTATCAAGGCCTATTATTACTGTATGCCCGGTACTTATAGTCTGCTGGCCACCATATCTTTTACATTGCACAGGCTTCTGATACTCAAATGTCACTACTCTTAGCCTCTGTGATTCTTGTTTTGAAATCTCCTTCCTCACCCATTTCACTCACTCTCTACGTCTTTGAATACTCAACATGTTAGTATGACCAACTTGTGGTCTCTGAGTTGTCTATAAATCCTCTTAAGTCTCCTCATTCCTTGATTGAAAGACATCAGATTTCACCCTCCTCATCCGGGCCCACTTCCTGAAGCTCTCCTGGATCTGGTCCCTTCTGGACCCCCTTGAGTCAGACTGTAGCCTTCTCCAGCATAATCCTTCCCTCTCATTTCTGTACTTTCCATCTTGTTGAGCCCGTATTCCAACACTTCTAAACGGGAGATCCGCAAAGCATCCACCTTCCGGTTCGCTGCTGCCTCAGCCCTATCCGCGATAGCCAGGTTGATACTCTTATGTTGGAGTTGTATGACCCCTTGCAAGTATTTGCAAAGGTCATGGATGGATCCTTTGGTAGATTTTGAGCCTGTTGAAGATGAGGGAACACGCTCCGAGGACATATCCGAGGGATTGACAAGGTGTAAATCTGCAATATCAGGGAGAGAGGGGTGATCAACAAGGTTAGAGGATTGGGGCGTGGCTTGTAGCCTTGCCTTGCGTTGTCGAGTGGCTCTACCAGCTTTCAACACAGCTTCCGGATCCGCTAATGGAAGTAATGGTTTGCCAGATGCCCTTGTGCGCATTCAGAAAGGAAGGTTCAAGAAAAAAAAAGTGTAAGAGTCCGGTTAGGGCTCTTCACTAGCCATAAGGAGGCAGTGAGTTCTAGATCAAAGCAAAGCTCTGGAGACTGTATTTCTAGAACCTAGGCTTGTATCTGAATTTCTGGCTCAGTAGAGGAAGAACAAAGGGTCTCTCCGTGTGTTTCAGACTACAAGAACATCAGCAAGAAGAGGGGAATCAAAGAAGGCTCACCTGGCTCAGTAGAGGAAGAACAAAGGGTCTCTACGGAGCCAGGAGATGGGGAAAGGAACAAGGATTGTAAATGAACCAAGGGAAGGAAATGATTATGTAATCTGGTGTTGTGCTTGTTGTGTGAAACCAAGCTGAGATGGGTTTCACAATTTGCCCCAACAGGAAGACTCAATTCCTTGAGGGCTTTGATTGCTCATGCAGCCTCAAATGACCTTGATTTTCATCAGATGGATGTGAAATCAGCCTTCCTTAATGCGCCATTGGATGAAGAAGTACATATATCCATTCCCCAAGGTGTTGATCTGCCCAACAACTTCTGTTATTGATTAGATAAAGCATTATACGGTGTAGAGACTCCTGTGGGATTATATAAATAAAGTAGCAAATAGCTTGCTGGCAGTCCTTGAAGGGGAATTTAGTATTACTTCTACTCCTTTGGAGTATTAGTATATACTAAGAGTGGTTTTGAATTGCCTGCCCTTCTAGTACTATAGTAAGTCTGCACAATAATTTATTTAAATTAATGGCTGGTTTCTTTGAGACTTAATATAGGTCTCAGATCAGACCTAGATTGGTTATTGATTGTTATTGGTAGGGTTTGTTGAAGAATGGACCAGATGTATTGGATTATGGGTTATTTACTGATCAGATATATTTGATCTTAACCAATATCCCAATATTAAAGGGTTCAAGGGTTTATCAAAGGGGTGGTTCAGGAGAGGACCCAAGGATGGGTTTACCCACAGGGGGCTGGGTAGAGGAAAAGGTTGGTGGTTGCTTTTGTTTGTGCTCTCTTTCTTTGTAAGGGTTATTTATTAATTGAAGGGTGGTTCTTCTTTAATTTAGTGCTGAATATTTAGGTCACAGAAGAACCCTTATTCAAGCACCTGTTGGGTGGTTTAATTGGTTAAAGGTGTGTTATAACTTGGTTTCTGATTTCCTGTTTCCTTTATAATTGGTTCACTGATGTTTTATCTGGGTAGTTACCACAGATGGGTACTGATAGAGTGGTTGATGGGGTGGTATGAGTAGGTGAGTAGGTATACAACTTGGATAGGGCAGAGAGGCCCTCCTTAAATAGACAAATCCTGCCCCCAGGGGTGCTCAAGGCTGCCCCTGAGGGTTCTCCCTGTTCTGGTGAGGAACAGTGAGATACAGTTACATGAGGCATTTCTGCTGGTTGGGAAAAGTTTGTACAGTTACATGAGGCATTTCTGCTGGTTGGGAAAAGCTTGTACAGGGGTTTCATGCATGCACAGCCTTGCATAGATTGCTGTGTAGTTCAGATAAGGTATATTGCTGTGCTGTACTTGTAGTTTATTCAGTGATTCTTGCTTCTACCTACATGTATTGCTGTGCAATACTGTTGGTTTGTTTGGTTCTGGTTAAGGCTGGTTCCACTTTCTCCTGCATATATTGCTCCTGTATACTTCTGCACAGCCTCTTGTATGTGTATTTGCTGCATGTTTGTTTGGTTCAGGTGACCAGATCTGACATGCTGCACTGCCTCCTGTATCTGTATTGCTGTATTCTGGCTGAGGTGACTGGATCTGGACTGGTTGCACTGCCTCCTGGATCTGTATACTGTATGCTGGATGAGGTGACTGGATCTGGCATGCTGCACTGCCTCCTGTATCTGTATGCTGTATTCTGGATGAGGTGACTGGATCTGGCATGCTGCACTGCCTCCTGTATCTGTATGCTGTATTCTAGATGAAGTGACTGGATCTGGCATGCTGCACTGCCTCCTGTATCTGTATGCTGTATTCTGGATGAGGTGACTGGATCTGGCATGCTGCACTGCCTCCTGTATCTGTATGCTGTATTCTGGATGAGGTGACTGGATCTGGCATGCTGCACTGCCTCCTGTATCTGTATGCTGTATTCTGGATGAGGTGACTGGATCTGGCATGCTGCACTGCCTCCTGTATCTGTATGCTGTATTCTGGATGAGGTGACTGGATCTGGCATGCTGCACTGCCTCCTGTATCTGTATGCTGTATTCTGGATGAGGTGACTGGATCTGGCATGCTGCACTGCCTCCTGTATCTGTATACTGTATTCTGGATGAAATGACTGGATCTGGCATATGGTTCTGGTGTTGAGGGTAAAGTGTTACTGGTATGTACTTGAGGGTTTGAAAGGTATGTCTTTATGCCTTCCACAGAGCTGTGACACCTGGGTGGGTATGAGTTTGCCACAGTTGAAGGTTTCTTGGGCTGTATCTTCAAATCCATGAGAGATAGAGGGGTACTTTGGCTGAGTGACTATAGGTTATTTTTGATGTAGAATCCATTTCTGAGGTTAATTTGAGGGTTTGAGCTGTTGTTACACTAGAAAAGTGAGTCTGATGGCTATAGGACAGGTTTGGACTACCACAACGGCCTCAATCAAGCCTCACTTGCTTGGTATAATCAATTGTCAAACTGGCTAATCCAATCTGGTTTCTCCTCCTCAATTGCTGACGCTTGCGTCTTCTATTGTGGAGGAGCCTCACCAATTTGGCTCTTCTTTCACGTTGATGACATTGCAATATTTGGTAAAAATGTTGAAACCTTCAAAACTGAAATCAAGAAAGAATTTGACATGAAAGATCTTGGTAAAACAAAACTCCTGCTTGGCATTTGTAAGAATGTGAAAATAACATGTGTCCTCTGGGAATTGAACCCAGGTCTCTCATGTGCATGGCAAGTGTACTACGAACTATACTAAGGACACTTGCTTCCCAGTGATCAAGATATGGTTCTAGAGGTCAATGACAATGTCACTTTGTGAGGACATATGATGAATGAGTAACCAACTACAAGCATGCAGGGACTGAGGTCCTGAAGACTGCATGAAAGCATTGATCATATCTCAACAGCATTAAATTCAATCAAAGAGATGAAATAATCGAGCTCTCTCAAGCTCACTATGCCAAATCAATACTCCATGATCATGGCACGACAGACTGTAGAACAGTAGCCACGCCAATGATCCTAAATATCCACCTTGAACCTGCTTCGGAAGATGATGTAAATAAATTCAAATCGTTAAACGTTAACTACAAAAGTGCAATTGGATCCTTAAGTTACCTCAGCACAGCCACCCGACCAGATTTGCCTTTTGCTGTTAGTTGCCTCTCACAGTATTACGAACGACAGGGCATCCAACACTGGCAAGCGTTCATGCACGTGTTGAAGTATCTGAAAGGTATATATACCTTTCAGATACTTCGAAACTGTCGCACAACTAGGAGATCGGTGACTGGATACTTAGCAATGTTTCAAGAATGTTTGGTTCTTTGGAGAACAAGAAAGCAACCTTGCGTCTCTCTCTCTACAGCTGAGGCCGAGTATCGAGCGCTAACTGATCTTACCGGAGAATTATTATGGCTTTGACAGTTTCTTATTGAAATCAAATTGATCGACTCAGAACCTGGCCCAATCACGGTATTTGAAGATAATCAAGCCTGCATCGACACAGCTAACAATGATTGTAATGCCAACCATTTCAGAATGAAACATGTGGAAATACAACTTCATTTCGTTCGAGAAATAATAAATAAATCTATTATAAAATTACAATACACTGAAAGCGCCAATATTTTTAACCAAACCAATCTGTCGACCAACCCTCCAACGCATCGCACATTATTTAGGCCTTCTCAAGCTTGATGTCACGGGGGGTGTTAAAGTATGACTCGTCTCGAAGCTCATGTTGAGATAAAGGTTCTCGCCTCGAGATATGAAAATTATAATCACCATAACTCGGCTGCTAACACATGCCTTCTCGTCTCTCCTCAGACATCAATGCTTTCAAATGAATGGGGCATTGCCCCAACGTATCTGAAAAATCACTGTTCGACCATCTGCCGTCCTGTTGTACCTGCCTTTGTCTCTCAATATGATTTCCTATTTATTCTCACTCTATTTTGCCTCTTGTTGTGTTTGTCCCCTGGAGAACCATAGAGCCTACTTTATTTACATGAACTTACTGTCCGGCCGGTGCTCTGTCAAACTCATTCGCCAGAGTTCTCCCCGACTATAATCTTGTCGTACAATAACTGCGCTTCTAAACCTCGAGTTCATATTGTCACTTGTGTTCTCCTTTTTCAGGTACATTGTTGTTTCAATTCATGTTGCGTCTTCTGTTCTAATGATTGATTAATGAAAGACCTTTTTTAGTCTGCTATTATAACACCCTCTACGAATTGAATGATTTTCATTCAAAGTTCAAGTTTCTCAATTCTCCGTTCGAAGAGCTTCACGCTGTGAAGAAAATCCCACATCCAGGGCAATAACCCCAGATGTTTCCGAAGGAGCGCCCTTGTTTTGCATAATGATAGCAGAGGTCCACCTCAACCTGCTCAGATATTTCCTTCTCTGTAAACTGGGCGATCTGATGGCTTTCCCCCTTCCTGGTGGGACAAACAAGACCGTTGATGCAATCACGAGTGCGCTGACACGCCAACAATCTTCTAGGGAAAACCTCATGACTTAATATCTTTTCCTGGATAGTAGCTCAAACATCCGATCATTTGTGAGGAATTATACGCATAAGAGAGCGGTAGATAAATGATCGTTATATGAAAGATACATGGCAAACTAGGGGTTGACAATCAGCAAGAATTAACAGATTTCCTTCCACAAAACCATTTCAAAACTAGCTAGCATGCATGCTGTCATCGTCGTCATCCGAACTCTCTGGACGCTGATTTGAGAGTGACGAGGATGCAAGGGTCGCAACATGAGCTTGAGCTTTCTGGATGACCATCGCTTGGCTCTCTCGATCACCACGCTAAACGATCAGAAAAATTGACCAGGGTCAGAACAATCCGGAAATAGGGCAAGGCCATTGAGATTTGAACCAATGAGTCAAAGTCACGAACCAGTTTCTCAAAATTTAACCATTTATTAAAGATGGATTTGGTCCGTTCTGATTAGAAAAAGAAAAACCAGTCAACCTGAAGTTCTAGCAAAAGGATAAATACATCAAACATACTTGGATTCAGTTTGAGTGCCAAAATTCGTGAGAATAGACTACGGATGACTTCAACAGAAGTTGTGCTTTTGATCTCCAAATCGATATAAACGTTCCAAAGATCTAACCGTTTCGGGTAAGTAGCGACTAGCCCTTCGAATAGTGTTCTACCTCTTTCCGATTCACCGAACTTGAATTCCAATTGTGCGAACTTTGTGATCGTTTTGATGTCTGGTGATCATGATTAGTGTAAAAAGTAATCTTTGTTAGGTAAATTCATAACGCCTTGTGGTGGGAGAGGGTAAAGAAAGGCAGGTGAAATAGGAGCTCACGTTTTCTATGGGGTAAACTTTTGAGGCTGCGGGACAGCAAATCTGCGGCCTGAGTTGATCGATCATATTTCAAGCAAAAGCCACCGTACAAAGACCAAACTTTGGAGCTTTGGCGGAATTTTTTCAAGGCGTGATTATAGGTCTCCTCAGCTTTCTGCGAAACAGAAGAAAGTACATCAATGTCATAAATCAAAGCGTTCCATGATGTGGCTTCAGTGTCTCAATAACGCTTAGGTAACCAGTGATCATGCTGCTCACATCTAGCTTTCCACTTTCAGAGTAAATCTCCGCGACCTTAAGACAGACAGTCTTAGCGTCATTGCGTACTGATGCCTCGTTAAACGTTTTCGAAAACTGCTCATCGGTGCCATAGGTATTTTCCAAGTTTAAAAGTGATATCCAAACCTTCCACTTCTCGCCTTCTTCCCGGTAATGAATAGCTTCCAAGGCTCTTTGAGCAGTTAAACGGGCTTGCTGGATATCAGCCTTTTGAATGTATAGGGCCATCAATCGAATCCAAAGCTGTGATGAATTGGGTGAGTCTATTAATAAGTTCTGAAGCTCGTCTACCGACTGCTCCCCCGAAGCATCGGTATTGAACTGCGAAGCTGGACCTGTTTCAGATGCATTATCCGTATCAGTTGATTGCTCGTCTTGACTGTCGGGGTTGCAATGCTCAGCAAGGCGTTCAGTTCGAGGTTGATCAGTTTCCCAGGCAAAGCCCGTAGATACTGGTAACGAAGGTTGCGTGAAATCAATGTTGACGGTGGACGACAGGGTGGGCTGCTTTCCTTGTTGCGGGTCAGAGCACGGAAGTGACGATGAACTTTGGCCGGATATATCCTCGTCTGAATCTACGTCGAATCCTTCAACCTTCTCCTCTTCAGAGTTCTGGATATGGGTTGCTTGGTCACCGGTTTGCTTATTTATCAGGGAGGGTTTGACGGAGAAGCCAATTTTCAGATTTTGAATGTCGAGTTCGATGATGGATGCTCTAATCGACATGCCTTCTTGAAAATCCTGCCTCCATTGACGACCGGCCTTGTTTGTATTTTCCTGATCGTATATTTGACTGGAATGACATAGTCCACTAATCTTAGTTTTTGGTATTCGAAGGAACATACCATACTTCTCAATCTTGCGTACTTGGGTGCAAAATATTTGCCCCACCTGTAAATCTTCCCAGGTCGGAATCTTTTCAGGAAGGCGAGCACTATTCCAAAGACTCATCCGAAGAGTCTTCTTGGCCTCGTTGATAATTTTAATTCTTCCGCAGACCAATTGACCTACACGAAACTTAGTCTTCCAATCCGGAAGGCGCTCATCGAGGACCCTTGAAGCCTTCACAGCCGCGCGCATGTTCGTACCAACTTGCACTATGAGACCATCAATGGGAGAAACCCTCTGCACAAATCCCCAGATGGGAGCGCGAGAACCAAGATCACTAAGGGAGCGGATAGGAGGATCTTTGGCTAAACCCGCGGGTTGATCGTTCGCCTTGTTAAGATCAGTCGGGCGAGTAGACAAATAGACTGTGCGCAACTTATTATCGATTTGAATGACACAAGCCAAAACTTCGGAACCTTTCTCAAAACTTGCTGGATGATCGTAGTCATCCGTCCTATCAGTAAAATCAATCAAAAAGCTCCACCCTTCTTGCTTAGTGTCAACAGGAGTCACGTTGAAGCCGTGAGCATTCTTGCTTTGAATACAAACTTTCAAAACGCTTCCGGTTTCTAATCCAACTAGACCGACCAAGGGCGACTTCTGGGCGAGTGATGAAGAAGTGGCAAGAGACGAGGAAAACCCCAATATCAATAATCCCTTTTCCGGATTCATTTTTGTGATCACAAGCTTTGGGATCTTCTGCCCTTCCTTTAGCTTTTGCTTAAGGCTTTCCAAAGTTGTCTTCCAATGACCCGCAAGCACTTGAGATGAAATAACCCCGAGGAGCGGGGCAGCGCCGTGCTGATCCGGACTTTTTTTATCAACAGAAAGCACCACATTCTTGTCGTGGATGGCTTCCACCGTCCCAGTAACGGAATCACCCACTGAAAGTGCGACGGCCTTAGAAAACAAAGCTTGAGAAGTGGCGGCAGACGAAGCGATGCTTTTATCGCAGGTAAAACCCAATAGAAAGAGATCGCTTGATTTCACTTTCTTTCGAACAATCAAATCATAAACGTAATCTCCGAAATTGATTGTCGACCGAAGCTCCTCCTCAGATATACGGCGGTATTTCGCGACTTTTTTAAGTGATATGATTCCCCGACCTTGGGAGTATCCTTCCGTGCCTTCTTTTCGCAGTAGAAAAACAATGTTTTTGTCTTGAATATCTTGAACTCTACCCACGACATGATCAGAGTTCATAAGTATTTCAGGATTGCGAAGGAAAGGCGACAGTTCTGCAGAACCTTCGGGAATTTTTATGTCTGGAAAACCAACTATCAATAATCCTCGTCGGTCATCTTTTTGGATCAACTGCAAGCCTGAGATTTCTTCCCCAAGGACCAAGCCTCGTTTCAATATATCTATCGGGACTTTCCGATGCTGCGCAAGTAAGGAAATGGGAAGAAAGCCCTCGACGGTAGAAGACTTTTCGTTCAGCTTGCTACTCCCACGTAGATGAAGAACAACATTGTTTTTATTTATGAAACATACAACTCCAGTAAGCCGATCCTCAACTTCGAAGGGTGATGTGGGTACTAGTTCACTAGTAGGCAAGGTTTTGAAATTGACGATATGTAAATTCTTCGACTTGTCTACTACCTGAACGAACAAATCTTTGAGTTCATGTCCAATTTCCAAAGCAGCTTTCAGATGCACAAGACTGAGACCTCGCTGTCTGGCAATCGTACTCAAGCGAATCAAACCTGGAGCAGGATCGGCACTAGTGGGCTCCTCATGCGGCTTGCGTAAGTCTAAAAGGGCTGTTTCAGAACGAATTTCCTTGACGATCGCAGAAACTTCATGACCGACTTCAAGACTACTACAGGTTTTTTCAATGGCACAGGGCTTTGCCTCTTTGATGCTGGCCACAATCTGACGTCGTTCAATGTTGACCTTTATGATTTTGACCTGAATTAGCTGCCCGGGTTCGAAATGGGATTCCAACGATGTGACGAACCCATGACTAGAGAAAAGTGGATCGGACGGCGTCAAGGCACGGAACTTGGCCATGACTTAGAGTATCGCAGATCAAATCACTCTTACTCTATTTCACTGATTGGAACTTTGGCCCGAGTGCGACCGAAAAACTCAACTATGACTTGGCGCGGTTTAACCAGTTTCACGGTGGCGTAAGTGACTGCGCCCAGCCGAGCTGATTGGTAAGAAGTAATTATTTCGATGTCGGGCTGCAGGAAAGTCCTCCGGAGGGTCAAGGTAACTTGATCTTTTTCCGAATCGGTATAGAGAACCTGTTTGCAAAAATAGCCCGGAAAAAAGCGGATGAATGATGAGTAACATTTGCTTGTTCGCAAAACTTACCCTGGCTTTGACTCTAGTGCCTTCCAGAAACTTTTTTTCGGGTCGACGATGTTTGACATCTGAATAGTGCGCGGGCCAAACAATAGCATCGATCCTCTCATCGATCTTCAAAAAAAGGTTGGTGGAGGTAACTTTCGCAATGGTCGCGTAAATTATTTCTCCCACCGGAATGTCCTGACAACGCATAAACTCCCGGTCAATCAATGAGGGTTGAAGAGATACTTGCAAGATGCCATCGATGGGAGCGACACCTGTGACTCGAGCTTTGTGAGTTGAACCGATCTTGTAAGGACCAGAGTTGGGAGAGAGGGAGCATGTGAAGTTGTCAGATACGACACCAATGTGGGCGAACGCAATGGGAGGGTGTCCATTGGATGCTTCGATTGGATGGCCATCTTCGCCGTTCACGCAAGTGAGATACAAGCCCCATTCTTCTTCCACACGAAATACTCGCACGGTCTGAAATATATATCCAATAGGGTACTGAACAATTTCATCGATCTTATCACTTGATTGAGATGGACTTATCCGCAGATGAGGAGGCAGGCCGGGAGAATCGAGTTCTATCACATGATCTAGGAGGCTTAGACTGAACACTTTAGCTTCAAGTATTAGATCATTTTCGTCGGGCGACACATGGCGCTTGGCAGGAATTGAGTCCCAAAGTACTCGGGCCCGAAGCTTTTGTCCAACCTTGAACGTCTCATTCAGTTCGGCGCAGGCCGTTGAGCCCGACTGAATATGGGCCACGTCGATTGAGCCCTTGAAAAATCCCAGGAAGTTGACGTTGAGACCTTCATGGGGGGTAACGGAGCTGACAAGACAAGACACCATGTGGAGCGGGAGTATAGAATCCACGCTAGTGGCCACAGTAACCAATGACCGGCGAACGTCTTGGGCGTTTACTGAAATGAGGCATGTAGCGCCGTTTTCAGAGAGCTTCTTGACTCTGCACCAGATGACCTGACCGACCTCCAATTGAGAAGATGCGCCTCCGAAGCTACCAATTTGATGAACTTTGGCGGCATCAGCGAAGGAAACAAAAGCGGTCACATTATTGACAGATTCGAGAGTGACAGAGCTAGAGTTCGGATCGATCGGGACCCCAAGATCGATGATGTAGCCCCTGTCTTCAACTGACTTGACTGCTCCGGTGAGGGTTAAGTTCGCCTGAAGGTCAGACTTATCGATTCCAGAGTTGATATGTGAAGGATCTAGCGTCAAAGTCACTCTCATGGCAGATTGAACTAGGGGAGTGACTCGAACTTTCGGACGAGGGTGATCAGTGGTTTTGAGTCTAGGGGAGGGCAACAAAGATGTTTCAGCAACTACCGCGGTTCGAATGTTTGCGGGGAGCGTCAAGGCCTTGATTTTAAACTCACACGGAACAACGGATCCATTGTCCTACGGAAAACATCTCATTCAGACCTTTTAAAGAATTTTCCGCTTCATCGGTGTTACGATCGTTTGAATCCTGAGATTGGTGCTCTTCCTCCGCTAGTTCCTCCAGTTTGCGGGTGTAGTAAGATGAGATTTCTGTGATTGGGACGTGCCCGACGAGTTGACTCGGCAATGAGACGATGAGCTCGAGCGGCCTCACTTGGATAATCATACCAGCTAGTTTGATGCCAGGAAAAAGACGTTTGTGACTGAGATGCTCAATTCGATGTCCCCCGGAGACGTCATCACTAGGCTCAACGCCCCTAGCACGCTTCTTTCCTTCGGCTTTGGTTTGGTCGAAATTTTTGGATTTGGACAAATTTCGCTTGATCGAATGTGATTTGAGCTTAGATGATTGCTCTAGGGATTGAAGATTTCGTTCGGCTTCATGGGCGCCATCACGCCGTGCTTCGGCGAGCTCGTAAGCTGTTAAGGGAATTCCGCCACCACGGGGAAATTCGACCTCATTGACAGTCGAAGTTGAGGGATGCGGTAATTGACTTGAATCAACTTTGAGTTTTTGGGAGGGCTTTAAAGTATTCAAGTGCGAAACTTGCTTGATTTTCTTTTCTTCTGGGGCACAATCCTTGCGATGATCTGATTGCTTGAGTTTCTTCGATTTGGAGATGGTAGTCTTAGACGGATTGGCAGGAGACTGCTCTGAGACGGCAGATGATTTCCGTTTTTTTGACATCCTTGGGCGATTCAAGTCGATCTGACTCGAATCCAGTAAGAGTATACGATGGATCGATGTTGTTAGTCAAGACCTTGTGATTAGGTGTGAGTGAAAGCTTGGTGAAGTTTGGATTGAGATACTCTCAATCGACTTTTAAGACCGCCAAGGTTAGCGTTCTGCAAACTGCCCGCAGAGTAGTAGTGACCTACAACTGGGGTGGTGGCCGAGCTGTGGGTGGCTCGGCCGCAGAGCGACAGTGGGCTCAGAGCATCTCCAATCGTCTCGGTAAACCCGCTCGTTAGCTAAGTTTACCGAGCGATTTTCACAATCGTGCAAAAACAGGGGCTCGCTAACAAGTGAGCTCCATAAGTCCGCTCGATTTTCCATAAAGTTATGGGAATTTAGCAAGCTTGCTAAGCTCAACCCTTGATATCTCATTCTACATCCCCCTACCCCTTGCCCACATATCATCTCATATGCCCTATGCCCTCCAACCTTCATATTGCCGATCAATCCAACCATCATATTGCCCACCAAGGATTTTACGGATATCCAACTCCCAGCCACCAATATCCAACTCCCAGCCACCATACCTACCTCCCCCTCCCTCCTCTATCTAACATCTTGCTCCGAAACTCCCCTTCTTTTGCACTTCCCTCTATCCATTATCTCTTCATTGGCCATGGAAGGCCACATCTCAACAAACAACCAAGAGGCAATGGCAAACAATCCAACTGTGACCAACCCCAACAAAAACAAGAAGAAACGTGCCCCAAACTGGACCCCTCAATAGGAAGAGCAGCTTGCTTGCTCCTGGATCCATGTCAGCAAAAACGCTGTATTAGGAATATGGATATAAGATAACTATGGAATAATCTAGAAACACATATTATGGATTTAATCACCAACAGATTGCATAGTATAATTGTAGAACATTCCAGAAGTCCATGTACCTAGAATATAAACAGGCAATGTTTGTACTAACATTTCTTGTTACCCGGGGGAATATACACTATTGTCTTTTAACCAATATCCTCTCTACAGGTTATGAGCCCAGCGCATGCACCGCGTGGCACCTCTTACCCATATCTTTTTGCAAATCAGCCAAACTGTTGAATTTTGAAAATCCACACACTGGTGATGGATCTACACGGTCTGGCCTACGGTACAAGTTAAGAAGCAGCACAGAGCAAGAAACAGACATGTCCTCATATGAAGAATCCGGCAAAGCTATGCCCACCACCTCCACTTCTGGCACCCGCAGTGCATCCGGACAAACAAAGAAAGAAGGGACGGCAGGACTGTCAGCCAACAACCTGGCGACAATCCTTGCAGCCCTCAAAGCCCAAAACAATGCGCCCACTCTTGATTTGGTGGCCCAAACAATGATCCACTATGAGCAAGTGGGAAGAAGCCTATGACCAAATCTCCTCGTGGATGGATCAAACTTTCCAGAATGGTCCCAAGCATTAAACCTCAAAGTTCAAAGTCTCTTTGATGAAACTGACTACTACCTCTACTTGACCCATGATGATAGTGCCAGCCAAGGCAAGATCACGGGCACTATGGTGGAATATAGCATTGATCCATCCTTATCCCCGTTTGTGGCGGCAAAACCTGGCCGCAAGGCATACCAAATTCTGCGGGAGCGCTTTGGGTCGGTTTCGTGGTCTTATCTCATGGCAAAATGGTCTCGCTTGTTGAAGGCACAGGAAGTGGCGGTCAACCCAAACAAGACTTATAATGACCTGAAGCTAACGTTGCAAACCATCAAACAACATATTGGCGGCTTCACCACCAACAACATCCTTGCCTTTGTCCTCCACTTCAACGCGCATCACGCCTACCAAGAGATAGTGTTGAGATACCTGAGATCCCGCACCGTTCACATCATCTGACGTTCACGCGTCTCATCCTTCCCTGCATGCTCCTCTCACCTACTGCGCCTGGACTGGGGGGAGACTCTTCTTTTGACCTTGTCTATTTCTCCTCTCCTGTCTTGTTTCTTTTTCTTCTTCATATATTTTTCTATCTTTGTTTCTTTATTACTATCGAATGATCTTTATTAACCTCTTGACCCATATCACTTCATCTCAACCACTCTTGATCTTCTCAATCAACCGCCCTTATCTATCTCCTTCACATCGCGTACCGCAACCATCTAATTCTTGTCAAACTCTTGTTTTCTTCAATCTTGCTCTCTCTGCCTGGTAAGACTCCACTCTACCAGTTTCTGCTTCATATCTGGCATCTAATTCTCAGACCTCTTCAATCAGCTCTAACCTCTGACTCAAGCCTTCCGGAAAATACCTGATTCAAATCCTGCCATTCACCCTCATCAGTCTATTGGTTTCTGGCGTAGGATTCTTTCTATTGATTCTTTCTTTTTGTGATCCTCATTCTCCTTATTCTCTTGATTCTCATGTTACTTGTTTTCCCCTTTCAGTCTGCTGGTTCTATGTCATAAGGAAATTTAGCATATCTTATCACGGTTAAAAGCCGAACTCCAACAATCCAATCAACGAACCATGAACAAACCAGCTGGAGCCACCAACTACTTCCATCAAGGGGCTCTCAAAGCCTCGGTTGACACTATACCTCCTTTAAACAAAGAAAATTACTCAATATGGCGGGACAAAATGTTAATGGTATTCAATCTCAAAGACATCAAAGCAGCTATTATCCGGAATGCTGGTCAAATTTCCGTCAAACAAGACAGGGAAATCAGAGCAATCATTCTCTCTAAACTAGATAGTACAACCCATGCAAACGTCGTCAACTCCACCAATATAAACTTGTCAAAATTACTCTGGGCGGAGATTACTCAAAAATTTGCCTCATCCAAAACCGCAAATAGAGCTTGAGTATTCAACCACTTCCTTCACTCCGTCTTCAACAAACACGCTATCAAAGGTTTTGTTACAGAAATGTGGAAATTGATTACTCAAATGGCAGATGTTGGTATTGACTTACCAAAAGACATTCTTGCCTATCTCTTGCTTTTCAAATTTCCACCCGTTCTCAAAAATCTTAAGCAGCAGATCATGCACGTCAAAAAATCCCTGACGGTCAATGTGGTGTTCAATCATCTTATCCAATATAACAATGAAAGAATGGCCCAAAATAAGACAAATAAAACAACTACCGATATATCTCTCATGTCTACAAAATCTAGATCGAATAAAGAAGAAAAGAAATATAAGATCAGGTGCAAGGAAGGATACCATGATCCCAATGCACCCCACCCCAAATCATCCTGCTTCCATCTACATCCTCAAGTCGCGCCGGAATGGTGGATAGAGCAACAGAACAAATGGAAGAATAAAACAAAAAAGAATCCATCAATTAACTACCATGCTCTTCTTACGCTCTGGATCAACTCCGACAATACCCCTAACTTAATACTGGATTCCGGAGCTAACGTGCACATATTTAACAATCTGAAATTCTTTTCTTCTATCGATCTACAAGAAGACCTAGACGAAATTAAAACTGGTAAATTAGAAGCCAAACTCAAAGTTCAAGGGATGGTTACTGTCCAATTAGAATGGAAGGATTCTGTAGTTACACTTGAGGGATGTGTCTACGTTCCTGATATTGTCTTGAATCTGATCAGCCCTGGACTCTTGGCTCAAAAAGTTTGCTTGCTCACTCAAAGACAAGACTGTTTCACAGTTACCCGAGGGGATCAAATTTTTCTCAAAGGGCTGATTTGAGATAGCTTGTTTGTCTTTGAAAAACCGCGCTCTGCAGGCCAAGATCAAGTGGTGAATTTATCAAACCAATCTTCCATGCCACCAATGCAAGAATCTCTCTCTCTAATGGACATACACAAAATGTGTGGACACACATCAATTTCTTTGCTAAAACCTATCCTTAAAAATTTGTTCACGAATGAAGAGATTGATCAATTCCAATGCAAAAGTTGCGTCCAAAGCAAAATCACAAGATCTCCTTTCTCTAATGTTTTTTCTCCTGCCACTAAGTCTCTTGACCGAATCCATTTGGATTTGATTGGTCCTATCACTCCACAATCCAAAGCAGGCCACCACAATATTCTGACGCTAGTAGACAATTTCTCTGGCTATCTTGCTGCTTTTCCTCTCAACTCCAAGGATGAAACTCCCAAAATCATCATCAAAATACTTGAGACCAAATATAAACAAATAGGATATTACCCTTTGGAGATATTCTCGGATAAGGGAACCAAATTCACAAACTCAACTCTCATAGAGTTTGCAAAAACCAAACGAATCAAATTGAGAACATCTGAACCCTATCATGCTCAACACAATGGACGAGCTGAACATGCGAATAGGACTATAATCAAATCAGCCCGCGCAACCTTTTCCTTGTCAAGACTACCAAAGAATTACTGGCACGTCATAACGAGAAGCTGTTGCTTCATGCTCAATCAAATCCCCAGAGAAGGTAAACACCTTTCTCCCCGGGAAATCATGTTTGGTAAGAACCTCCCTGCTAATTACTTGAAACCCATAGGTTCTGCTGTAATCTACCTTGCGAATTGTGCTCAGAAGGGGAGGAAATTTGACAAAAAGGGCCTAGAAGGTGTTTTGATTGGGTTCAACCCCACATTTCACTCCTATCTCATTCTTAATTCCTTGGGAGCTATTGTCAAAACTAAACATGTTAAATTCCTCAAGTCCCAACTCAACAATTTTCCTTTCCTAGAATCCCTAGGTCTTGACATTTTTTCTCCAGCCAACATGGATTTGAACAACTCGGACTTCTCCATGAAAGACAAACAATATCAGCTTAGAGAAAACAAAACGGATTCTTCCGACTCTAAGTCAGATATTGCCAAACTCAAACTCCCATCTTCTCCTTCTCCTCCTCCGGAACTTCCCTCCTCTGCCCCAGAACCAGAAACGTCCAACCATTATTCTAGACCCAAGCGAGAGACTCGAAAACCTCAAAGATATGGGCTCCATCATTACCACAAACTGCTGTCTTACAACGCGGCACGTAAATGTTCTGAGTGGACGAAGTGGAAGAAAGCTTCCAAGGATGAACTTAACTCTATAGAATCCCAAGAGGTATGGGAAGAATACCATGGTACGCCGAATAACATACTGAATACAACGTGGGTGTTTAAAGTCAAAGAGAATTGTCACGGCAAACCCGTGAAATATAGGGCTAGATTATGTGTCCAGGGCTTTTATCAGATATGTTTAGACTGAGGATATTCAGATTTGGAAGTCAGAGAGAAGGATCAGTTGATTTCAGAAATGAAATAAAGAATGAAACAGAGATGAAAGAAAAGATGAATATGGAAAGTACAAATGATAAATGATAATGAGCCGAAAGAAAACAGAAGAGACGCTTACCTGAGGATATTCAGATTTGGAAGTCAGAGAGAAGGATGAGGAAGGAAATCTTCTCTCTGATCCGCGATCTGTCCTCAGGTGTTTTATCCTGATCAGATTTCACAGGAGCAGGTGACATGTGTAGAGATGAAAATGAATTTGAATAATGAAATTGACATCCGCGCTTCTGGAGGTGAGAGGCATACATTGAGTGTAGGCTGATATGATCATGGTGATGGAGGAAACTTGGAAAGGGATTGACAGAGATATGAGATGAGAAAGTAACAAAGATATGAAAAGAAAGAGTCTGGGGAATGACTACTCCAATACCCCCCCTTGCTGAGCACAATCCAGAAGACCAAAACGTAGTTGATGAGAGTGTAGGAGAACTCGGGAGAGGGGTTTGGTGAGCATGTCAGCAAGCATATTGCTTGTGGAGACGTGTTCAACCGTGAAGACGCCACACTGAACGCACTCACGAATGAAATGGTGTCGGGCATCAATGTGTTTGGTACAAGAATGGTGCTCTGGGTTTTTTGAAAGAGCTTTGGCGCCCTTTTTGTCAACAAAAAGTTGGACTGGGTTATTGCCGCAAAGGTGAAGCTCACTCATAATATTCCTTAACCACAGCCCTTCCTTGCACGCATCTGACATGGCCTTCTATTTGGCTTCTGTGCTTGACAGCAAGACCGTAGGCTGCTTTTTGGATTTCCAGGAGATTGCGCCGGAGCTGACGCGGAAGGTGTAGCCGGATGTTGATCAACAATCATCTTGATCCTCAGCCCAGTCAGAGTCCAAATACCCTGACAAATCAAGGGTCGTGCC
The DNA here is from genome assembly GCA_025617555.3 of Puccinia polysora. Lineage (NCBI taxonomy): Eukaryota > Fungi > Basidiomycota > Pucciniomycetes > Pucciniales > Pucciniaceae > Puccinia > Puccinia polysora. The sequence goes on from CM062631.1 coordinate 1,765,063, forward strand.
ACCTAACGTCAGCTTGAGGGAGCAAGTGGATTGGAGATAGCAGAGGACTCGTATTGCAGCATCCCAATGCAACATAGAGGGGTCCTGCAGAAATTGGGATAGTTTGTTGATGGCAAAAGAGAAGTTGGGGCGGCTGCATTGGGACACCCATAGGAGCAAGCCTATGAGCCGATTGAACTGCGGAGGGGAGGCTGGTTTGTCAGGTGATTTGCGATGGAGTAGTTTGAAACGGCTTGTTGTTGGGAAGGAAACAGGCTTCCAGTTGGGTGGGAGGAACTCATCAGCTAGAGAGTCTATGTAGTGAGATTGACAGATGGATACGGTGCAAGAGGGATGATGACGTGAGATGGAGAGGGATAGGAAAAGGGAAAGCTCATCGTTGGAGCCTATGGTGAAAATCTGCCCAATGTCTTTGACAAACTTTGCGACAAAGGCGCTGGTACCAACAATGGCGAGATCGTCAACGTGAGCGGTAAGTGCGCCAATAAGACGCCCGCCATTGAGTTTGAAAAAGAGGGAGGGATTGTATGATGACTGAGATAGACCAATAGAAGTGAGTGCCGACCGGAGTTTGATGTTCCACTGCCAAGGGGACTGTTTTAGACCGTAGATTGCGCGGGAAACCTTGCATACCCAGTCTGGGTGAGCAGCGTCCTCAAAACCTGGCGGCTGTGACATGTAAACCGGTTCGTTGAGATGTCCATTCAGAAAAGCTGTCTTGAAATTGATCTGAAGGCCTGTCCATCCTCTGGAGCCCATCAGACTGAGGAGTAGTCAAAGAGTCTTGAGACGAAGCGTGGGGGCAAACACCTTGGAAAAGTCCAGGCATTTTATTTGGGAAAAGCCCATAGCTACGAGGCAAGCCTTCAATTTGATGATCGAGCCATCTGCGCAACGCTTGACCTTGAAGACCCATTTTGAGCGGATTATTTTTCTTCCATTGGGCGGGGGAACAAGGACCCAGGTTTTCATTCCAAGGAGGGAGTTCATCTCCTCCTGAGCCAAGGAGATCCAGCGGTGCAAGTGCGGGGACCGAAGAAGTTTTTTCCAACTCTTCAGAGCGGGTAGGGCATCCTTGACCAAAGCCTTTTGTGAGAAAGTTCCATATCATGACGGTGGACAACAAACCCGTGAGGAACGGCGGGGAGGAGATGATGGTCGTGGAGGCGTGGGAGGAGAAGATGAGGGAACGGAAGGGATGGGCAAGGAAGGAAGAGAGGGTGGTGGACTGAAGGAGGGAGGTGAGGTAAAATCTGGGCCGGATGACTGGATACTTGGGGAGCGGTAGCAACGTCCGGTAGGGCAGGGTGGGTGTTGTTCTGAAGGAACAGGAGAAGATGGAGGGTTAGCAGGAACGGAGAGAGGAAAAGAGGAAGTGGGAGCAGGGACAGAGACAGGAGCAGGAACGGAGGGAGGAAAGGAAGAAGTGGGGGCGGGAACAGAGACGGGAGAGAATTTGGAAGGGGGCATAGGAAAGGAGGGACAAGAAGAGGGAGTAGGGCAAACAGCAGAAGGAAGCAAAACGGGAGAACATCCAGAAGGGGTGGGCCAGATAAGAGATACCAAGGAAGATGGCAGGGTGTTACTTGCATCTTTAGTAGGACAACCGTAAGGAAAGGTTGTGTCATTGAAGATGACGTCTCTGGCTTTGATGATGGCTTTTGATTCGAGATCCATCAGACGGTATCCGTTTCTGTGTTGTAGGTAGGAGAGCAAGATGGCGGGCTTTGCTTTGTTGGAGAGTTTTGATCAGGTGACATCTGGGAGTTTGCACCAGGTAAGACAACCAAAGGGGTGAAGATAGGATGGGTCCATGTCAAGAGCTTTTAGGATGAAGTTGGGGGAGACAAAACCGGAGGGGGTTTTACAGGGAAACGAGTTGAAGGGAAAGAGAACGTGACGGAGAGCGTCCGCCCAGAAAGTTTTTGGAAGATTTGATTGAGAGAGTGCACATCGGACCATGTTGTTGATAGTCCTGTTGGAGCATTCGGCTACTCTGTTAAGCTGCAGAGAGTGGGGTGGACCCGGCTCGTGCTCAATTCCTTTGTTGCACAGATAGGAATTCATTTGGTTGCTTAGGTATTTGCCGCCGTTGTTGGTTCGTAAGGAGGAGATTGTGGAGTTATACTGGTTTTCAAAGAAGGATATGAATAGTTTTGTGCACTCAAACGACTCAGATTTGTGGCGCATTGGGTAGGCAAAAATGGCCTTGGAGCAGTCATTGATAAAGGTAATGAAATATTGGTATCCCTGTGCAAAGTGGTGTTGAAAGTGCATACGTCAGAGTGTATCAGTTGTCTGGGTCTGGTAGACCTATAGCTAAGACAACAATGAAAAGGCTTTCTGGTCATTTTTGATTTGATGCATGTTTTGCATTGTTGAACTTGTAGTGTGTTGAAAGGAACTGGGGAGAGATTGTGATCCTTTAGGTATTTCTTGAGGGATTTCAGATTCAAGTGTGAAAGTCTACAGTGGTATCCAAACAGACTGTTGTCAGAAGATTGTTGAAAAGTTGTTGAGAAGCATGCTTCTTGGCTCACAATCTTGTCGGGGAGATAGTAAAGGTTCCCTTTTCTGTATCCTGATACAAAGGTGTTATTGTCTCGTGACAACTTATTGGTAGTCTGTATGTTGCATCTATCTTTTCTGAAGATCACCTCAAATCCAGCGTTGCGCAGCAAGGAGACCAAGAGAAGAGGGGAGCTCAGATGTGGGACGTATAAAGATTTCAGATTGAAAGAAGGGAAGTGTATCTTGCCAGCCTTCTTGGAGGTGATGGTTGACCTGTTGGCAAGTCGTATCACGGTGTTATCGGGGCGTTTGTTGGAGAGTTGATTGTTGTGGGGAGTCATGGATATTGAGCATCCTGAGTCAATGTTGAAATCCTTGTCTGATTCTGGGTTCACCACTGAGGAGTTTGCAATTGCTGATCCTGCATGTACGATGATTTCCGAGTTGGAGAAATCGTCTGAGTCCTCGTCATTGTTGAAAGTATCTTGATCTTGCTTGGTGTGGTTCGCGACTGCCAATTTAGTGCTCTGCGGTTGTCTCTTTTCCTTTTTCCTGTTTTTTCTTGCTTGGTCAAGTGCTTTGCGGACTTCTGGACACCTTGAGAAGGAATGACCTTCCACTTTCCAGTTAGTGCAGTAGTATGTTTTACCACTCGGGTAGAGATCCGGTTTCTTTTTAGGTTGTATTTCCCTTTGGTATGGATGTTTTACGGCTATTGAGTTAGCTATAACTTCCTCATTTCTAGTTTTTCTACAAAGGTTTTCTTTTTAAAGAGCAGTGATGATTTTGGAGGACGGAATTGACTCTTTGTTCATCATGCTGGATACACACGCCAACCAATTGTTGGGAAGGGATAATAGTATTGCGGTTGATTGAAGGTTGTTGGCTGTAAGAGGGTTCTTGGGAGTGATAAGGGATGATAGTTTTTCTCCATAGGAGACAATTTCAGCTAGATGAGTGGTGATGTCCTTATCATTGAGCTTGGTTAGGAGCAGCTTCCTGAGCCAGTACATTCTTCCGCCCAAGGAGTTATCTTGGTGGGCTTCTTTCAGAGCGGTCCACATTCCAAGTGCACTTTCTTTGTGTTTACAAATGTGTTGAAAATTTGAGATGTTGACTGATTGTGATATCACTGAGCATATGGCCAGGTTGTCTCTGGACCAAATTTCTTGATTCAATTTAGATTTTTCATTCTTTTTGACGTCCATCAGATAGGCAACTCCGGATGCGCAAAAATGTATTCTGAGGATCATTGCCCAGTCTAGATAGTTGGATTCTGATCCTGGGGCGTTCAGTGGGATGATCAAAAGTGTTTTAAGCACGGGGTGAGAGGATAAAGGGTCCTCCATGGTGGTTAGTTATTGAGAACACTTTATCAAGAGATGTGTGACGGATCCTTCCTGTATGAGGTGGTTTCAGCTAATTGGCGGTTGGTCTCTCTGGGCTCATAACCTGTTGAGACTGAGGATATTCAGATTTGGAAGTCAGAGAGAAGGATCAGTTTATTTCAGAAATGAAATAAATAATGAAACAGAGATGAAAGAAAAGATGAATATGGAAAGTACAAATGATAAATTATAATGAGCCAAAAGAAAACAGAAGAGACACTTACCTGAGGATATTCAGATTTGGAAGTCAGAGAGAAGGATGAGGAAGGAAATCTTCTCTCTGATCCGCGATCTGTCCTCAGGTGTTTTATCCTGATCAGATTTCACAGGAGCAGGTGACATGTGTAGAGATGAAAATGAATTTGAATAATGAAATTGACATCCGCGCTTCTGGAGGTGAGAGGCATACATTGAGTGTAGGCTGATATGATCATGGTGATGGAGGAAACTTGGAAAGGGATTGACAGAGATATGAGATGAGAAAGTAACAAAGATATGAAAAGAAAGAGTCTGGCGAATGACTACTCCAATAAGATACATGGTTTCAACTTTGAAGAAACCTGGGCACCGACCGGCAAACTTGGCTCCTTACAACTTGCGTTGCTGTACAGGCTAAAGAACAAGATGATCTTCACCCAGTTCGACGTTAAAGGGGAATTTCTCCATTCCCCATTGAATGAAGTTGTGATAATCAAAACTCCAGAAGGATCACACCGGAAAGCTCCATACTTAAAATTAAAAAAAATCTTTATACAGTCTTTGTCAGTCCCCAAAGAACTGGTACGAAACACTCACCACCTGGATTAAATCCCAAGGTTTCCATGAGTCGGCCAGTGATCCATGCCTCTACCTCAACTCCGAATCTCAAGAGATCCTGTATTTCCACGTAGATGATCTCATCCACGTTGGACAAACGGATTCCTTTGCTAACAGTTTTTTGAATCGTTTTCTCAACTCATTGTGCCATCCTCCAAATACAATCCTTGGTATGCTTATGGAAGTTAAAGGAGATACTATTCTCTTAAGCCAACCAAATCATATAGATTGGGGCTTAGAAGAACTTGGAATTGCGAACTGCAAAGATACTTATTTGCCGCTGACTCAGAATTTACATCTTGAACCTGCAACTGATGAGGACAATAATGAATTTTGACAATTAAACATTAACTATTGCTCCGCCGTTGGACTCCTCAATCATTTATCTCAGTACACCAGACCGGATATTTTGTTTGCAGTGTCCAGCCTAGCAAGGTACAACACTAAGCCCGGCATGACTCACTGGAGGGAAGTACAAAAGGTCTGGAAGTACCTTAAAACCACTCAAAATTACAAACTAACTATTAAATTCAACCCTTCTCAAGCAATCATCTCTGGCTATAGCAACGGTACATGGGGTGATGACCCTATCTTTCAAAAGTCTCAGACCGGATATATCGTCTTCCATTACGGCAGTCCAATAGTTTGGAACTCATCTAGACAAAGAAATATCACATATTCCTCTACAGAATCTGAACTCAACGCCCTACTCGACTGTTATCTGGAACTTAAGTGGATCACACATCTAGTTAGTGAGATTTATTGCAAAGCTATGATTAAACCGCAAATTTATATAGACAATAAAGGTCTTGAAGATAAAATTAAAAGATTTGGCTCTCACTCCAAGTCACGTCACATCGACATCAAAACTAAAGGATTACAAGAAGACTTCAATCTCTCCCTGTTTGATCTGATCTTAATTTCTACTGAGGAAATGATTGCCGACTCCTTGACCAAATCCTCCTCAATCAGTTGCATCAAGCTATTACAAGATAAAGTCTTCACCAAACTTTCCCCTGAATCCCCTGCAAGTTCTGGTCTTACCAGTCATGAGGGGTGTTGAGATCCCTGAGATCCCGCACTGTTCACATCATCTGACGTTCACGCGTCTCATCCTTCCCCGCGCGCTCCTCTCACCTACTGCGCCTGGACTGCAGGGAGACTCTTCTTTTGAACTTGTCTATTTCTCCTCTCCTGTCTTGTTTCTTTTTATTCTTCATATATTTTTCTATCTTTGTTTCTTTATTACTATTGAATGATCTTTATTAACCTCTTGACCCATATCACTTCATCTCAACCACTCTCAATCTTCTCAATCAACCGCCCTTATCTATCTCCTTCACATCGCGTACCGCAACCATCTAATTCTTGTCAAACTCTTGTTTTCTTCAATCTTGATCTCTCTGCCTGGTAAGACTCCACTCTACCAGTTTCTGCTTCATATCTGGCATCTAATTCTCAGACCTCTTCAATCAGCTCTAACCTCTGACTCAAGCCTTCCGGAAAATACCTGATTCAAATCCTGCCATTCACCCTCATCAGTCTATTGGTTTCTGGCGTAGGATTCTTTCTATTGATTCTTTCTTTTTGTGATCCTCATTCTCCTTATTCTCTTGATTCTCATGTTACTTGTTTTCCCCTTTCAGTCTGCTGGTTCTATGTCATAAGGAAATTTAGCATATCTTATCAGATAGCAAATGCGATCAACAGCCGCATAGCGATTGATAAGAAAGTCAAGATCACATCAAAGGATGTCCTGGAGCTTATCTCCAGGCATTGCTCCCCTCAAAACGACATCCCATCCAGCACTCTATTAAGTTACTTGGTCCGACCTACGCGAAATCCAATGCAAAGAGAAGTCCTGGCAGGCCAACCAAAACCTGGAGAGCACCCAACCATGTATATGGATAGAAGCAACAAATGGGCAAGGACTTGGCTAACCTTCAGGCACCCTTGCAACTACTGCTATGAATGGGGCCACTGGGCCACGGACTGCCCCAGGAAGAAAGTCCAACTCCCGGCCATCAAGGACCCTCGCGTGGATAATTGCTTTGCACGTCTCAAGCAATAGGACCACTTCCATAAAGCCTTTAAGCGGGATGCCCCCCTGCAGGTAGCGTCAATCAGAAATGATCCAAGCAACTCAAACTTGGCCCTGCTGGACTCTGGCGCCACCAACTCGGTTTCAAACAATGTTAGTTTATTCACCTCTCTAAGACCTGCGCATCTAACACTCTTGGTTGCATCTTCAGACAAGTTTCCCGTGAACCATATTGGCAACATCAATATCCCCACGCCGTATGGAACCCTTAGGGTAATGGATGTCCTTTTCTGCCCGCATGTCAATGGAACGATCATCTTGATTGGACGATTTTGCAAAGCTGATGGTTTGGTGGCCTTTGACGGCAAACGGTACACGCTAAGTCAGGATGGATTAGATTTCCCGTTGTTTGAAATTCAGAATTGTTTCTTTATCTCTATAACTCCTATGCCTGTCTCCAGCGCCTGTGCAGTTAATACCACTGCCTACTCCATTCATGATCTTGTGGGGCACTTATCCCTCCAGATGTTAAGGAATACTTTGAAATGCAATGCGGTTGACCACATGCCCCCCCTACCTGCAGATGAATTGCAATTTTGTAATGCGTGTGCGCTAATGAAAGCGCAACACTCCCTGCCCAAGATTGAGTCTAGAAACATTTGCCAAGCGCCTGGATATGTGATTGCCGTAGACATTGTTGGCCTGTTTGCGGAAAGCATCAGTCATGACCGCTTTATTCTGAAAATTGCGGATTTGTTTTCTGGAATGTGTTCAGCCATCTCCCTCCAAACAAGATTGGACGCACCAGCTGAAATTAAACGGTGGATCAACAAGTTACATATCTTCTGCCCTTACCGCATCAAACAATTCAGATCTGATAACGCTTTTGAATTTGTAAGATCGAAGACCCTCTCTGAATTTCTTGAGCAAGCCAAGATCCTCCATGAGAAGACTATTCCTCACGAACATCACCAGAATGGTGCGATTGAACGAATTAACCGGACGTTAACCAAAATGTCAAGAACAATGCTGCACGCCTCTGGACTGCCCACAAACTTGTGGAATTACGCTTTCAAACACGCGGCTTGGATTCTTAACCGGTTAGTCCACACTGGTGCTTCTAAGACTTCAATTGAACTTGCAACACAGAAACGGCCTTTGCTGGCCATGCTCCGGCCATTTGGATGCAGGGCGTATGTGTACAACCACACTCACCTCAAACAAATGATTCCTTATGCCAAGCATGTCCACCACTTAGGAGTCTGTCTGGAATCCAAAGGTTGGCTCTTCTATGATACAGACACACACAAAATCACCCAAGAAATCTCAGTTAAGTTTGTCCCAACAGAGGCGCAGGTCCATGGAACCAATACCCTAACGCTTGGAGACTTGACCTTAGGAGATGAATTAGACAAGCAGGACGCGCTGGTTTGCGCCTTACAGAAGAATGTAGCCCACAATATTGACAACCCCAGTATAGATATTGCACTCCAATTGGATGAGTGAGAAGGGTGGATTCGTGCAATTGACGAGGAAAATCAGTCGCTTTGGGACATGGGGGTGATTGAGTTTGCGGTCCCGCCAGCAGAAAAGTCACGGATCTTAGGCTCGAAATATGTTCTCACAACCAAGAGGGGTCCTGATGGTGAATTCATCCGGAAAAAGGCCAGGCTGGTTGCTCAAGGGTTCACTCAAGTAAAAGGCATCAGCTTTGAGGAAACTTTTGGGCCGACGCCAACCTTTGCAGCCCTGAGACTCATTCTAGCCATCTCCGCGAGGAAAAATTGGCCTGTCCAATCCTTTGATGTCAAAACCGCCTTCTTAAATAGCAAAATTGACAAAGAAATATATATTTGGCCCACAAAAGGCCTGAGATGTCCTGAAGGAAAAATCATTCGCCTACTAAAGTCACTATATGGCACAAAACAGGCGGGACGTTGTTGGTGGCTACACCTTAGGGAGAAATTGGAGAAAATTGGCTTTACACCTAATCATGAAGACCCAAGCACATACTCTTTCGACGGAAAAGAAGTTTGGGTGTTCCTTTTGATTCACGTGGACAACGGAATCATTACAGCGGATAGTGACGGGCTGATGCACACATTGAAGGACCAACTCAATCAAGCTGTAACTCTTAAATGGGACAACTCTCTGGCGTCAATTGTGGGAATACAAGTTAAGAATGTGGATAGCGGTTATCAGCTTCAACAACCGGCCCTAATTGCTAAACTGACAGCAACGGAAAACTGTGCACTTACAGCGGAAACACCTCTGCTGAACACAAACCTCTTGTTGAATATTTCCGTGAGGGCCGACAATGAATATCTTAGTAGGATAGGAATGCTTCTGTACTTGGCCCAAGGCACTCAACCGGACATCGCCTTTGGAGTCAATTTCTTGGCCAGATTTGCGCTCAATCCGGACAACACCCACTGGGAGGCCCTCCAAAGACTTATCAGATATGTATTGCACACAAAGGACTACGCCCTAAGCATCACCCCAAGCTCCTCCGACTCCCTCAAGGTTTTTGTTGATGCAAACTGGGGCGGAGAGGGGTCACAATTGTGCCATGGATTCATATGTATGCTTTGGGGTGTACCAATTCACTGGGGATCTTGCCGGCAACTGTGCATGGCCTGGTCCACATGTCAAGCAGAATACGTAGCCCTATCATCTGCGGCGGTCGAGGCGCTGTCGATTTTGTCTCTGGCAAAGAAGGTCCACCCAACGCTACCGTGCCCAACACTATACTCTGACAACCAGGCAGCAGTGAAAATCGCATCCGACCGGTCCAGCATGAAGCGTACAAGACATATTGAACGCGAATTCCATTTTGTGAATGAACACCTAAGGCATGGCAATATGAAAATAGATTGGGTCAAGGGAACAGATCAATTGGCGGGGCAAACTTAATCATTGCGAGTTCTGCAGTCAAGTTTTCTTTTAATCGCTGGTTTTACTTCCCTTTACCTACTCTTTTGTCTCTACCATAATCTGTTTCTTGTTTCCTTTCCTGCTACCTCAGTTCTTGATTTTTTCTGCTTCCTTCCCTATTTTAACATTTTTTCCTTTTTCCTTTTCTTTTTCACTTTTTTCACAATTCATCTCTTGCTAGCAATAAAGTGTGGGGGGGAATATTAGGAATATGGATATAAGATAACTATGGAATAATCTAGAAACACATATTATGGATTTAATCACCAACAGATTGCATAGTATAATTGTAGAACATTCCAGAAGTCCATGTACCTAGAATATAAATAGGCAATGTTCGTACTAACATTTCTTGTTACCCGGGGGAATATACACTATTGTCTTTTAACCAATATCCTCTCTACACGCTGAGTTTGCCACCAATCAATCTGGGACCAACTTCTTCAAACCTGTTGAGGAGGACTTCAACCTCCACAGCAAAGGAACCCATTGCAATTGGGAATGCATCAGGAATTGGTGACCCTTTTTTCTTCTCTTTCTAATTCTCCCTAGCTCCACGGTGACTGACATGTTTTTTGTTTTTTTTTTCTTACCTACAGATGGGCCAACCTGAACACCACAACATTGAAGTTCTTGGCCATCTATTGAGGCATCAAATGGTCACCTCCCAGTGGATCAAGTCCGATGGACTGGATGCAAAAAGCCAAAAAAATGTACCAGCAACAGACCAAGGGCCAGGCTTTCAAAGTTGAAGGGGCCTGGGAGATCCTTTGGTATCATCCCAAATGGATGGGCAACCAAGTGCCAACACACAGCGAGTCACATACCTTAGCCACAAGTGGATTCCCCTCATTGCCTTCAGTTGCCAACTCAATTTTCCATCCAGAGGGGGTCAAAGCGGCCAAACAAGTTTTCCAGCCTCTGAAGCCAACTCCAAGTATGCCAAAGATGGCATTTATCATTGACTCGGGGTCCTGTCCAAAAAAAACAAAATCGGCAAGCAACAAAACAATTTGGTAAAGATAATTTATGACCTTGAATGCAAGAAGGCAGATATGAAGGTTGCCATGGGTCAATTGACCGTTATATTGAAATCCAAAGAAAGCTTCCCTGAACAAGATAGTAAGGAAATGCTGCAAATGTTAAAACAAAAGGTGCAAAATCAAATTGAGGTGTGAAGGATCAATATCTTTGACATCTCCTCTTTTTTTCCTTCTATATTTATTTAAAAAAAAGAATGTGGATTGATATATATCTATGAAAATAAAAAAAGGAATGTGGTTTGATTGAAAATAATAATATAAAGTTGTTTGATTCATATTCTCAGATTGGAATACAAAATGAAAAGAAAATAATCAACCATTGGTACGTCTTTTCAACCAGTTATAAATTGTTGAATCATTGATGAGTTGATAATGATTAGTTGAATTATGAAGCCAGGCAGAATTTTGACTGAGAGATTGGAAAGAATGAAATAATGCAGGATCATGAACATTTGAGGAGATAGTAGTGTTTGTATCACTGTGAAAATTATTATTAAGAAAAGGGTCACAGGGAGATCTTTCCTCCACAACAATATTGTGAAGGATTATAGAGCACTTCATAATCTAGACTATATCTTCCTTGAACCAAATTCTACTAGGTTGAGAAATGATTCCAAATCTGCCTTGCAAAACACCAAATGCTCTTTCTATGTCCTTTCTGGATGCTTCTTGCAACTTATTGAAATGTTTGCTTTCAGGATCTTGAGGGCTTCTGCAAGACTTCAAAAAAACAGGTCAGTTAGGATATATTCCATCAGCCAAGTAGTATCCATAAGTGTATTGATGATTTTTGATTTCAAAAGAAACATTTGATGCAGTGCCTTAAAAAATATTACCAAAACAAATCATGCCTCAATCAGTCAAACAAACCTGAAATAAAGTGAAACAAATTATGAAAAATCATACCTATGACAAATTAATCAATTATATGGCTATTCTTAACTACATTGATGTCATTGTGAGTTCTAGGGGAGCCAAAAAAACAGTGCAAGATTCTTAAATTTAATGATGCTACTGCTTCTAAAACCATGGTTGGAGCTCCTTCTTTTCCTTGAAACTGACCAGCCCAAGCTTGAGGGCAATTCTTCCAAGCCCAATGCATTCCATCAATGCTACCACAACAGCTGGGGAAACCATGTGCTTCATATTATTTCATGATTACTGCAAGCTCTTCATCTTTTGGACCTCTAGGGTATTCCCCCTCAAATAAAAGAACAATTTCATTAACAAATCTTTTGAATGTTTCTATTGCAGTTGTCTCTCTAATTCAAACATATTCATCAGTGGAATCAGAAGAGAATTCATAGGCCAGCTGACGCATTGCAGAAGTAATTTTTTGATGAGGAGAAAGTCCAACTTGTCCGCAACAGTCCTAAAGAAATACCAAGAAAAAAATATAAAAATATAAAAATAAAGATGTCAAAATATTGATTGCTTTTTGAGACAAAGGAAATGATCTTTATATCAGTGAGATTGATTTGATTACCAACCTTTGAGTCCAATATGGATCATGAGATCCTAAAGCATTTACTATTTTTTGAAGGGGAACCTTGCTCATTCTGAATCTCCTTTCAAAAATCTGATTTGTGCATCTAGCATCTGGATTAAAGTAGTCTGCCATGAGATTCTTGTGCCCTTCAATGCGGTTACATTTGATTACTTTTTGTTTTGATTTAATCCTTGTGCGCCTTTCCATTGGATTTAATTCTTCTTCCACTTCAAGGAACACTTGCTGACGTGCAAAATGGGAGGGGAAGCAGAAGTATTTCTTGAGGATAAGGAAGGGAGCCATATCTTCTTGATTGTTGACTTTTGTTTGGAGTTGGCAGGTTTCTTGTTGGATATTTTGATGAGTTTTGATGGTTGGTTGATTTTGACAATGATGGATTTTGGAGATGCAAGAGTTTTGACAATGGGGTGATCCTAGCTAGCAACCTGCAATGTGGCACACAATTGGGCCGGCTGGGTTGCTAGCTAGCTTCCGCGGCCTTATGGAGTGGGCAATTGTGAAACCTGCATGGTAACTTGCTTGCTAGCAATTTTTTTTGCTAGCAAGTTGCTACCTAACAAACCAAGCCCTTCAACAATTGGAAATGCTCTCAGAGCACCCACATTTGTCTTGGATAGGGCTGGGCCCCAAGGCCTACCTGACCCAAAAATCTATTCCAAGATCCAATCTGCGGGTATACCCAAGGGTTGGGTACACATTTTGGAAGGCCCAACCAAATGCCCAAGAAATTGGGTAAATACCTGGGGCCCAATATCAAGTACCCTTCACATTCATAAAGATTCCCCCTTATGCCCTCCATAGCTTTGAATCAACTTCATTGACATTCACCAATATCCCCCCTTACCTCCCCAACATCAACCCAGTTATCATCCCATTCATTTTAATGAGCTTCTGCCCTATCCTACACCCCCACTAAAAACCCTAAGCATATTTTGAATCAGGATTGGGATTCTCTTGTACATTTTTGTTTTTATCATCCTCAATGCCCATGCCACCACTCTTGAATCAATCAACACAATGCCCTTTCACTGACCTATATCCCTGTTTTGTCTCCATCTTCTCCTTTTGCATGACAGATATATTTATTTACCAGGTTTCCTTGTGTATTCCAATAAAAATCCATGTGGTAAGTTTGAATCATATCATTGGGATTATTGTTGTGAAATTCAATTTCGCCATATCTTTCTCAATCAAAAAAATGACCATTCACTGAACTATATCCCTATTTTATCTCTGTCTTCTCCTTTTGTATGACAGATAAATTTAATTAACAGGTTGCTGCATGTATTCCAATATACCTGTGATATTTTTGAATCATATCATTTGTGTTAGTCTTGTAAAATCCACTTTATTATCTTTCAGCTCATCTCACCAGGCTCTCCCTTCTTGATTCTCATTTCCCACCCAATTTGACAACCATACAGCCTTAAATATCCCCCCTCATGATTGCAAACCCCATTCTCAATCCCTCCCATCTCTACATTCACACCATGCATAGCCGCAAAAAGCTCCCTATCACCATTGGAACGGAATCCAACTCTGAAAAGAGAGTGAATCCATCTCAACCTCCTCCTGGCCCTAAAAAACACAGGGCAAGCCACCTCATTTCAACTGAAAATTTCAAAACATCAACAAGCCACAAAACCACAACAGAAATCAACCCTTCTTCAAATTCCGGAAAAAGCTGGGTATGGTCCTACTTTTTCAACAAAGGAAGCAAAAAAAAAGTTATGGGTATCTTCCCTCTTTCAAGCAGACCTGCCTGTGGTAAGATCCTCCTTTTAGATAAATACAAAATCACCATATCAATGGGAGATTATCTCATGCAAATTTCCAAGATCCATAATCCCCAAAAAATATCTGACAGCCAAATAATCATTGACAGCTTCATTAAAGGCAAAATAATTGAAAAGACGGTAAGTCTTACTGTTGTGATATGAATCATCATATTGAACTGATCTTTTTTTTTATCTTGGATGGAACTCAACCCAAAATCATTAAATAGTATGATTTTTTATTTCATTGCCAATGCCAACCTCCCATTTTTGATTTTAGGGTGGTCTTCTTTCATCAAACTCCTGACTCTCACCAATTTTCTTGGGCCTCAAATTCTCCCAAAGAAAAAATCCATATCAAATGTGGTCTGCAATCTTTATACTGCCCACCTTGCACATGTTACGGTTTTTTTTGAAGAAATACCTGCAGTTTCTTTTACCGTTGATGCTTGGACATCCCCAAACTTTATGGCTTTCTTGGGTATAACAGCCCATGTTCTTGACTCCAAATGAAACCTTATTGATATTTCCCTTGAATTCCAACAATATCTGGTAATTTTTGATTTTGTTCATTTCATTTTTTTAGGAATTGATCCAACAATCCTATTGTCTAGAATCACATACCAGAGCAAACCCTGACAATGTCTTTTGTGGTTCTCTCAAAAAGGTTGGTTTCCCAATAAAGTCTCAGTCATTATGGCCAAAAATACATCAAAAAAACTCACCATGGCCAAGCAAAATGGGGAGCTCATCAATCATCAATCTGGCCGCAATATGGATCTCTTGGTCTGTATGGCCCATACCATCAAACTTGCAGCAAAGGAAGGCCTCAAGACATTTGGCTCCAGATTTGATTTGGAACCAAACAGCAACATTAAATTGTTAAGATTTGAGTCAGGGAGCTCTGGATAGGTCAATTAAAAAGATGAGAAGTGAGATCTTATGACACTAAGAGATGCAGATCTTAAGTATTGGAGAGGAAGCTCAGGGGGAAATCTGGTTTAAGGTAAGGTAGAACAAATGATAATCATTCACTTGAGAACTGGAAGCTTAAGTAGTCAAGGTAAAAGAAGGGCTGACCTTTGGTTGACAAGATGAAAGAAAAAAATGAATAAGAGTATTCAAAAGTGCTTGGAAGACAGCACAGGACAGAATGAGACAGGAGGGCCACTAGGATCAATGACAGAGAAGCAACTGGAACTATAAAAAGACTAGTATAGTATAGAGGACTCCATTGGCAGGGATACTCAAGAGCATTACAGTAATAATAAGGATCAAAAGTCAGGGCAGGAATTTCACTCAAGGTTTAGACAAAACAAGCCAAGAACAGAAATTCTAACACACTCCCTTTCCTGAAGCTTGAGGGAGACGGATGATTAATGAAATAGAAGGACTTCTGAACATGGAAGGCATTGGAAGGTAGCAACCAAAACAACAGAAAAAGGTAACAACAGTATTGTGATAGCTAGATTGGGAAAATGGCATGACAAGGAAGCAAAAAAAAGATAACATAAAGGAAATAAAAAGCTAAGTTGGCAGATGTAGTGGCAAACAAGATGATAATAGATGGTGAAAAAAGGCACATTGGTGATTTAAGGACTACAGAAAAAAAGTTGAAAGCAAGAAATAGGGGTGAACCAGTTCAGAAGGAGTAAAAATTGGATTCCTCATTTTTGCAAGTTGATGACTTGGGAGAATTTTTGGGATATTTAATCCCAAAGTTGTTTGGACAATGACTGGGTTTGTTGCAGCAAGGACAGTTGGGCATTCTGCAATAAATGGCATGGTGAATGTTGTCAGGAGCTTTATTGATTGGATTGATCTTAGTTTTGAGATTCTGCAACACTCTCTGAGTTCACATTGTGTATCTGCTGTGGAAACATGAGTGGGAGATACTCCTCAAACAGTTGTCCCCAAGCTTGGACTTTATTGGTCCTAGCGTCTGTAAGGAGAAGGATGCACCCTTATCAGAGAGGTAGAGATAGAAATTGTATTCCTTCCTTCCTTCTGTATCTAGTATGGTATCAAATTCCCCTCACCTAGCATGACGGTGGTGGCAAGGTATTCTACCCTTCCCACGCACCCTAACCTAAGTACAAGCACAAATACAATCCAACAACAAACGGAAAGAACACTAAGAGACAGAAGCCCTAGCCAAACCCTACCCTCCTCCCCAGCACTCCTGCCACCACATTCATCTGGTTTGTCCATCTCATGGCACATGCCACGCCTGCCTGTAGCCACCCAAATCCTTCCAAATGCTTGCACCTTTATGTCCACCTGGTTCCTCCTTCTCATTGCATGTGCAGCCCTACTTTGAGTCCCCCAGGCTTGTCTGTAACTATCTAACACACATTTCTGTAGCCATTTTCCGGTCCCCAGTCCCCAATGCTGATCTGACCATGCATGTGGCAGCTGCTGCTGAGCCCACAGCTCTGCCCACATGGTGAGACATCTTGTGCCCATTTCTGAGCGCGCTGCCCAAATTCTGAGCCTGATTGCGCTCATTGCTGAGTGTGCAGGCTGAAATAGCCATTTTCCGGTCCCCAATCTCCAATGCTGATCAAACCACACATGTGGAAGCTTCTTCTTAGCCCGCAGTGCTGCCCAAATTCTGAGCCATCTTGCACCTATTGCTGAGCACGCTGCCCAAATGCTGAGCCTGATTGCGCTCATTACTGAGCTTGCGGGCCGCAAAAAGTTCCCAATCCATGTATATAAAATGCCAACAAACTGCACAACCTTCTCACGTAATCATTTCTTGGATCCCACAATCACTGAAATGTGAGAAAACAACCCAGAGGGTGGGGCAAATCCCCTCTGGATGATCTTGGTTTCCTCATCTTTTCTTCTCTTTTTTTTTTTTCTTGTTCTCTTTTCTTTCTTCATTTTTTTCCCTCTTGTTCTATCTTTCTTCTCAAGCTTAATCTCTTTCTGAAATTTTCTCTTTCTATGAATCACCATCATAACCCAAGCTCAACCCAGAAAACAATACAAGATACTCAAGTCTTATCTTGTGACTGGTGAGAGCTTCCTCTTCAACCTAATCTGTGCTCATGGCCTGACAGATCCATTCAGAATTTCCACCTCCACCTCATTCCAAAGCAAACCTCTTGCTGTATGCACCCACTTGACTCTCATCCTCCTCAAGCATGCCTAGTTGACTCTTTGGTGGTCCTTTGATCTCATTCTTAATTCTATTTTCATTTCCTCACCTCATATTTTTATTTTCATGTTTGTTTTTGTCTTGTCTCCACTCTTTTGGTCTCAATTCATATTGAACCATAAAAGTTTAATACTTAGCTTGAGCCTTGTCCTTCTCAAGTTTCTTTGTAAAATAGTCTACAGTTTTTTTATTGCACTTTTCAGACTTCTTGGTCTCAGAAGTGGCCGCTGCAGGCTCAGAAGTAGGTGCTGCGGGGCTCAGCACAACAGGTGTGGGTTGGGCTTAATCAGATGTGGGGGGCTTGCAAACCTCTTGGATTTTATGGACCTAGGAATGGAGCCCGCCCAACCAGGTTTGCTGGACGGTTAGTTTGGCAAGGTAAGAGCAGGGTGATGGCAGTGGTTATATGAGTGGGGTGGACAACCGCAAGCGCAGGCCAAACTGCGGGGACATGGAAATCAAGACAGCTTGTTGGGCAGTGTGGTGACCAATCAGGGACACCTCATGGAAAATGGAAATTTTTGAATTTTTTTTACATTCCCTTATCCATCAATACATCCTCAAAAAAATAAATAAATAAATAAATTCTCTTGTGCCTCTATTGGTACCCCCTCATTTCCCATTATCCCAGCTCTCCCCTGTCCTAGGGGTCTAGGAAGGCCTTTCCTGGTCATCCAATGATTTCCTACTCTGTTCAAATCTCCCCCTTGCACATGCTTTACCCTGATTTTTTTTTGGCCAAGCGCACGCGGGCAGCCATCCCCTTCATCAACTCATCCACCACTGTCCAATCACCCTCTCAATCCGGATCTTGCTTAGATCCAAACAATCTTGGGCCCTCAAATCTTGACACCAGTGCTTACTTGAATGACTTTCCATCTCTCACACCCTCCAAGCTTGCCTCTCAATTGGTCTTGGATTTGGATCTGGATTTGATTTCCAATCAATTTACCAATGATGAAAATATTGATCATCATCACCCCTCATCCAATCTGAACTCCCATTCATCATCTGCCTCCAACCCCATTGTTTCTGGCGGCCAAAGGCAAAAATGGTTGCCTTGTGACTTGCTGACACTTTTCAGCCACCAATTAGCGGCACCCATGCTTGCCATCATGAGCATTGTTGACGACAACATTGATTTCTGCCATAAACCAATGACCGCAAGTGTTGCTTGCGGTCGTTGGTGACAACACTGTCAACAAATCCCATCATCCTACCCCAGACTCATTCTCTCAAGCAAGTACACGTTGTGGTGTTGTATTTATAACCTTGGATTGGGAGCTGCTTTGCGGGCTGCGCGCTCAGCAGTTGGGTAGGTTGGGCTCAGCATTTGGGGTGCGCGCAGTCTTAGCAGTTCCTGCTGCGGGCTCAGAAGCAGTGGTTGAGGGCTCACCAGCAGGGATCGCAGGGCTTGGCACCAGGTGCGGGTTGGGCCTACTCTGGAGGGGGCGCCGGGCTGCAACCCGCCCAGGGAACGCGGACAAAGTGATGGAGCCGGCCCAACCAATCTTGCGGGGGGCTAGTCCGGAAGGCAAGGGCGGGGCAATTGGGGGTTATACGCGCGGGGGAGGTTTGCCCAGGCATAAGCGCGGGCCAACTCACAGATTGCGGGATCCGTGGGCACGCGCCAATGGATAAACCCAGGGGGCTCCGAGTAGGGCGCAGCGGAGGGCTGCGCCATGAGAAGGACAAACTGGATGCACGTGATATCAAAGGGGAGGGTTTTGGACGGGGTGGGTGGTACGGGGTAGGGTTAGGATGGAGCTAGGGTTCTGTACTTGGGGTTATGTTTTCATCTATCTTGCTGCTTGTGGTTGTACCTAGGTTAGGGTTGAGAGGGAGGACTCAAAAATACCTCACTCTCAACTCTGGGTTGGGGGGGAGGCTATCAGATTACCATACATATCATATAGTTCATATCACCAGACCTCCAGGAAATGGTATAAGAAGGATTGGAGGGAAGGAATTTATCTTATCATCACCCTCTCAATTCTTAAACTCATCGCATCCAATTTCCTTACAGAAACTTAGACCAATAACTTCAGGAACTTGAGGACAACTTTGGGGGTATCACCGCTCTTGTTTCCACATCTGGGGGTCTGGCTGGGAACAATCTTTTGTCTATGTCTCTCAAAGCTAGCGGGTGTGATGTTGCCAACAATTACTCCAGGATTGAACGTTCCACCCTCCTTCCCTCTCCAGTTGGGAGCTGGCGGGCCAAAACCTCCACCACTGCCAACTACTTGGTCTGGCAGTTTTGCTCCTCCTTGGTTGGAGCCTTTGGAGGCGGCTGAGGCTCCACAACAGGTATGGCTTAGGCCGAAGAACTTCACTCATCTCCGGTTCAACACTGCAGATATCAGGCGCTTTCTGGCAAGGTTTGAGGATATCACGGACTCCAAACATGCGATGGGCAAGGATAAGGTCCGTACGGTTGTCCTCTTTATCATGGACAAGAATAAACTCCAGGATTTGGAGGATATGTCTGGCTACAAGGCCTGAGACTGGGAAAGGCTCTGGAACAAGATGATGGCAAGGTGGGGGACGCATGAGCCCTGCTTCCGGGAGACAGAATTTGAGCGGGCGGCGGCAGAGGCAATTTTCCAAGGTGGGGTGCGGACGCAGAGTGATTTTTCCAAATACAAATCTACGTTTGACCACATCTACAGTTACCTAGAGAAGAACAAGGTGGTAGCGGGTCAAACAGGGGCAATGAAGCGGGCGTTTCTAGGCAGGCTTGCGCCGCAAATTTGTGAGCAGGTCCAGCGGTATCTATTCAAACATGGGTTGTTATTGCGGTCAGTGGATTGGAGTGTCGCGCTTCTTCCAAACCTAAGCGTGATCAACCAGGCGGTAGAAAGCAAGATTGATTTGGAAGAACTGATTGAGGATACGGCCAGGTTGTTCCCCGCGGTTTCAAGGCAACCAACAACCTCTTCCACTCTGTCTCCAACGCAGGTACTTCCCGCGGGCCAACCAGAAACAGAGCAGCCGGCAGCCCCTTTGCAGTCAATGAAAGTACCAGTGAACAAGGCAACGGATATGTTACGGGACCTACGGATACTTCTGAATTGGATAGCAGCCCCACCAAGGGCTCTGCCTCCTCCTGCTCCGCGCGGGGTGCCGCCTCACATAAGGGGGGCTTCCAGCCCAGTAGCGGGCCATCAAGCGGGTTTTTGGTTTGTTTGTGCACCTATTGCGGCAATAAAGGTCACTGGAAGTCTGGTTGCGCGGAACTGACCAAGGAAATGGACAAGGGGTTGGTCCGCACGTTGGGGCCAACTTACATATTCCCAACGGGCAAGCCAGTGGCCCTGGGGGCCGGTCAGCCACCTCTGGTGAAGCAGGTTAGGGCAAGAGCCTGGCCTGCAGGGGCCGCCTGGGTGTCACTTGGGATTGTTACCGGGCCCGATACATGGCGAGCTCTGCATGTGGAGGCGGAGGTTAGGGCATTGGCTTCAAACAAGCGGATTGTGTTGGAGAAGATGGATGTGGATGTCAGAGAGCGGCCATCAACACACACCCCAAAAACTGAAATGCAAGGGCTGGTAGGCAACGCGCCGTTGACCAGTTCCAGAGGAAAGAGAAAGGCCGCAGAAATTGTGCAACGGGTGATGGGGAGCAAGGCACCAATACCCCTCACGCTGCAAGAGCTGTCAGCGGTCTCCCCGGTGGTTGTTGAGGAAATTGTTCAGGCGCTGAGGGAGCACGGGGGCGGCAGGGTTCTGGCAATCGTGCAGTGCCTAAACATGGCGGGGGAGGAAGGGGAACGCAAGTTGTTCCAATCCAAAGCCGTGGCGGTTCCGCTTGCCTATGTCCCAATGAAGATTCCGGGAAGGACGGTGTGGGCAATGGTGGACAGCGGGTTGATGGTCAATCTGCTTCTGTCAAAATTGGTGGATGAGTTGGGGCTGGTTCAAAGGAAGTGCGCTATGGGACTACGAGTGCTCAAAGGAGGGGAATGTTGGGTGGATGGGGTGGTGGACAAAGAGGAGGTGGAGGTCGCAAAGTTCCAGAAGTTTCTGTTGTTTCTCTCGGTTGATTGCGGCAACGTAGTTTTGGGTTGGCCGTTTATATTTGGGTTCCGGGCCCGAATGGTGTTTAACACAGAGGAATGGACGGAGGCGCTGGCAGTGGAAGACACGTCCAGGGCAAGGTTCAAAAATAAAATCTGCAACCACGGGAAGGGGAAATGGGTGTGGCCAGCAGCAGCTGGCAAAGAGGCAGGATCTGATGGGGGGGACAACCGTGAGGGTCAACCCGCGGAGGATTTTGCCTAGTTGACCGCAGGTACCGCGCAGGACAGGCTCCTGTTTTGTGCGGGCAGTCAACTAGGAAGGAGCAGGAGGGGGAAGGAAGGGCGCGGAGGGCGCAGGCAGCAGAAGGAAGTCCTTTTCCTCAGTATGCGTCATTGGAAGGTACTGTGTTTCAAAAACCCTACCATAGTGCCACACTCGTGAGCAAAGGCAAGAGCCATGGGTTGATTATTGCCAGGAATCACAAGGACAATGGTGGACGTGTGAGGATGGTCAGGTGCAACGCGGGGCAATAAAAGCCCTTGGCACAAAAGGTTTGGCCCCAGAACAAGCCAATGCCACAGGGACTGAACGGGCCTCTAAGGCCAATCTCCTGGTCTTGGGACCCCTGGGTAAGTCCGTTAAAAAAGTCTGTGTGGGTAACAAGGTCGGCGCCAATCATGGATGAGCGGATTGAGGCGCTTAATTTTGGACCAACGGAGTGGTTGAGTGCGGAGGAGAAGGATTTGCTGGCATTGGTGTTGGTGCTCCGCAAAAAATCCCTTGACTTTGGGCCTGGCAAGCGCGGATTGCTGAGGAACAAGGTTGGCAATCCCTATCCCCACAGTGCTGCATGAGCCCTGGAAGATCAAGCCAATCCCAATCCCTTGGACTGTGCATGAACCCTTCTTGGAACTGGTCCGGGAGCGCGTGAGGACAGGGATGTACAAGCAGTCCACATCAAGCTACTCTAGCCCAATCTTCGCAGTTGTTAAGCAGGACAGAAAGTCGCTTAGAATTGTTCACAACCTGCAGCGGCTTAACTCATTTACCATCTGGGACGGGGGATTGCCGCCGCGTGTGGACGAGTTCCTGGAATTGATGGCAGGGTGCGTGTGTTACAGATTGGTCAATGTAATGGGGGGTATGATCAGTGCAAGCTCCATCCCAACTTGCGGCCGTTGACCGCGTTCAAGACAGGATTGGGGAGGATGCAGCTAACACAGTTGCCGCAGGGCGTGACAAACTTGGTGGCGGTTTATCAGGCCCAGATGACGTGGATTCTGCGGGACAAAATTCCGGATGGGGTTCTGATTTTCATTGACAACGCAGGCATCAAGGGACCAAAGACAGATTGCGGGGGCGCGGTGTTGGAAGAAGCTCCAAAGATCCGCTGCTTCATCTGGGAGTACGCGCAGACGTTAGAGCGGTTCTTGTTCTGGATCAAGGAAGCAGGGCTTACAGTGTTGGGGAGCAAGTTGGCAGTTTGTGTTCTGGCGCTGGAAGTGCTAGGACATGTGGTGGCTTTTGACGGCAGAAGAATTGCGGAGAAGAAACGGAACAAAGTCCTCAAATGGCAAACCCTGCAGACGCCTTTGCATATCCTCCAATTCCTGGGACTGTGCAGTTACATTTGCATGTTCATTGAGCAGTTCACAGAAGTTGCAAGTCCACTGCAGGCGCGATGTGGGAATGGAAGGCAAGGTGTGAAACTGCCTTTGCAAAGCTCAAAGAGACTGTGGGCCGCGACATTGTCCTCCGGGACCTCAACTACAAAGCGGGAGGGATCCGCTTGGCCGTTGACTCTAGAAAGTTTGGCGCGGGCGGCGTCCTGACGCAGGAAGAGGATGGTAAGGACAGGCCTGTTCTCTATGAGTCCGTGACGTTTACCGCGATGGAGAGTTGGTATTTGCAGCCAAAACTGGAATTATGCAGGGTCACCAAAATTGTGCGGAGGCTTCAGCACCTGCTTTGGGGGGTACACTTTGAGCTGTTGGTTGATGCGGAGGCCCTGGTGCGGATGATCAATTCTCCAATGCTGCCAAACGCTCCTATGACTAGGTGGGTGGCGTTTCTTCAGCTCTTCACTTTTGGCGTGGTTCATGTTCCGGGGAAGGCGTTCACAATGCCCAACGCGCTGTTGTGGTTTCCATGGGAGGACGCGTTTGAGAGGGCAGAACCCCTGGACGTGGAGTCTCCGGTTATCTGCGTAGGTATGGTGGAGGGGGAGGTCATTCTTCTGCTGCAGCAGTCCGGGCGTTAGGCAACCTTGTGCTTCTTTTTGCAGGATCTTTGGTTTCCTGAGGGTATGTCAGGGGTGGTAATTTGATGGATGAAGCGGCAGACAACCAACTTCTACTTGCAGGAAGGGCAGCTGTGGCGGCAGAGTACCCCAGTGCCTTTGGTGGTTGCAACATCAAGGAAGGACCAGGAAATTATCCTGAGATGTCTTCACAACAACCTTGGCCACCGGGGCAAGATTGAAACACAGAGGCAGGTGAAAGCAAGGTTCTGGTGGCCGGGGGTGGTGCGCGCCGTGCGTGAATGTGTGAAGTCTTGTGAAGCGTGTCAACGGCGGAGCTCTAGGCTGCCCAGGGAGGTGGGTCACCCTACGGGGGAGGATGTGTTGTTTGGGCGGGTCTCCCTCAATGTAGTCCACATAAAGGGGGGAAAGTTTGCATACCTGCTGGTTGCGCGGGACAATCTATTAGGTTGGGTCAAGGCTCATCCTCTGGTGAAGTTTTTGGCGGAGAAGGTTGCTCAGTTTGTAGAGGAAGATTGGTTCAGACAGTACGGTTCACTTCGCCTGGTCACCGTCAATGGAGGCGCGGATTTCCAGGGTTGTCTGATGACGCTGGTCCCAAATTGTGGATCTAAGTTTGGGCGGGTCATGGAGTACTATCTGGAGGGCGCCAGGATGATCAAACGCGGTCATCAGCCTATCAAGGACGCCCTGGTAAAAATGTGCGGTGAGGACGGCAAGCGGTGGCAGGAGGCCCTTCCGGCGGTCCTCTTTGTGGACAGGATCTTGGTCAAACGCTTGACGGGCTACTTGCCTCACAAACTTCTCTACAGACAGCGTCCAATGCTTCCAGTGGACATTTAGCTGGAAACCTTCTTTGGCCTGGACTGGTGGAAGGTGAAGACCTCTGTGGAGCTTGTGGAGGCGCACGCCAAACAGCTTCTCCAACCAGACAAGACCCTGGCAAAGGCCGCGGAAAGGTTCCGGAAGACTAGGACAGCGTTGTTCTGCTATTGGGACAAGCATTTTTCCCATTGCCTCCAGGATCTGTTGCAGAAGGGGGACTTGGTCTTGCTGTACAACCGGAGTCTGGAGTCCCAGTGGGGTAAGCTTTTTGCCAACCAATGGAACAACCCCTTCCGCATGGCATCCAAGTTTGAGGGCGGGAGTTATCAGCTTGAGGAATTGGACGGGGAGCCCCTCAAACGGAAGGCCGCGGCTTCACACGTAAAACGCTTCTTTGCACCCAGCTCCACCTCCTTTGACAAGAAAGCCGGCAATGGTGCAGACGCAGGGGATGGCGCCGGTGGTTCAGGATTGGTAGGCGTATCAGGCTCTTTGGCTGAAGAGGAGCACGTGCGCAACGCGCCCCTTTGAAGGAGGAAGAGGCTACAAAACGCTGGGGGGGGCATGAGTAGGGTTAAAGGTTGATTTGGTGAGGGGGTGCTCTAGCCGGTTCACAGCCGGAATAACTAGACACCCCAGAATGTTTGTTTTCTTATTTCTTGAATACATTGCTTTGCAAGTTGGTACTGGTTTTTGTTATGATTGGTTGCAGGAACGCGGGTGCGGCGTGAGCTGGGTCCGTAAACGCAAGGACAAGCCCCGCAGCTGGGTAATGGGGGACGAGCAGCGGAGGCCCGGTGCTAGCAAAAAAAAAAAAAATTTTCTTTTTGGGTTTGGTTTCCTCTTTGGGTTTGGTTCTTTTCTCTGTCTTCTCTTCATCAGTTGTCTTCTCCTACAGCATAATGGGTGCGGAGTTTGCGTGGGACATGTACGGGACAGGTCTGATTTGGTGAGGGGGTGTTCTAGCCGGTTCACAGCCGGAACAGCTAGACACCCCAGAGTGTTTGTTTCCTCAACTTCTTTTCCTTTCTTGGATGACTGTGTGCGTGCGCTGGTGGGGGGTAGTTGTGTTTTTTGCGGTTGGGTATGGGGAACTGTGTGGCAGTTTGGCTGGGGTGGTCCAGGTACCTTCTGGGGAACTTTGTTGGCTCAGGTCGCAGGCGCGGATCTCAATCTCATTCTCATGCTCACCAGGACCCAGGCGCAGATCTCAATCTCATTCTCATTCTCACCAGGACGCAGGAATGGATCTCAATCTCGCTCTCATTCTCACCAGGACGCAGGCGCCAATTTCAATCTCACTCTCAAAATCACTCGGGACGCAGGGATTTGTCCGCAGGACAACCTGCTGGGAAAGGACGCGCGCGCAGAAGACGTGTATTTCTCTCAACAAGGGAAGTGTGGTACAAAGGGAAGGAAAATGCGGAAAAAGGGAAGGGGGAGAGGGGGGGCAATGTGGCTAAGCCATTCTCATCATTTCCTCCATGTCCGCCCGCAACAACGCCAGTAAGGCCCGGAAAGACACCAAGAGCTTGCGCCGGGATTCCAAGGATTGAGTGCCGGGGGTTGCTAGGAAGTTGCAGAGCATCACAGTCAACCTCTCAGCAAAGATTTTAAATCCGGCCGCCGGGAGTGCCAACACGACAGGGATTTCTGGGATCTCAGGTGGGCTGGGGGGAGGCGGGACCGGTGAGGAGGGGACCTCCGGAGGACCATCTGGGGGGCTTGGTCCAACGGGAGGCAACAACAGGACAACAATGGGTGATGCGGGGGGTGGAGGGGTGCCTCACAGAGCCGGGAAAGGGGCCGGGGCAGGGGCCAGAGGAGGAGCAGGGGCAGTGGCTGGAGGAGGAGCCAGAGTAGGAGCTTGAGGAGGAGCCGTGTGAAGTCAAAGGATTTCATCAATACGCGGGTCTCTTGTGCCTTGCGCAACCCAGATGCGGTCCGCCCAGAATTGCATAGCCACTCGGTAAGCCGCAAAGTTTGGGAAGTCCTCCTTTTGGGGAGGTCCTGCGCGGCGGAAAGGCAAAGAGGAATCATGGATTGAGCTTGGGGCAGAAGGGCAATGGGGTGATCTGGGCGGATTCCACGAGTCCTCCAAGATGGTTTCATCATCCAATACCACAAACGGGTCCGGATGGGCCCTCTTGCACGGGCGGGAATGGGAGCCAGATTGAGGGGGAGGCTGGGGCATTCCCTCACTAAGCAAGCAGCGACAGTGGCCGCAAGGGCAAGCGCTGCAGGCGTGTTGACCAGGAGAAATCAAACATGCATGCCCATTCCAGGCGCAGAAATCGCAGGGGATCATAGCATTGTCGTAAGGTGTAAGGAGGGGCGGGGCTAGTAGCTTGGGTGGGCTGGGAGGAGTAAGGGGGGGGTCTGGTAGCACGGTAGGGTTGAGGTAGTGATGGAAGGACCTCTGGGGACAGAACTCAACTTGGGGGGGGATGTGGTGTTGTATTTATAACCTTGGATTGGGAGCTGCGT
The DNA here is from genome assembly GCA_025617555.3 of Puccinia polysora. Taxonomy (NCBI): domain Eukaryota; kingdom Fungi; phylum Basidiomycota; class Pucciniomycetes; order Pucciniales; family Pucciniaceae; genus Puccinia; species Puccinia polysora. The sequence continues at coordinate 1,791,841 of CM062631.1, forward strand.
TGCGGGCTGCGCGCTCAGCAGTTGGGTAGGTTGGGCTCAGCATTTGGGGTGCGCGGGGTCTCAGCAGTGCCTGCTGCGGGCTCAGCAGCAGCGGTTGAGGGCTCAGCGGCAGGGATTGCCGGGCTTGGCACCAGGTGTGGGTCGGGCCTACTCTGGGGGGGGGCGCCGGGCCGCGACCCACCCAGGGAACGCGGACCAAGTGATGGAGCCAGCCCAACCAAGCTTGCGGGGGGCTAGTCCGGAAGGCAAGGGCGGGGCAATCGGGGGTTATACGCGCCAGGGAGGTTTGCGCTGGCATAAGCGCGGGCTGACCCATGGATTGCGGGATCCACGGGCGCGCGCGGACGGATAAACATGGGGGGCTCCAAGTAGGGCGCGGCCCTCCGCCGCACCATGAGAAGGACCAACCTGACGTACGTGATATTGAAGGGGAGGGTTTTGGATGGGGTGGGTGGTATGGGGTAGGGTTAGGGTGGAGCTAGGGTTCCGTACTTGGGGTTATGTTTTCATCTATCTTGCTGCTTGTGGTTTTACCTAGGTTAGGGTTGAGAGGGAGGACTCAAAAATACATCACTCTCAACTCCGGGTTGGGGGGGAGGCTATCAGATTACCATACATATCATATAGTTCACATCACCAGACCGCCAGGAAATGGTATAAGAAGGATTGGAGGGAAGGAATTTATCTTATCATCACCCTCTCAATTCTTAAACTCATCACATCCAATCTTCTTACAGACACTTAGACCAATAACTTCTGGAACTTGAGAACAACTTTGGGGGTATCACCGCTCTTGTTTCCACACCGTACCCAACTATCATCATCATCATCATCCTCCCTCCAGACTTTATTGTGCAACCAGCTTTGATAAAACAGCAACTGGCCACCTCATTTCCACTGATATCTTGGGCTTGCTCATCCGCCCATCCGTTGCCCAGGCCATTCCACTTTCTGTCGGCACAGGCCATCTGCCTGTCAGCGCTGCTCTCCTGCTACTCATCACCTTCCCGCTGTCTTCCTTGACGCAGGTAGTTTTATATCTTCCTCATCACTTTTTTTTCTTTTTTTCCCATTTCAGGCGGTTCCTGTTGCCAATATTCTGCAAAAAAAAACAATTTCCGCACTCATTTGTAATTATCTCTGGTAAATAGTCTACAGGCCTCTTGTCTATAAAAGGAGGGGCTATCCCCTGCCTTTTTTTTGGCATCATCCTATCTTGGAAGATAAATAAGAAATATAATCATTCTGGAGGGCTTCCTTCCCTTCATCTAGAACTTTGTGCTGGGTATATCTTTTGATTGCCCCTTGATCCTCTGAGCCTCCATACTCAATCCTTTGATCCATCCATCTGTGAACTTGATCCTTATCACCAACCATAGCTTTGCTTGTTGAAGAGAATTCTTTCTGCTGGAATTCTTGAGTGTGTTATACCACTCTTGTTCCCTTTTTCTGATCATACTGGTCCAATCCTCCCTTGATCATCTTTCCGGATCCATTCATGTTTGACTGAGAGGTTTATTTAAGCTTGAGACCTGGAGTGTTAGACCTTCCATTATTCTTTAAAGTTGAATTCCCCCACACTACTCTTGAGTTCCTTGAGAAGTGTTTTGGTTTTTCTTGTTTGAATCTGTTATTGCTTTGCCTCTAGAGCTTCATAAACAAATTGCTTTTGTTTTGTTCAGCAACCTACAGTTATCTGGTACCCTTCAAGCGCTTGATTGCAGAGATTTGGGAAGGTTCATTGAGAACCTGGAGGTTGGTTGAGATTGAGTTGATCTTTCCTAATATTCTGCTGAAAACCATAGTTATTAGCATGTGGGCTTTGTTACTTAAAACTTCCTTGTTTCATTGAAATATGAAAAAGCTTTAACTTATTTGTTCCAGTCTTTTCCTGCGCCATCTTGCCTCTGATAGTGTTGTTTCCATTGCTGCCGACTATTACCAAACTCATCCCTTACATTGATTCCTTATCTACAAGTTCCTGGACCTTGATTTGGGTTACATTTAAATATTATTGTAACTCTTAGGAGGGCAGCCTAAACAGCCCCTTTCCCCTCCACAGAACTTCCTGCAGCTTAGCACCGCTTGAAGTCTTACATTTGCTCCCCTGGGCCAGGATAAAGCCAGCAACCTTGGGACTTACAGTCCCAACAAAGTTTGGAATCAAACTTTGAAATACAATCTTTCCCCTTTTTTCTTCTCTGTTCTCTCTCTTCTCAGATCTGATATGTGGAGGCAACTTATCCTAGAAGTAAGTCCTTTCAATTTTTGCACCATCCGGGCAAGGTACTTGTCATTTTTTGTGAAACCCTACTCCTGCCACACTTGTGAGCCACTTTGGAAATCTGTTCCTTGGATCCTCTAGGAATTCTGCTATTCAAACTGGCATCTACTGGTACCCCAACCACCCCTGCTCAACCAAAGATGTTCAAGATCAAACCTCAGAACAAGAAGTTAGGGTTCAATGGGGTAAATGTCAAACAGTTCTTGGACTCTTACAAAATGGCTGCTGAAGTGGATCAAGCAAGAGAATATAATATGGCCTATCAGTTACAATTCTTTATCTCCTCTGATGAAGTTATGGAAGTGATTGAGTTTTTCAAAGGATTTGAATCCTATGACTGGAAACTTGTGAGGGAAGCAATGTTGGAATATTGGGGTAAAATGGATGTAGCTTGGTTTACTTTGCAGGACTTGGATGCTCTTGTCTCTCAATGGATCTCAAATGGTGGTGTCTCTTCAGCCTCTGACTACCAGTCTTTTGGGAAGTCTTGGGATCCTATCCAAAACTACCTTATCCAAAACAATCACATCAATTCAGTGGAAGAAGTTTGAGCTCAATTCTTTGTATTTTTTTTTGTTGGATGTGCAGGAAAGGATCAAAGACAAATTGTTCAAATCTGGATCTATAATCACCACCAGAGACAATTGATTCAAGCTCCCTCTTTTCCTTATCATTAGGAGTACTGTGGATGAAGTCATGAAAGTTAAAACTGCTTGAAATTTTGAAAAAACTAGAACCACTGAACCAGTCCATGCTCCTTCTTTTAAAGAATCCAACAATATTATGATTAAGATGATGGAAGATAAAAGACCTAAAGCAGATCCTAACTTTACTCAAGAACCTACCACTCTAGACAAAATCACTAAGATACTTTGAGCTTTTGAGAATAAAATAGATCAAAAGATTTCTTCTCTTGCTACTCCCAAACCCTCTACTTCTGTCCCTAAATTTACCCTGGTCTGTTACTACTGTCATAAGGAAGGCCATGGAACTGGACAAAGCTTGTAACTCCAGAAGGATATAAAGGAAAAGTTTGTGGAGCAGAAGGGGAAAAATTCCTTTCTACCTAATGGTGCTCTGATACCTTTTGATTCATCTTTCCCTATTTGTCATGTGGTGGCCTCTTATCAGCACCCACCTCCAATGAAAGCATTCCTTGCTTTATTCCTTCACTTTCCAATCTTCCTGTGGTATTCTTCAACCTTGGTACCCTCCAGCTATCTCTTCCTCCAGTCTTTCTGGGACTACTTATCAATCTGATCCAGCCAGGAAACGGCATGAGGAGCCTAAACCTCACAAAGCCCCTTCCTTGCAAACTTCAATTCTTTGAAAACCAGTCAAACCTTAATCCTCACCTGAGCCTCCTTCCTCTGATGTGGAAGACATGGAGGTGGAAAAGGAGCCACTAATTGAAAGGTTTCCAGATCACTCAGATCCTTCTCCATCATCCAAGTCACCTCAACCCTCTGATCCCATCTTAGTTCCTGCTTCACCTGAACATCCTCCCTCCACCCAGCCCAAAGTTTGATTTGAAAGGGGATTCTCAAAGGACCACCCCAATGCTGTGGAGGGAGTATTAAAGAAAATTTTTGATCTCAAAATTCCTGATCTATCTGTGGCTGAACTCCTATTGATCTCTCCATCTGTTGCTAAAGGAATGAAGAAATGGGTCTCTTGTCAACATGTGGAGATTGGTCCTGATGAATTAAAGGTCTCCTCTGGCACTTTGATGGAGGACTCTGGCGGAACTAGTCCTTCTTCAGATTCCAATCTTTACTCCTGTCCTCTTGGTTTCCTCCCCTTTTATCTTTTTGACTCAGCTAAAACTGTCTCTATTCTTGTGGAATCTGGATCTCAGCTCAACTTAATTTTGGATGCTATGGCCTGTAAACTCAAACTCAGTCCTGGGGTCAGCTTCAATTCTGCAGTCTATGGGATAGGTAATAAATCTTGTGAATTGGTTGGTATTTCTGGAGATTTTCCAGTCAGTATTGGTCAAAATATTGTTGGAACCTGTCATTTTTGGATCACTTGTTTGGAAGGGCCTATGATTTTGGGATGACCTTTCTTGATGGACTTTAGTGCTACTCTGATGTTTTATTATCAAGTTGGGGAGAGAATTCTTCTGCCTGATGCTGATGGTAGGAAGATTGAAGTTTATCTCTGTTCTTTGGATTCTGGCTGTTGGGAAAGAGATTTTCCTGGTAATCCTTCTAACTCATCTTTAAAGGGGAAGCAGAAGGATAATTCAAATTCTTCTCATTTTTTATGGGAATAGTTGATCCTACTAATAGTTGTAGTTCTTTTCAGCCTCAGAATTTAAATCAAGGTTCAACTCTCACCCCTCAGGCTTATTTTTCATTCTTTTGATCATTTTCATCTTAACTGGAAAATATCAAAAACCAAAAACATGTCAAAATAGAAAAAAACAAAAATATTTCTTTTCCTTCTTTCCTTGGATCTGTTGTGTCTTCTTTTCCTTGTACTCTTAGGTCTGATAAATCTTCTCTTAGCTCCTGTTTGAATCTCTGTAATGAGTATAAACTAGATCCTGATCTCAATTCTATTCTTGGTGGTTTTTTTATGGAGGAATATGGGATTCAGCAATTTGAGGTACAAGTAAGTCCTCCCAATTGTGCACTGCCAGGGCAACATTCTACCATAATATTTGAAAACCTACCTTGTGCCACACATGTGATCAAAGTATTATTTCCTGGTTCTCCATTTATGGAAAAGGCACCCTTCAAGGATATTGCAGAACATTGGACGTGGAAAATGTTGGAACTTGGACTCAGTGTTTGTGATCAAGTCTCACTGGTCAACTCTTGGAGGAAAAAAGAACTTCTCTGGTTTGCCACCAAGTATAAGCCAGTTGCCAAGAAGGTCTGACCATTCAACTAGCCTAGGCCTCTCAACCTCAATCCTCCTCTTATGGGTCCTCCCTTATCTTGTGATCCTTACTGTGGTCTTCCTCAATCTCTTACTGGTACCTTTGTGGCCAATGGTTGGGTCACTGAAGAACATCTGAAGGTGGTCAAATTTGGTCCAGATGGATGGCTTCTTCCTGATGAGTCAAATTCAATCAAAAATGTCTTATCTCTAAGGGAAAAATCTATTTCTTTCTGTGAAGAAGAGAGAGGTCTCTTGGAAAAATCCTATGGCCTCCCTTATATCATCCCTGTAGTTGAACATGATCCTTGGAAAAAGAGGAAGATCCCTATCCCTGCCGCTAAAGTTGAAAAATTTATCAAGTTGGTCCATGAACAAGTTTGTACTGGCCTATATGAGCAGTCAACCTCTATTTATTCCAGCCCTGTATTCTGTGTCCTCAAGAGTAATGGTAAAATTAGAATAGTTCATGATCTCCAACCTCTTAATAAAGTTACTATTAAAGATTCTGGTATTCCTCCTGCCACTGAAGAATTTGTCAAATCTTTCTCTGGGAGAGCTTGCTATGGTCTGGGGGACATTATGGGTGACTATGACAAACAATCCTTACATCCTATTTCTTGCCCTCTCACTAACTTTGATAACCCTCTTGTTCAATTTCAACTTACTCAATTTCTGCAAGGTGCCACCAATTTGGTTGCAGTATATCAGGCTCAGATGATGTGGATTCTTCAGGATGAAATCCCCAATCATTCTGGTATCTTTATTGAAAATGGTGGAATTAAAGGTCCAGACTCTGACTATGATAATGAGCTCTTACCTTGGCATTCAGACATTAATTGTTTTATTTGGGAATATGCTACTACTTTGGAAAGGATTCTGTTTCAAATAAAGAATCTGGCCTTACCATCTCTGGATCCAAAATGGCTGCTTGTGTCCCTGCTCTGGAAATTGTTGGTCATGTGGTCTGCAAGGAAGGAAGAAGGACGGCACCAGCCAAAGTCAACAAGATCATCTCTTGGCCTACTCCAATCAATCCCACTGAAGTTAGGGGCTTCCTAGGTGTTGTCACGTATGTTAGAATCTTTATCCCATCTTTATCCAAAATATGTGCACCCTTACGTTGTCTAACCAGGAAAGATGCTGAATGGATTTGGACCCAAGATTGTTAACATTTCTTTCAGTTGCTCAAAATGATGGTGGGTAAAGACATAGTTTTGAAAAAGGTCTCCTATGGACCTGGAGCTGGCAAGATCAAGCTGGCTGTCAATTCTAGTTATCAATCAGTTGGGGCTGTCCTTACTCAGGAAGATGAAAATGGTTGGGACTGTCCTGCTCATTATGAATCTTTGCTATTTTCAGATGTAGAGTCTAGGTACTCTCAGCCCAAATTGGAACTTTGTGGTGTGGCTTGAATGATGAAGAAACTTCAAACCGTTCTCTGGAGCCAACAATTTGAACTACAAGTTGATGCTTGATCCATCATTGAAATGATAAAGCTCCCAGCCTCCCCAATTCTCCTATGAATTTTTGCGTGGCCTTAATCCAGATTTTTTTTTGATATTGTTCACAGGCCTGGGAAATCTTTCACTGTGCCTGATGGTTTATCTGGACAACCTCTTGGAGACGATGAATCTGATTTTGGAACTGATTTCAATGAAGAAGAACCTTTTATCCAACCTGTCTTCTCTTTCTATTCTCAAGATTATTCTGGCTTTCAACAAGGTTTCTGGCTTAAACTAGAGCAGTACCTTTTAACTCTTCAAAAACCTCCTGATCTCTCTGCTAAAGAATTTTGATCTCTTAAAAGAAAGTCCTCTAGTTTCTTTGTCCAAAGCTCTAGGACTATGAAAAGAGGAAATCCTTGTGCTCTTATTTTTGTTACTATCCCTTCTAAACAAGATTCTATCCTTGAAAGTCTCCATGAAGGTCTTGTTCATTGTGGGTAAACCAAAACCTATCAGCAATTATCCAAAAAATTCTGGTGGCCATCTCTGAAGAAATCCGTCTCTCAATGGTGCAAGAGTTGTGAAGTTTGTCAAAAATGTGATCTTGGGCATCCAGCTGAAATTTTTTATCCTACTGGGGAGTCCACTGTCTTTGGAAGGATTCCTTTGGATGTGGTTCATATTAAGGCAGGTGGTGCTAAGCACCTCATTGTGGCTAGAGATGATTTTTCTGGATGGGTTGAAGCAAAATTTCTTAAGAATCTTAGCTCTGAACCAGTGGCAGCTTTCCTCTATGAGACCTGGAAAATGCATTATGGCCTGGCTCAATCTTACTCTACTGATGGTGGCTCCAAATTTGGTGGCAAACTTGCTGAAATGATCAAATCTCTTCCCAGACAACAAAGAGTTACTACTCCTTATTATCCTGAAGTCCAAGTCATGGTGGAACAAGGCCATGCTCCTTTGAAGGCTGCACTTGTTAAGCTTGCTGGTGAAAGTGGAAAGAATTGTTGCAAATTCCTTCCTCTTGTTCTCTTCTCTGATCAAATCTCAACCAAAAGGACTACTGGCTACTCAGCTTATGAAATCATCTTTGGCCAAAGAGCAGTTCTTCCTTTGGATCTGGAAATGGAATCTTTCTTGGGTATCCCTTGGGACAGGGTGTCCTCAACTACTGATCTATTAGTTGCTAGATCCAAGAAACTGGAGCAAAGTGAAGATATTTGTGATGAAGCTTATCAGAAGATGATTGAATCCAGAGCAAAGTCAGTCCAGTATTGGGAGGACAAGCACTCCAATAAAATCAACAACTCCTTGAAACCTGGTGATCTAGTTTTAGTTTATAATTGATCTTTGAAGACCCAGTGGGGCAAGCTTTTCTCAAATCGCTGGAATGGTCCTTATTGGGTGGTTTGCCAAGTTAGAGGTGGATCTTATGTTTTGGAGGAGCTGGATGGTACTCAACTTGCCAGAAGGTGCTCTGCTGATCAAGTTAAGAAGTTTCATTTTTGTGGAGGTAACTTATCTCAGAATTAAGTCCTCCCAATTTTGCACCACAAGGGTTGTTTGCTGCGTTTTTTGTTGTAAACTCTACTGTATGCCACATACGTGAGCACCTGGGACGCCTTCTGTGTTTTATCTCTACCGCTTCTAGGGCTCTTTTGGATGTATCAAGATATTTTTCAACTCTTCAATCCCTCTCAAGATCAAGAAATGGCCAATCTTCTGTTCAATTTCCTTGTATTTCCCCTTCTTTTTATATCTTCAAGTCCAAGATGCAGACTAGGGATAGTCTGCAAGTTGGGGAGAGATGTGGTGACCAATCCGGGACACCTGATGGAAAATGGAAATTTTTGAATTTTTTTTACATTCCCTTATTCATCAATACATCCTGAAAAAAAAATTCTCTTGTGCCTCTATTTGTACCAACTCATTTACCATTATCCCAGCTCTTTGCTATCCTAGCCATCTAGGCAGTCCTTCCCTGGTCACCCAATGCTTTCCTTGTCTGTTTCAATCTCCCCCTTGCATGCTCTTTTTTTTTTGGCCAAGCGCGCACGGGCAGACATCCCCTCCATCAACTCATCCACCACCATCCAATCACCCTCTCAATCCGGATCTTGCTTAGATCCAAACAATCTTGGGCCCTCAAATCTTGAAACAGGTGCTTACTTGAAAGACTTGCCATCTCTCACACCCTTCAAGCTTGCCTCTCAATTGTTCTTGGATTCAGATCCAGATTTGATCCCCAATGAATTTACCAATGATAACAATATCAATCATCATCACCCTCATCCAATCCAACCTCCCATTCATCATCCGCCTCCAACCCCATTGTTGCTGGCAGTCAAAGGCAAAAACTGTTGCCTTGAAACTTGCTGACACTTGTCAGCCACCAATTAGCGGAACCCACGCTTGCCATCATGGGCATTGTCAACAACAACATCAATCACTGCCATTGACCAATGAACGCAAGCGTTGCTTGTGGCCGTCAGTGACTACACCATCAACCAATCCCATCATCCTACCCCAGACTCATTCTCTCAAGCAAGGACCTGTGCCCAACTATCATGATCATCATCATCCTCCCTCCGGACTCCCTTGTGCAACCAGATTCAATCAAACAGCAACCCGCCACCTCATTTCCGCTCATCTCTTGGGCTTGCTCATCTTCCCATCCGTTGCCCGGGCCATTCAACTGTCTGTCTGCGCAGGCCATCTGCCTGTCAGCGCTGCTCTCCTGCTACTCATCACCTGCCTGCCGTTGTCCTTGAGGCGGGTAGGTTTCCATCTTCCTCATCACTTTTTTTTGCTTTTTTTCCCATGTCAGGCGGTTCCTGTTGCCAATCTTCTGCAAAAAAAAAAAAATTCCGCACTCATTTGTAATTATCTCTTGTAAATAGTCTACAGGCCTCTTGTCTATAAAAGGAGGGGCTCTCCCCTGCCTTGTTTTTTGGCATCATCCTATCTTGGAAGATAAATAAGAAATCTGATCATTCCTGAGGGATTCCTTCCCTTCATCTAGAACTTCTGTGCTGGGTATATTGTTTGATTGCCCCTTGATCCTCTGAGCCTCCATACTCAATACTTTGATCCGTCCATCTGTGACATTGATCCTTATCACCAACCATAGCTTTGCTGGTTGAAGAGAATTCTTTCTGCTGGAATTCTTGAGTGTTTTATACCACTCTTGTTCCCTTTTTTCTGACAATACTGGTCTGATCCTCCCTTGATCATCTTTCCATATCCAGTCACGTTTGACTGAGAGGTTTCTTTAAGCTTGAGACCTGGAGTGTTAGACCTCCCTTTATTCTTTAAAGTTGAATTCCGCCATGATACTCTTGAGTTCCTTGAGAAGTGTTGGGTTATTCTTGTTTGAATCTGTTATTGCTTTTCTTCTAGAGCTTCATAAACAAATTGCTTTTTTTTTTTCAGACACCCAAAGTTATTTTGTACCCTTCAAGCGCTTGATTGGGGAGAGTTGGGCAGGTTCATTGAGAACCTGGAGGTTTTTTGGGATTGAGTTGATCTTTCCTAATCTTCTGCTGACAACCAGATTTATCAGCTTGTGGGATTTGTCACTTACAACTGCCTTGTTCCATTGAAATCTGAAAAAAACTTTGACTCATTTTTTTCAAGTCTTTCCCTGCACCATCTTGCCTCAGATAGTGTTGTTTCCATTGCTACCGACTATTCCCAAACTCATCCCTTACATTGATTCCTTATCTACAAGTTCCTGGACCTTGATTCCAGTTACATTTAAATATTATTGTACCTCTTAGGAGGGCAGCCTAAACAGCACCTTTACCCTCCACAGAAATGCCTGCAGCTTAGCACAGTTTGGGGTCTTACAGCGGATACATGCAAGCACAGGGGGCTCCAAGTAGGGCGCTGTGGAGGACTGTGTCATGAGAAGAAAAAACTGGATGTGCCTAAAGGCAGGTTGGCTTGGGGGATTGGGGTGTTACAGGTATGGGTTAGGGTTAGGCCAGGGTTATGTTTCTATGTTTCCCTTCTCATTTGTTTTTGGGCTGTCATTGCGCTTGTACCTAGGTGAGGGTTGAGAGGGAGGATATAAAGTCTGCTACTCTCAGCCCCAGGTTGAGGGGGATCATGAGAACACGGATTAAAGTGGTGGAGGAAGAAATTCATTTATCTCTCTCTTTCTCCAAAGGTGAATCCCACTCCCTACAGATTATAGGACCAATAAATTACAAACCTAAGGAAAACTTTGAGGAGTACCTTTCTCTAGTTTCCGCAATGGTTCATTCTATCAAACAGTTTAGAATCATTAGATTCTAATATTAAAGGAAATTCATCAAGAAATATCTTGAGAGTATCTATGGATTCAAGTTTTCCTTCAATGGTAATGGGCCAGGTGTAGTAATTATCAATGGTAAGAAGGAGCTTTTCATTGGGGATAGTGGAGGAAATAGTTGGAAGCAAGCCTTTGGATTTTAACCGTGTTTAGATTTGATTTAGGGAGCTCCAAAAAGGGAAATTGAAAGGATGAGGAAGTAGATCTTATGATGCTAAGAGATGAGGTGTAGTGACCAATTTGGTACACCTCAAGAAAGATAGGCAATTTTTTTTTTTAGTTTTTTATCTTACCGCAAAAAAAATGGTAGGGGTTTTTTATTCTCTTCCCTCCTCAAACTTCTCCCTGTCCTAGCAGTCTGGGGAAGGATCATGGTTTTTCAAGTCCCAGGATCTGTGTTCAATTCCCCCCCTTTCTCATGCTTGACACTCCTTTGACCATTTTTGGCCTAATAACCTGTGCAAGAGTTCTTGCTCAATCCAGCCTTGTTTGGATCTCCACCATCCCATCCAATCACACCCACCATCCCATCCAATCACACCCATGATCCCATCCAATTAATCACAATGACTGTTTTTGACAGTTGTCTACCCGTTTAACCATTTCCCTCTGATCACTAGTACCGCCTGCGACTTTGTTGACATCTGATGGGCCCGCAAGTGGCCACTTGCATCAATTGCAAGCAGCCATCCACCCATTAACTTCTGCATCCAACCGACCGGATGCTGTTGCTTGGGGCCGTTGAAGTCGTTGCAAGCTCCTGGTTGATCCCCTCACTCTCATCCTCCTCCACCCAATCATGCAACCGCTGTTGCCATTGAACATCCACAACCGCCATTGCGGCCCCGCTACAGCTCATCTGCCAACTTGCGGGTGTCCATCCTCTGCCTGATTTCATCAGTTATGCAGGCTTGTCTCTCCTTTCACCTTGTTCACCTGTTCTGCATCATTTCAAAAAAAAAAATTCCATGCTCATTTGTAGTCTCACTTGTAAATTGTCAACAGTGTCTCTTGCCCATAAAAGGAGGGGCTCTCCCCTGCCTTTTTGCCCCATATATCATCCATCTTATGATCAACAATTGAATCATCATCATTGTCTAAGTAATCAATATGTGGGGCCCTTACCCTTTCTGAGCATCCTTATCCTGGGTATATCTATGATTGCCCCCTGATCCTTGAGTCTCCATACTCAATCCTTTGATATGTTCTCTGTGACATGATCCTTATCAAAAACCAATAGCCTTGCTGGTGGAAGAGGAATCCATTTGGTTTAATTCTTGAGTGTGTTAAGCCACTCCGTTGATCCCTTTCTTTGTTGGCTTTGGTCCTGATCATTTATTTGATTGTGTTTCCAGAACCAGTCACTTTTAAATGAGATTTTTCTTTAAGCTTGAAACCTGGATTGTTAAACTTTCCATTATTTCTTTGAAGTTAAATTCCACCACGCTATTCTTGAGTCCCTTGAGAAGTGCTGGGTTATTCTTGTTTGAATCTGTTACTGTTTTGCTTCTAGAGCTTCATAAAACAAATTGCTTTGTTTTGTACAGCCACCCACAGTTATCTGGTACCCTTCAAGCGCTTTATTTTAAAGAGTTAGGCAGGTTCATTGAGAACCTGGAGGTTTGTTGGGATTGAGTTGATCTTTCCTAATCTTCTGCTGAAAACCAGGGTTATTAGCTTGTGGGCATTGTTACTTACAACTGCCTTCTTCTATTGAAATATGAACAAAATCTTTGCTTGTTTTTTAAAGTATTTTTCCACACCCATCTTGCCTCAGATAGTTTTTTTTCTATTTCTACCAACTACTATTAAAATTAATCCTTCCCATCAACTCCTTATTTACAAGGTTCTGGATCTTGATTCCGGTTACATTTAAATATCTTTGTAACACTTAGGAGGGCAGCCTAAACAGCCCTTTTCCCCTCCACAGAACTGCCTCCAGCTCAGCACCGTTTGGAGTCTTACAGAGGATCTAAATTCTCAGAGAGGAAGCTCAGGGGGAAATCCAGTTTAATGTAAGGGAGAACAGATGATGATGATTCACTTGAGGACTGGAAGCTTAAGTTAAGTACAAGAAGGGATGAACAGTGGTTGACAAGATGAAAGGTAAAAATAAATAAGAGTATTCAAAAGTGAGTCTGGGGGTCTTCACAGCTTGGAGGACAACAGAGGAGAGAATGAGACAGGAGGGCCACTAGGATCAATGAAAGAGAAGCAACTGGAACTATAACAAGACTAGTATAGTATAGAGGACTCAATTGGCAGGGATACTCAAGAGAATTAAAGTAATAATAAGGATAAAAATTCAGCACAGGAATTGAACTCAAGGTTTAGGAAAAACAAGCCAAGAACAAAAATTCTAACATAAATTAGATTGAAATCCACTTTTGATTTCAAATCTTGTCAACCAGCCTGATGCTGCAAAGGTGAATCTTTGTAATGTACCACAACAAATCTATGGACTTTCCACTTGGGTTTGGTCATCACCTCAAAATTCCAAGCAGTTTCAAACCTGCTGTAAAATCTGCAAACAATCCAACATTGCCACCAAATCAGCATTTATTCTAATTCTCAATTTCAAGATGTGCTGGATTTTGATTTAACTGATGATGAGAAGGTGTCATGATCTGAAGAATAAATTCAACCTATTTTTCAAGCAATCAAATACCAAGAATTTCAAGATCAACTCACTTGAATTGGAGAAAGCCAAAAAAATGATCAACTTCCTGGAACCAATGCATGATGCAATGCAAATACTCTTCTTGGCCACCTACCCTACCCTGACCTATGCCCTCCCCATCTTCATTGCTCTTGTAGGTGATATTTTCAAATTGAAAAAACAGTATGATTCCAAGAATCTTATCCTGGTTTCCAATGATGTGATCACCAAGCTGAAGAATTACTTTTGCAATTTGTTGGCCAAGGTGGCTCCAACCTTTGCCGTGATATTTGACCCCTGGATCAAAGTCTCTTGTTTCACTAATAAAAAAAAAGAATCCTAGAGAATCTCAATGTAAATATTAGCCCAAAAAAAGTCCAAACCATATTTAGGACCAAAGACCTCAAGTTTCAACCAACCCAGCCTGGTTCCAATTTCACTGAAGGTTCCAGTATAAAACAAAAAGTAAGTCTGAAAGTTGATTGGAAAGCCAAATATTTCAATATAACTGTGGAAAAGGTGATATTGAGTCCAAAATCCACAAATATTTATCCAATCTTGAAGAACCTAAAGAAAAAAACATCCTTCTTTATTGGAGCTCCCAAGTTTCCATCTACCCCAATCTATCAAGGATTACTAAGCACTACCAAGTAATTCCTGCCAAAAGTACCCCTTCTGAATGCATTGTTTCAAAATCTAAATCAATTTTTGGGCCTCAAAGTGCCTCCCTTGATCCAGAATCAATTCAATATTTTTTTGCTTGAAAGAGTGGTATCACAAATTTGAAAAGTTGACATTGTAAAAATTTTTTTTGTACTTTTAGGTTTTGTATAAAAACCACAAAATCAATTTTAGTACACAAATAACTACAATAATATAAAAATTACTACATAGAAGCATTGATCTGTCCAATTTTTTTTACTTCTAGTTTTTTTCTAACACACGATCAATTTTAATGCAAAAATAATCTACTGTAATACACAGATACCTAAATTAATATAAAAATATCTTCATACATTGATCTTTCCAGAACTATTGCATGCATGCCTATAAAAATACAAAATACCCAGTTGCAAGAATTTTCAAGAAAAACTCCTGACTCAAGATTGCCCAAGCCATACCAAATTGCTAGAGGCAAGAACAATACTCAGCCCAAAACGGTTGAGTATCAGGTATGGCCAAAACCTGGCCAATCAGTGTCCAGCTCTATTCTTTGAATCCGCTTGTTGACTAAGTTTACCAATCTACACCCACATAAATTTTTTATTGAATAAAGTTTTTGAATCGCCAGCATACCAAGATAGCTTAATTTGAAATATTTGAAGTAATTTTAATAATTTTTTATGAATAATGATATAAGCTTATTGAGTGCTCAATTTTTTGAAGGATGAGAGCAATTCACAAAAGAGTTTTTGCATTTTGGAAAAACTCTTAATGGGGATATTATTGAAGTATCAAAAATTTATTTCACAATGAGCTAGATTAATACTTGAAAGAATTCCAAAATTCTTGGCTCTGAAGATAGTTAAAAACTGATCAATGTTTAAGAAAACAGTTAGAGAGCAGGAAGGGTCATTAACTCAAATTTCTGTGGCACTGAATCCTTTATTATTGACAAGAGAAACATAAGGAAATAAAATAATAGAGTTTAGAGAAAGTTTTTGGTTGATTTGAGCTTTAAAATATTGGGTGTTTGGAGCAGCTTTCAATTTTGGTTTTAAAATGGTCTTTTGTACCTATCTGTGAGAAATTGGGTGTAATTCCTTGGGGGATAAAACATGATCAGAAAAGAGATGCAATCATGGATTGGAATAATTGGAAAACACAGAATTTTCTGGTTAAATATTGCAAACAAGATTTGAAAGTTACTAAAATTTTTCTGGGTGGTTTAGACGACTAATTCCCTGGTTGTAATTTAGCTGGATATTTGAGGTTGGTGTTTTGGTGCTCCAAACCTGTCCTATAGCCAATTTACTGACCCTTTTACCATAAGAATAACACAAAACTCAGAAGCAATCTCAAAAATGGATTCTGGGCTAGAAAAACCATAGTCACCCAGCCAAGGTACACCTTTAACTCTCATAGTTCAGAAGATAAAGGCTAAGATCAATTATTATAGCCAGCACTTGCCCAACTAGGAATCCCAACTTAAAGAAATGAGTATTCACATATCTTGGTAACTCTCAACACATAACAGAGACAGTGGGACCAATACACCATCATTTCATCAATATACAACAGCCGCATGCAATAGGCAGAGGCAGTGAAATCAATAAACCAGTACCAATGACCTCATCAAACATACAGATGAATATATACATCTGAGTCACTTGGATACCAACAACCAATCCCAATTAAATAATACATTTTACAGAGGAAGTTCCATATTCAAGTATAACAGGCCTAACCATCAAAAACCTCATCAGTTTACAGAAGACCTGTAAGCAGGGTGTATGTAAAGCACCCAGATTTTTTCAGCCATAAAAATCCACCATAAATAACATGATCAGTGTAAAGAAGAATTAAAATATTCAAAGTTGAAATTGCATCAACACTAATAACCTTATCACTGTACAGAAGAAGTACAATATTCAAGTAGAACATGTGTCACCACCAATGACTTCATCAGTGTACAGAAGACCTGTAAATCAAGGGAAGAATTGTGATATTCAAAGTAGAACATGCACCACCACCAATCTCTTGATCAGTGAAAAGAAGAAGTAACATATTCAAGTAGAAAATTCATCACCACAAATGAACTCATAAGTGTACAGAAGCCCTGTAAGGCACAGGAAGCCCTGTAATCAGGGGGAATGTAAAGCACACTGATTTCTTCAGCCACAACCAACCAACCACCAAAAATCACCTTATCATTGTACAGAAGTACCATATTAAAAAGAAAACATTCCCCTTCAAATCAACCATCACCAAGGACCTAATCAATTTACAGAGCCACTGTATGCAAGGGGTACATCAAGCACCCAACATGTCTCAACCTTAACCAACCAAAGGTAAATAAATCAAACAAAAAGCCCTTTCCTATACCAAAAAAGGGAGTTAAACAGACCTCATGGTTCCCATCAGGCATCCTTCTGTTTTATTCCCAACCAGTTTATTTATACAGAAAATATAGAAACTTGCAGGAGCAGTAGGTACATGTATACCACCCCTGTCTCATTTCTGGAAACCAAGAAAATCACATCATGTAAAAGAATCTATCTGTAGCTCACCTGTACCTATAGGGGTGCATGAGAAACCTCAGTGGATCCCTGAGAGTACCCTGGGGAAGAATTCTTCTATATCAGGAGGGCCTTGGTTTACTATCCAAGTTGTATCTAGCATCCCTTGGATCTTGAAGGCCTAGGATCTAGAATCCCTGGGATCTGGAAGACCTAGGATCTAGCATGCCTGGGAATCTAGCATTCCTCTCAGGAGCATTCATTTAATCCATTTATAGCTTAGAGTTAGTCATCCATCTATGTACTTTACTTGTATTAAATTTTTCAACAGTAGTACAATCAAGAAGTGACAAGAAATAAAATCAAATTTGAAACCACAAAATTGACCATTGAGCCATCAAATCAGGTGCTGAAATAAGGGTTCTTCTGTGACCAAGTTATTCAGCACCAAATTTAAATAAAATAAATTAATTTATAATCACCTCTTACAATAGAAAGAGCACAAAAAACAGGAGAAAACCAATCCTTTCCCCTACCCATCCCCCTATGGGTGAACCCATCTTTGGGTCCTCTCCTGAACAATCCCTTTGGTAAAACCTTGAGCACTTTGGAATCAGAATATCTATAAATATTGCATATATCTGCTGAACCATTGGGAAAGGCCTTACCAATTATCCAATAAATCTGGTTTAATATTTAAAACTCCTACCAATAAAAATGAATAATCAATCTAGGTCTAATCTGAGACATATTTTAATTCTCAGACAAATCAGCCATTAATTTAAATACATATTATTGTGCAGACTTACTATAGCACTAGAAGGGCAGGAAATTAAAAAACACACTTGGTTTTACTAATAATCTAAAGGAGTAGAATTAATACCAAACACCCCTTAAAGCAATTCCAGAAAGCTATTTCCTAACTTATTTATATTATATCTGTCAGGAGTCTCTAACATTTTTTTGTTGCAGGCCCTACATGGGTACTTGTAGTCTGCACTTTCTGGGATTTCCCATGCCAGTGGACCTCAAGAGTTTCTTTTTCTAAGGCCTTAGGGCTGGCTTTCAGTTTCATTTACTGAGGCTTGGTTATTAACAAAGTTCTTGCTCACCTTTGGCCTGAAAGTTTCTGTGATAAATTTGTGCTGTGCACTGAATTTTGGAGCTATTACTGACCATCCAAAAACACCCTGAACTCCTGGCAGCAATTCCATGATTTGAATGGATGACAAAATTGAGTTTTTTCAGAGCATTTACAATAGGTAGACAAGGGAATGCCTTAGTGATGAAATTGTCAGAATTAGATGCTGTACTGATGTGCTTAAGACAAATGCCTTTCTTGAGAAAATTTCTTGAATTTATTTCAGTCTTAAATTGACATGTTTATTTCTGAAGCCATTCAGGTTAATGCTGCTTTTGGAAAAAACAATGGCCACTTTTTTGTCAACATTCATGATGGTGATGGATAAAGTGTCCTTTTTAGTTAGTTATTTGATTAAAACCCTCATCCAAATAATCTCTTTGCACATTTCAAAGAATGCCTTGTACTCTGCCTAAGCAGTGGAGAGGAAAACAGTCTTCTATTTTGTGTCTTTTCATAACATCCAATTTCTCCCCATCAGCATTGAAACCCTAGTGGTAGACCTGCTGCTCGATGAAAATTTGGCATATTCTGCACCCACAAATGCAGAGAGATTTTGATGCCCCTGGAAAAAGTTGAGGCATATTTAATTTGTTCCCAGAAGGTATAGAAATTAAAATTTAGCAGAAAGGCAATGTCACACATTACGTTTATCAAAAAATTAGGATAAATTACTGACATTAGAGGCTATTTATGGTCTTTTAAGCACTGAAAGATGATTCAAGGACCCAATGAGAGCTTTTCTGAGTGCCCCAAAGGTATCCAGAATTTTCATTTTGGGATGCATGCTGTTGCTAAACTGTGGAAAGCATGGGTGAACCCACTGAATGCAGGGAATATAATTCATATTCCTTGATCTTGTGTTCTATATAACAGTTCTGGTTGATGTTGATGAAGTTTTTGGCTGGACCAATTTTCATGCCTAAGATTAAGGAAAAATTGCCAAGGTATTTAATATCAAACTCCTGGGATATTTCCTGCCAAATGTTCCTTTGGGTTCTTGCTGAATATAGCCAGATCATCAATGTTGGTGAATATCTGGGTGCAGAAGTTCCCCTATCTCCAGAAAAACATAAATAAATGCTACATATAACTATTTAATGAAGGTAATTCAAATATTTTGAAATATTTCAACAGAATTATCATCAATTACATAAATAATTATAAAAAACACAAAAAAAATATTTTTTTGAAGAAAATTCAAGATTTCTTATTGGATTTAAATACCTTTTTACCAAAAATAATGTTGAAAATATTTGAGTTCTCCTCATGAATGAAATTTATATAGCATTTTCCTATCTTTTATCATGTTGGGTACAAAGGTGAAATGGAAAGCATAAGAAAATGAGACTGAAAAACAAGGATGGATAGGGTGGAATTGAATAAAAAATGTGAAAAGATTGGATGTAATGGAATGGAATTTTTAAATGGAATGGGATTGGATGGGATAGGATTGAAACTTGGCAAGTTTTGCAAGGGTAGTTTGCATGGAAGGCTTGGATCAAGTTGGGAGAGTTGTGGAGGCAATAGGCTGGTTCCCAAAAGTTGCAATCTTTATTGGACTGGAAACCAGTCCATTTGACAAGGTATTGAAGTTTTCCTTTGCATAACCTGGAATCCAGAATACGGATTAATTCCCACCTTAAATGATCTTGGAAATTGACTGGTTCAGGAGGGGGATGAATCTTTCCTGTTTATAGGACTCAAGCTGGCTCTAGGAGAGACACATGAAAGGCGGGTGGATAACTTTCCATTTTTTAGGTAAGGAAAGTTTTAAAGTGTTGGGAGAGACAACTGATTTGACTTTGAAGGGTCCAAGTTTCTTCTCAGAGATTTTTTGGGTTGGGAAAGTACTGCAAATGTTGCAAGCATTGAGCCATACCTGATCTCCTACTGAAAATGTTGGTGCTGTAGTGTAAAGGTGGTCTGCTTGCTCCATGTAGTGCTGGTTTTCTACTTTTAGGTTTGATTGTAGTTGAAATTGGAGAGATTTGATGAGGGTGAAACAATTTGTAGCTGGTTGAGAAGGTGCTATGTGAATAGAGTTGAAATTTGGGGTTATTCCATAAAGATTCTGAAAGGGAAACATTTTGGTGGTGGAATGAGTGGAGCTGTTGTATGAAAACTTGTATGGTGGGAGCCATTGTGACCAGTTGTCCTGTTGATATGAGACATACATTTGAAGATAATCTTCAAGAATCTGATTGAATCTCTTGGTCTGTCCATCTTTTTCCAGGTGGTAGGCCATTGATGAATTGTGAGTTATCTTTAAATGCTGGCATAGAAAGGTCCAGAAGCTAGAGACAAACAAAGAACCACACTCACTAACTATATTATCAGGGAAGCCATTTTTTGAAAATACATATTCTATGAATAAATTAGCTTGGTATTCTGTTTTGAGACTGTGAAAATGAATATGTGTATGATGGGAGACAAACCCACAACCTCAGTTAGACTGAGACACATACTAGAGTTTGGCCTTTACCAACTAGGCTACAGACGCTTGTGGCTGCCAGGGTTGTTTGGTATTACTGGTCTAGGTTCAACTTCACAGCCTCTGTACTGTGATGATACATCTTGTCAGCAGGTTTAACCTCAACACCCCCCCTTTCTATTTGATGTAGAAGGAGGTATGGCAATACCCAGGAGAAAGTGTGATCAGTGTGGGTATTGAACCCATGATTGTAAGGTAGGCTTACAGGGGATGATGGTCTTACAGAAAGCATTCACATCTTATTCAAGTCTCTTCAGCAAGCAAGTATACGCTTAGGTAGGCTCTGGGCTCATACCCTGTTGAGAATTTGAAAATGAAGATGTGTCTGATGGGATTCAAACCCACAATCTCAGATAGACTGAGACACATACTAGAGTTCTGCCTTTACCAACTAGGCTAAAGATGCTTGTGGATGCCAGGGTTTTTTGGTATTACTGGTCTAGGTTCAACTGCACAGCCTCTATACTTTGGTGATAAATCATGTTAGCAGTTTTATCCTCAACATTCTGAAGAGGCAGTCACATTACTGCAAAGAAATAAAACCATCTTTGATAAGAAATCTAATATTACTAAAATAGCATCATAACCGCTGGAAATAGGTAATTGAGAAATAAATCTCATTGAAAACCAGTGCCAAGGAATAGGCAGGATTGGAAGTGGCTGAACCAGCCCATACTCCCTTTGTTTCAAGGACTTGTTACAATTTCAATCATAGCACATGTTAACATAGTCTTTTACTTCCTTGGTCATACCAGGCCAGTAGAAGTCTTGTGTAATCAACTGGTAGGTTTTATGCTACCCATGATGACCAGAAAGTGGAAAGTTGTTCCAAGACTCAAAGATATTTAACTTAATTCAGGGATTATTGGGTACTAATATATTATCTTTATAAAATAATTAACCGTTGTTTTTGATACTGTAATCAATTGTTTAATTTGTTGAGCTCTTGCAAAGTTTGTTACATTTGGGTTCATAGAGTTGGGCTTGTTGAGGTTTTGAAGCTTTGTCTCAAAGGTGGGTTATGATTGAACTGAGTTGGGCAGAATGGTTGTAGAAAAGTGTCCTAACTTTTCAAGGGTTGTTATTGGCAATGGTGCTCCCCCCCCCCTGGGTAAATTATGTCCCAATGTGATAAGGCATCAGAGACTAATGCTTGTTTCCTGGGGCAGTACTTGATCATAAATTTGAACTTGGAGAGTTATTTGGCCCAACATGCCTGTCTGCATGTAAGGACTTTTGAGCTCATGAATTTTTTAAGAGAATTGCAATTGTTTAAGGCCTCAAAGGGTTCCATAAGACTCACAATTTATGAACAAAATTTTTTCAAGCAATAAAAAATTGAAAGAAGTTCCTTCTCATGAATCTCATAGTTAAGTTCTTCTGCAAGCAGTTTGAAAGACTCAAAGGAAATGGGATGAAAAATTGATGAAGAAGAAGAAAACTGCAAGATTACCCCTGAAATTTCACAGTTGCTTGCATCTATTTCTACATCAGTGAAAGCTATCTTGATGTAGTGAGAAAGTATTGGAGCATTCTTAAAAGCTTTCTTGAGAGTGGAAAACTCCAGAGCAGCTTGTCCATTAAAACAAAATGAGTGTCTATTTGAAGAAGATAAGTAAAATTAATGGTCTTCTTTGTGTAATGCTCAATAAACCTCCTGCAAAAATTAATGAATCCAAGGAAAAAGTTTAGTTATTCGACTGAAAAAGGTGCGGGCCTGTCCAATATGTGTTGGCTCTTGGCTGGTTCCATTGATAGTCCTTGTTCCAAAACTATAACACCTAAAAACTGAAGAGAATGAGTATGAAAATTGCCCTTGGAGGCTTTTGCAAACAGGTTATTCTTTTGAAGTTGCTGTAGCACCTCTGGAACATGTGCAATGTGACCATCAAGAATTTTTGAGTAGACAAGTATTTCATCAAGATACACCACAATGGTTTTCTCTACAAGTTCAGAAAAGATTTCATTGACAGAATGTTGAAAAGTGGAAGGAGCTTTGCAGAGGCCAAAAGGCATAATGGTATAATCATAACTGCCAAAGCATTTTATCATTGCATTCAAATAATCCTTGCCTTTTTCAATGCAAATCAGGTTATGGGCACCTTGAAGGTCTAACTTCAATAAATAAGCAGCCCCATGGAAGAGAGTGAGGAGGTGAAACTTAGGTGGTACTGGATAGGCATTCTTCTGGGTTACTGTCATATCCACAGTTCTGACACTCCTTCAACTCAACCAATCCAACCTCTTCCACCAGCTTCAACCTCTCCCTGTATGGTATAAGCTCTATGTCCATGTACACCTCACCACTGTGTCATGTCAAATTGGTCAACCTTCTCAGGATCTCTCCCTCTCTCCATGGTTTTGTACATCACCTTTCTCTCCTAAACCCAATTGATATATGAGTTAGTACATATTACACTTAGTATATACATAGTACATACTCTCCACTGTCTGTTCAGCCCATACTCTCAGGACTCCCAATCAGTACATGTCAACACTTCCTGGATAGGCCCATCACCCAATTTGTTAACTAAAGCCTCCAGAACAATCAGTAAACATGTAATACCCTGGGAACTTCAACCTGCAACACCAGCCACTCATCCCTCAAGGCCTTCTTCTCAGCTCTCACATATACTTGTCTCTCCTTCCCTCCTGGACTAATTCCCCCCAAGGAATTAGTATACTACTTCTTAGTGGTTAGTACCTCTGCCAGTAGGTGTCATCTCAGCACAAGACAAACTTCACCCAGCCTGCTTAACTCATATCACCTTGTCCCTTCCTGGTGTTACTCTTATAGGATTCAACAACCACTTATTTAACAACCTCCTCCTGGAATTCTCCATTCCATCCTTACATCTTCTCATCAATTGTACTCCTCCTCTCATCTTCTTCTTTGAAATTCCAACCAATCATTTTTGAGTTCTATGAGTGGTAGTGCCTGTGCCTTCAGCGCCTTTCATGCCAGGGGAATTTGTGACATTATACTAATTCCTTCCCCTTGATTACTTCCCATCTCAATATATCAATAGACCTATCCCATCCATTTGTCCAACCATTTCACCTCATGGATAACACTACCTATAATATTTGTGGGTGTACCTGGTATAGAGCCAAACAGTTTGTGGCCTCCACATTTCCAAAGGATCTCCCTGCCGAATTTGTCTACCTCAATCCCTATCCCCAAATTGGCCCTTAAATGACGGTTTGACGGGAATTTCAAACTTTGAACTTACTTTGAATTTGAATTCACCTTTAACTTTGACCTTTGACTTTGACTTTGACTTCAAACTTTGACTTTGACACTTTAAATTTGACCTTTGACTTTGACACTATGACTTGAACACTTTGACTTTGACCTTCAACTTTGACACCTCAACTTTGACTTCCACACTTCAACACTTTTACTTTTACCCACTTTGAAATGCTTCAATTGGACCTAAAATTGCTTCAAAGTGCTTTGACGGGGCTCAAGCAGCTTCAACGTGCTTTGATGGGACCTTAAGTAGCTTCAAAGTGCTTCAACAGGGCTCAATCAGCTATGATGTGCTTTGAAAGGACCTCAAATAGCTTTTAAGTGCTTCAAGGTGGCTCAATCAGCTTTGATATTCTTTGAAGGGACCTCAAATAGCTTTGACGCGCTTGGAAAGGGGTCAACATACTTCAAATATAATCCATTTTTGGCCATTTCATTCTTCAAATTTTCTCTGGGTACTTTTTTTGGGTCATTTCACTTCTCTGGCTTACTTGGACACCATGCCAGCCCAATGTGCACAACCTTCATTCATTTCAAGTCCACCTCTCACTAGAGCAGCAAGAGGCAGAGGTTTTGTCATCAACATCTCCAATCAGGACCAGTCAACTCCTCAAGCTTGTAGACGTGGGAGGACCCATTCCAACTTTTCAATTCCAGTAAGCTCCACTTCCATGGACACTGGTATCCCTCCTAATCCAGCACCTTCCTGTGCTTCCTTAAAGCCAAAACAAGATTAGGCTCACCCTTTTCTTCTTCTTTTTTAAGGCATATCTTTATTGTTTGTTTGATTCAGGTGCAAATAAATCTGTAATGGTCAATCCAATGGTTCAAAAGTATCTATAAATTAAAGGCCTTTCCTTCTGGGAAAACATATTCATCTTTTCAAATCCAAGATCATCAAATCTAATTTCCAAATTGTTTTACTAACTTCCTTTCCTAGCTTTGAATGGGAACTCCTTCAAGTCAATGCACCATTCCCTGAATACATCACCCTGGGAATTTACTTGCTTCTTCACTGGAATCCAGAGACAAACTTGGAAGATGGGGCTGATCACCTCAAGACACCAACTAACCACTGACCTTTCCTTGAATCCTGTTGAACTAAACCTGGCTAAACTGCCTAAAGCTGTCCATCCCTCAACTCTTCCTTTGGCGCTGCAGCCCAATGTATTTTCCCTAACTTTGGAACCTTTTGCAATTCCCCAACAAAACTTCCAATTCCCTTTGAGTTCAACACTCTTTCCACTTGCTTGGATATTCATTGATCCTTTATTTTTCACAGGAGGAAGATATATTGGTTTCATCCTTGCATACAATGCAATTGGTTACTTCTTCTGATGTTTCTCTTTGTTACTGATGAAGTCCCTGAAGAATAAGAAAATGTGTTAACAAAAGTTACTGCTGATTACCATTCTTTCCTAGATTTTCTCTCCAAGGTTAAAGCACATCAACATCCTTTTCACTGCGCTTATAATTACCACGTCAAACTGGAAGTTCCATTGTCTCCAGTTGGGTTTTTCTATACACCATCTCAAAATGAAAGTTCAGCCCCACAAGCCTACATAGCAGAGAATGTAGAGAAAGGTTTCATCCAGCCCCAGCACTTCAAGCACTGGAGCACCTGTCCTTTTTTCCATTCAAGAAGAAGGATAGTGGTTTACAATTATGCGTTGATTTTTGCAAAACTGAAGCTGTTATAAAGGAGAGCCTTCACCCAATTCCTCCAATGAATTTCACTGGCTGTCTTCTTAGGTTCTACCATCCTCACCAAAACTGATCTCAGGGTGCTTAACCCTTAAGCATCACAGGCCTTTGATTTCTTAACTGAGCTTTTTTCTCTAAAAGTATTTCCATGTCTTCCAAAGCTCTCATCAGAAGACAATGGTGTCATGAAACTCCTTTCCTCCTTCAACACTCACTTACAGTCTTTTGAGATTCTTCATTGAATCCACCCGGCCTCCTGTCACGTTGGGACAACATGTTTCCAGATGGGGGAACACTTACTCTGAACAGAATCCTGATGAATTTGAAACTTCTGAACTTTTTTACCTCTCTTTGAAAATTCTTGAAGCTCAAATGAGTGAATTGATCATAAATCAACAAGCTAAAAAGTTACTCCAAGATATTATCAAAATATTGAAGAAAGGGGATGGAGTGACTAACAATTCTCCAGATTCCTACAGCTGCTCACTCCTGCGCATGGTTAAAGTGAGAATACCCAAAATGCTGATAAACTAAAGCTTGAAATACTCCTTCAATCAACCAAAATCCTTGATAAAGATAAAAACAGCCTATGGATAAGTATAAGAGCTATGCTGACCTTAATAGAAACTGAATTCTGAAAGGCATTAATCCTGGTAATTAAGTATGACTATCTGAAAAGAAAATCACTACTGAAAGACCTTCCAATTCAGCTTTTTTGAGTGTTGGTTGGGAAACTTTTCTTACGTTGGAAAATTTAGGCACTCATGCTTCAAATCCAAAACCCTGATCAACTAATTCATCAATCCATCAATCCATCAATCCATCCCTCCATTCATTTATCCATCCTCAATCTCATCAACTACCTTCTGGGAACCAACATCCAACTTCACCACCACCGGATTTCCCTGCCTCATCCACCAATTAAACTCCATCCATCATTCCAAAACCAACTCATTCTATAATCCTTTCCCCAATCAAAATTCCAATCATCATAACTTCCTAATCACCAATCAGTCCATTTATCCTCCCCCATCAAAATAAAATCCATAAAAAAAAACATTCCATCATCAAAAAAATCAACTCCTTCTAATCAATCACTTCCAAAATAAAATCAAGAAGAAAATATAAATAATAAATAAAATTTTTTCCTTCCTATCCTACACCTTCCAAAAAGTCCTTTTCATCCTACATATCATATCAAAAGATAATTCCAAATCAAAATATCCTTCAGTCCACCTATCTATCCCTTTTCCATCCCTTATATTCTCTCTTCCTTCAAATAATCAATCCTCAAATCCATCAACAGCAAATCATAACTATCTTCAATCATCCATCCCAAAAATTCCTGAAAACCTTCCAACTTCACTTCTGGATATTAATCACCATCAACAATTCAAACCAATCTTCAATAGACCAGAACCTTCCACAAGCATTCATCTCAAATAATTCCAACCTCTTCAACCATCTTCCAGAACCTCCTCTCTTCCTTCTCCCTTCTCTTCCACACCAAACCTTTCTCACCTCCAAAACTCCCTTATAATTCTTCATTATTTCTTCTCCACTCCCTTTCCTTTATGTCTTAATTTTCTTCACCCCAGTTCAAAAAATAATCCTTCTCAGTCCTCCGCAATAACCTTCACATTTCAAATGGGTCCATCTGAGTTTATCCAACTTCAAAAAACCAAATTCTTCATTTTCAAACTTTGAAAGCTTTGAAAGGAACTTTTACAGGAATTTCCAGCTTCAAAATTGCTTCAATCAGCTTTTCCAGGTTCATCTCCCCTAGGTCAAACTTCAACCAAGTCCATTTTGATTCATAGAAATTCAAAAAACCAAATTCTTCCTTTTCAAACTTTGAAATCTTCAATGGGAACTTTGACAGGCATTTCCAGCTTTGACATTGCTTTAATCTGCTTTTCCAGGTTCATCTCCCCTATTTCAAACTTCAAACAAGTCTATTTTGATTCATAGAACTTCAAAAAATCCAATTCTCCATTCTTCAACTTCAAAAGCTTCAACAGTCACTTTGGCAGTGTGGTGCCCCATCCTGGACACCTTGGCCACCTTAAGAC
This sequence comes from Puccinia polysora, assembly GCA_025617555.3. Lineage (NCBI taxonomy): Eukaryota > Fungi > Basidiomycota > Pucciniomycetes > Pucciniales > Pucciniaceae > Puccinia > Puccinia polysora. The sequence goes on from CM062631.1 coordinate 1,819,282, forward strand.
CTCAATCCATAAACTGTTGCGCAAACGTACCATAAAAAAAAAACCAACTTATCCTCAGGCTCATCCAAACCGTCCTTTATCCGCGCGCGTCGCGCATTGCACCTTGCTTGCTGCGCTTCCTTTATCTGCGTGCGTTGCACATCCTTCATCCGCGTTGCTCATCATCCTTGCCGTTGCGCGTTGCTTGTCATCTCTGCCGTCGTCATTGTGCATCCTCATCTTTGTTGTTGCGCATCCCCATCTTTTTTGTCGCGCGTCCCTGTTGTGATGTACACCTTGCACCAAGACCTGCAATGGGCAGATGTGGGTTTGACTCCCACTGACTGCGTTACCTTATCACCGTCATTACAGGTTATGAGCCCAGCACTACAGCTGTAGCATCCTGATTCACGCTGAATATCACGCTTTAAAATTGAATAAAGACACATGACTATGGGGTAAAAAGGGCGCGCCAAATGGGTGCTTGGTGTATGGGGGGGTTTTGTAATGTACACCTTGCACCAAGCGGTTATAGCTCAATGGTTAGAGCATCCCGCATGCAATGGGCAGATGTGGGTTCGACTCCCACTGACTGTGTTACCTTTTCCCTGTCATTAAAGTCCCAATCTCCTCATTTCTACCGTTGCGCGGCGCTCATCCATGATTTACCGAATCCATCCCAACCGCACCACCCAAGCATTTGGCAAATCCTTGGATCCGTCAAATCTCCCATCTCACTTGATCTATCAGTTGTGAATCTCAAGCCTGTCAGGATTTACTCAACCATTTCAAGCCAATCTCCTATCCGCCCATCCGCGCTCTCACGGACTTCATCCGCCACCTTTCCTGGGGCTCTCCCACCCACTTCCGCCTTTGGACGAGGGGTGAAGAGTTCCAACTACCGCCCGCGGACATCCCCGGCGGTTTGGTTCATTTCTCTTTCCCACCCCGTCCGCCTTTGGATGAGGGGTGGGTGACTCTGGTATTGTTGCGTGCGCCCATCCACGGACGGACGCGAGTGACCACATGATTTTCTTCCCTTTTTGGCTCTATTTGTAGAATCCGTTGTAAATAGTCTAACAGGGCCTCCTGCCCATATAAGGAGGGGCTCTCCCCTGCCTTTTTGATCAATCATCAGAGCATGGAATGATGCAGCATGAAATCAGCACACCTTTGACCCTTGAGCCTCCATACTCAACCCTTGATCCCTGATCCTTATCACCAACCAATAGCCTTGCTGGTTGAAGAAAGATTCTGTCTGTTGGAATTTTTTGAGTGTGTCATACCACTCCTTGATCCCTTTCTCTGACCATACTGGTTCTGATCCCTGATCACCTTTCTGGAGCCAATCATGATTGATTGAAGAGGTCTTATTAAGCTTAAGACCTGGAGTGTTATACCTCCCCTTAGCTTCTTTGGAGTTGAATTCTGCCAGCCTACTCTTGAGTCCCTTGTGAAGTTTTGAGGTTATCCTTGCTTCAAATCAGTTACTTTTGGTTTGAGAGATTCTTAAACATTGTGCTTTGTCTTGTACAGCCACCCTCAGTTATCTGGTACCCTTAAAGCGCTTGATTGCGCAGATTTGGGCAGGTTCATTGAGAACCTGGAGGTTGCTTGGGTTTGAGTTGATCATTCCCAATCTTCTGCTTACAACCAGAGTTATTAGCTTGTGGGCGTTGTTTACATACAACAGCGTTTGTTCTTTGAACTCTAAGAAGACTTTAACTTCTTTTGTTCAAGTTTTTCCCCTGCATAATCTCGCCTCAGATAGTGCTGTTCCGTCGCTACCAAACTATTATCATCCTTATCCTCTACTCCTTGATTCCTCATTTACCTGGTTCTGGAACTTGATCTTGGTTACAATTAAATATTTTTGTAACACTCAGGAGGGCAGTTTAAACAGCACCTTTCCCCTCCGCAGAACTGCCACGGCCTAGCACCGTTTGGAGTCTTACAGCAGCTTTTTCCAGCTTTGGAATCGGTTTAATCAGCTTTTCCAAATTCATACGGTTAAAATCCAAAAGATGGATCACTTGAGCTCAATCAACCTGGCAAGAACAACTGCTTCACCTGTACCGGGAGTAGAAAGCAATTTTAAGGCACTTGCACTCAAATCCCTTATGGAATCCACTCCGCTTCTCTCTGAAACCAACTACTCAATCTGGAGAAAGAAGATGGAAGAACCGTTTAAGTTGCGTGGCATTCTGGATTTGATCAACTCTGACAACCCCCATGTCATAATACCCAAAAATGAAAAGATGGCTGGGTATCTTATGTCAAAACTGGAACCTGGAACTCACGCCAATATCATCACGTTGGAAAACAAAGATTTATCCAAGCTAATATGGCTGGCAGCCAAAAATCACTTTGTGTTGAGTCAGGCAGCTAATAGAGCAAGAATGTTCTTCAATTTCCTCTATCTAGGTTTGGATCAGAACAAAATTGATGGATTTGTCACTTCTGTGAAAGCTCACTTGGGAAAACTAGACAAAGTAGGAATTGACTTACCTAGAAACATACTCAGCTACCTCATTCTTTTCAAATTACCCAAGTCTCTGAAGTCAATGTGATCCCAGATTATGCATTCTGGCGGAGAACTGTCTGTAACATTGGTCCTAAACCATTTGGTCCAGCACAAGAATGAAGTCCAATCTAAAGCGGCTGGAACAACCACCAACACCAAAGTTGTCATGTATCACGCCAGTAATCAAAAAAGATCCTGACCTCCCAAAGTGCAAAAACGGGAAACATAATCCTTTAGTGAAGTCCCATCCTCCATCTTCCTGCCGGGTGGAATCCGCTGAGTTGCAACCAGAACAGCCTCCTAACAAAGCAAAACATAACGTCAAGAAAAAGTATCAACCTGAGTCCCATTATTACTCATTCTTTTGCGCTTTTCATCATCTTGATGACTTTCACTCAAATAAATTTATTCTGGACAGTGGATGTTCTATTCACATGTTTCACAATGAAAATTCCTTTAAATCTTTGACCAAAAGAACCGGAAAAAGTATCATCAAGACTGGCAAAAAGGGCAAAGGACTTTCTATTCAAGGACTTGGTATGGCTGAGCTCTTGTGCAGAGGCAGGGTGATTCATCTCAAGAATGCTGCATGGGTCCCTGAAGCCTCTGTCAACCAGGTGTGCCTTGGAGCTTTACTGGAGAGAGGATGCAGTCTGAAGGTGAACTCAAAATTGGAACTGACTGTCTTCACACTCAATTGATCAGGAGCTCAAATCTTGACTGGTGCCATAGAGAATAATCTTCTTATGATCAAAGTTGAAAAACCTTTGAATCAAGTATTGCCGTCCTCACCCATTATTACTGAAATGCAAGACTCCTCATGCTTCTTAACTCAAGCTGCGTTACACAATCTTCATCTGAAGCTAGGCCATGCAAGCTTAGGTAGAATGGAGAAGCACCTAGGCTACTCTATCGAGAAGGATTCTCAAAGTCTTTTTGAGTGTCTTGCATGCAAAAAGAGCAAAATTGGCCAGACCCCTTTCAATAATAACCAAGCCCCCTCTGCTGAAGTCTTTTACCAACTTCATCTCAATCTAATGGTACCCTTCAATCTGAAGAGTTGAATAATGAATATATTTCCATGAGGGATGAAAAGGTAATGAAAGGCTGTGGAGGAGCCTGATGAGGAGGAATAATAAGGCTACCAAGAGCCAATAGAGAGGGGATAATTCTTGTATAGTCAAGAGGAACTGATCCAATAAGGAGGAAGGGGCACTCTGGTATTTTTGACTGGTAATCAGATGAGTTTCATTCCTGGTCCAAGGGGAGGACCGGTATTTAAGCACAACTGGAGAACCCCAAAGGGGGCCTAGGTTAGCAGGTTTAAAAAAACTAGAGAGCCCCCAGAAGGGGCCTGAGACAATAATGATAGGATAATAAAAGCAGTAAGATAGATCTAAGGCTGACTAAATTTGTCAGTTACAAAATATGAAAAGAAAAAATGACAACACACCACCTTAACTGACAAATTTAGGAACCAATTTTAGACCAATCAACATTTCAGAGATTCATGAGAATATGAGAAAAGAACATGAGAATGAGAGATATGAGATTTGAGAAAGGATGACAAGACACCACCTTGTCAGCATATGAGATGGGGAATGAAAGCCTATTTTAAGAGGAGCAACTAGGACCTCAGGCATAGTTGCCTAGCATGATGAAAGCCTATTTTAAGAGGAGAAACAAGGACCTCAGGCATAGTTGTCTAGCATGTTATGGGAGGAGTGATATTACTATTTTAAGAGGAGCAACAAGGACCTCAGGCATAGCTGCCTAGCATGATGGAGAGGATGATATGATGATAATGATGATAGATGAGGGTAATGGTAAAGGTGATGGTGATGGTGATGGTGATGGTGATGTTGATGGTGATGGTGATGGTGATGGTGATGGTGATGGTGATGGTGATGGTGATGGTGATGGTGATGGTGATGGTGATGGTGATGATGATGGTGATGGTGATGGTGATGGTGATGGTGATGGTGATGGTGATGGTGATGAAATGGATTGGTAGCAGTTGTTGAATAATGGTGGGTGATGATTTTCTTGAATTATAATGAGTGTGATTGTAGTAATGAAAGAGGGTGGATAATAGAAAGGTATATACAGATAGTATTGAACAAAAGAATGGGAGGATTCCAACACACCAGCCTGTTCAATACTAGATGGAAGGAATTTTAATGTTTTGTTGGAGTTGAATTGAAGGTTGTTGTCATGCTTCGCACTTAAGGATTATTGTCTTCACCACTTTGAAATGTCCTGTCCTCAGTACCATCTACCTCAGTCTAAAAGCGTGACACAAATAAAAGCACAACATCAATGGTGTGATCCGCTATTTCCTCTGGCTCACGCTGACCTTCCAATCTCGGCGACCAACTCAGTAGATACTTGCAAACTTCGTGGTTAACTCCATACTGGTTGGCCATCCATTATGAGATCCAATCTCCTTCCCTGGCCAATCAACAGCCTTGGACTTCCATCTTTTGTCATGCATTGTTTGTTAGTTTGCATCTACGTCTAACCAAGCCATCATTACTGTATAGTTTGCAATTGGACTAGTCCATACCCTGCATACACTATTACCTCTCATTTGCATTACCTTCAACGTCACTCGCTCCTATCCCAATTTGTCATGCAATTTTACGCTCAGATTCTATTGTCTTGCACTTACGCTAAGACCTTGGATCTATACCACTGCTTCATTTCCTATTCTGTTCTTGTCATTCATTGCCTCACCGCTTCACCTGTAGTTAGCTCATCACCAGGTTGTATCTAGTCACTTTGGATTACCTTATAAGGGCTATCCCCTTGCCCGATGATTGTCTCCCCAGTTAGTTAATTTCATACGTTCTTGCATTTTGCTGCAACCTAGTTATCACATTGGACTCAGGTTGAGTTTCCTTCTTTGGAACACATTCCATTCATCTTGCCGTTTGTTGATTGGCATAACCAAGTTTGCACTTTGCAACTGGGTCTCACTATTTGCACTTGCCCTTGCACTTTGTATTCCTTTGCGCTCATAATCATCTAAGAATTGCCCTATAGTACGTGGGGTGGTTGTGTGACAGTAAATTAACTAACTCAACTCATCTATTGTAGCCTTCCAACCTATAGTAGACTTCTTCTTTTTCAATGTCACGTACTTGCTCAACCGGGAACGCTTCCCTCGCCCCTTACAATGATGAGATCCATTGGGTAGGGAGAACCAGCGCTCCTCGGGCCCAACAACCCTTAGATCCAGTTCCTCCTTCCAAATTGCCATCTGTGGAACCTCTCGATGGTCCTCGAGCTCCTCCACGGGATGCTCCAACGGACCCTCTTGCGGAATTTGCGGACTCCAACCATTCTTCCAATGAAACCTTGACTTGTGGTAGACCAGGGGTTTGCACTACTGCTCTCGAGCCCAATGCTCCAACCCTGCTTTCAACATTGATCCAGGCCCTCACTCATGGTGCCCAGCAATCTAGTCCAAGCACTCCTAGTTTTTGCACTCTGGGCATGAAAAAACCTGATCACTTTACAGGAGAACACCCTCATAAGCTTAGATCCTACCTACAGTCTTGTAAAATCATCTTTTCAAACGACTCCAACAATTTCCCTTCCAATAGACATAAAGTTATGTATTCTTTGTCCTTCTTAGGAGGTAGAGCCTTGCAGTGGTTCAAACCGTAACTCAAACTTTTGTCCAACAACAGTCCCACTTGTATTCTCAACAACTGGGACAAGTTCGAGCAACAATTGTTCACCCTGTTTGGTGATCCCAATGAAGTTTGAAACGCCAAATACAAACTTAATAGTTTAGTTATGAAGGAGAATAGTAGAGCTTCCGTTTATATTTCTCATTTTTGAACCTTGCAGTCTTGCATCCAGTGGAACGAGGCCGCTCTTATATTCCATTTCCAAAAGGGTTTACCAGCACGCTTAATTGAACAGCTCGCAGTTGGGGGCCATAAGACAACCTCGCTTCAGCAGCTAATCAATCGAGTGATTGAGCTTGATAATGGCTATCATGACAAGAATTTCTCTTGGCAAAACAACCATGGACCATCCACCTTGGCTCAAAGGGTGGACGATTCCTCAAAGAAAAACACAAGGAACCCAAAACCATCCAAACCAACCCCAACTTTGAACTCCAACTCAAAAGGGAAAGCCGTTGCCGAAACTCTGAAGTTCTTGGACAAGGAAACCGGGATGCTTCAAAGTGAGGAACGGCTGCGAAGGGAAAAGAACGGGCTGTGTATGTATTGTGGAGGTAAACATGATGTCAAAAGCTGTGTGAAGCGGTTAGCGCGTGAAGCGGCTAAGCAGTCAAAAAATTAGCTTGTAGTTTTTCTGATACTCGCAAGGAAAACTACACATTATCTAAATCACCACGAGTAAATCTTTGCACTTGCGAGTCACTAGGTGCTCTGAGTTTGAGATTTATCCTATTTCATTCCTACAACACTCCTTATCAAGTATTAATTGATTCCGGCGCTAATGTTTCCTTCATCAGTGAATCTTTCGCCACTTCCAAAAATCTTACGCGTTCCAAGATAGATAAATTTCCTATCTATCTCGTAAGTAGTGCGACTGAAATGTCTTATTGGGTTTCCCAAAAGGCAAAATGGACCTTTGCATTTTCCAATTTCCCCAGCTTTGAATGGGATTTATTTGTCTTGGCTATACCCAGGATGGATGATACCATTCTAGGCCATGATTTCCTAGTTTACTGGAATCCGGAGGTGAATTGGCAAGAAGGAGTAACTAACCTTCGAACCTTGCACCCCCAGAATGCTAACCTTTCCGTCAATCAGGAATTAAACAGCCTACCTGAAACTGTCATTGAGTTGGATGATACTTTTCCGCCAGGAGATTTGCAATATCCTGACTTTCATTCTCAAATTCCCTCTTCAGATTTAGGAGTTATCGCTTACCTATCCAGCTTACCTCTTTCCTGTTCCTTTGAAGAGAAACAGAAACCAACAAAAAGGTGTATTTTGAGCTCCCTAATCCTCTCCCACCATGCAAGCCCCTCAAACCCGGTGCTCAAAGATGACAAAATTGAAGATTTAGAAATCATTTGAGAGTCTTTACCTTTGGTTTATCATGACTTTGCTGATGTATTTTCAGCTGCAAAAGCAGATAAACTGCCTCCATCCCGTCCTTAAAATCAAAAGATCAAACTTACTGGCCCACCTCCGGCACCAGGACCAGTTTACTCTCTCTCAAAGCAAGAATCAATTGCAATTCAAGACTACATTGCGGAAAATGTAGCAAAAGGATTTCTTTGACCAAGCAATTCAAACACCGGTTGCCCTGTCCTATTTGTACCAAAAAAGGACGGCGGACTTTGCCTTTGTGTTGACTACAGGAAACTGAACCAGGTAACCCGGAAGAATGCCTATCCAGTACCGCCTATGTCACATCTCCTTACCCTCTTCCATGGAGCTAATTATTTCTCAAAATTAGACCTTCAAGGTCCCTATAACCTAATTTGCATTAAGGAAGGTCATGAGTATTTGACTGCAATGAGAACCCGGTTTGACAGTTATGAGTATACCGTCATGCCTTTTGCCCTCTGCAACGCTCCTTCCACTTTTTAACATTTTTTCAACAACATTTTCTCCGATCTTGTAGGTAAATACCTCGTGGTATATCTCAATGATATACTAGTCTACTTGAGAAACCTCGAAGATCACATCGCACATGTGCGAGAGGTGCTACAGCAACTTTGCAAGAATGACCTGTTTGCAAAAGCCTCTAAGTGCAAGTTCCATTCCTCTTCTCTTCATTTTCTAGGTGTCTTAGTCTTGCAGCAAGGGCTATTGATGGACCCAGCCAAGAGCAAAGTCATATTGGACTGGCCCCCACCTTCTTTGGTAAAATCTCTTCAAGTTTTCCTTGGTTTCAGTAATTTCTATAGAAAGTTTATTGTGCATTTACGCCAAAAAAATCATGAATCTTACTAACCTTCTTCAAAAAGACACTCCTTTTATTTTTACCAAACAATCTGCTTTGGTGTTCAAAGCTCTGAAGAAAGCGTTCACCACTGCTCCAATACTCACTCACTTCAACAAGCTAGCTCGCACTATTGTCAAAACAGAGGCAAGCGACTATGCAATTGCAGGAGTCATCTCGCAGTTTTCTTCTTCCACTTCTCTCTTTCACCCCGTAGCTTTTGAGTCTCGCAAATTTCTTGCTGCAGAGCTTAACTATGAGATTCATGACAAGGAACTTCTTGCAATTGTTTATTGCTTGAAGAAATGGTGTTCATACCTTTTGAGTCTTAGGGAATCCTTTGAGGTTTTAACTGATCATAATTCTTTGAATTATTTCATGAGCTCAAAATTCCTCACACGTAGACAGGCACGTTGGGCCAAATACTTCACCAAGTTCCACTTTACAATCACGTACCATCCTGGGAAACAAGAGGTAGTTCCTGATGCTTTATCACGTCGGGACGACATTTACCCAGGGGGGGGAGCACCTTTGCCAAAAACAACCCTGAAAATTTTAGGACACTCTTCTCAACCCAATCTTCCCAACTCAGTTTGATCATTGCTTGCTTACAAGATTTGGCTTCCAAACTCTGACAAGCTCAAGGCAACAACCCCAAGTGCATTGAACTTCGCAAAAGTGCGAACTTATTAGATAGTAGTTACAGTATAGATGATAATGACTTTTTAGTTTATGATAATTGTATAGTAGTACCAGATAATTCTTGCATTAAGTTAGATATCTTCAAGTCACGGCATGATTCTCCGCTTGCTGGTCATTATGGGCAGGATAAAACCTACCAATTGATTGCACAAGACTTCTACTGGCCTGGTATGACCAAAGAAGTAAAAGACTATGTTGGCACGTGCTATGATTGCAATTGTAACAATTCCTCAAAACACCGGAAGTATGGGCTGCTCCAGCCACTTCCAATTCCGCCTCGTCCTTGGCACTTGCTGTCTATGGATTTCATCTCTCAATTACCTTCTTCTAGTGGATATGATGCTATTCTAGTAATAGTAGATTGCTTCTTGAAGATGGCTTTATTTTTACGCAGTGATGTGACAGCCTCTTCACAAGACTTGGCTAACTTGTTCATAGAATATGTATTTTTGAAACATGGCCTCCCTGATAATATAGTTAGTGATCATGGATCTCTGTTTGTCTCAAGCTTCTGGACCTTGCTATGCCAACATTTGAATATCACTCGCAATTTATCAACGGCTTACCACCCGGAAACGGATGGGCAAACCAAGCAAGTTAATCAGATCCTTGAACAATATCTTTGAATGTATGTTGCCTATCAACAAGACGACTGGTCGCAATGGCTCCCACTAGCCAAATTTGCCTACAACAACTCAACTCATTCCTCCACCAAACAGTCGCCCTTCCAAATCTTTATGGTAGAAACCCGACTTTCTCTTCCCTTCACGTAGCACCTTCTCAACCTGCTACCAATTACCTTGAACAAATTCAATCCCTTCAATTGCAACTTCAAACCAACCTCAAAGAAGCAAATCAGCGCTATAAGGAGCAAGCAGACCAATCTCGCACTTTGGCTCCAACCTTTGCAGTAGGAGATCAATTATGGCTCAATGCTTGCAACATTCGCAGCACTCGCCCAACTCGCAAACTCTCCAAAAGAAAGCTTGGCCCCTTTAAAGTAGAATCATTCATCTCCCCTAACGCCTTTAAACTTACTTTAACTGTGAAATGGCATGGTATCCACCCGGTCTTTCATGTGTCTCTCCTAGAGCCAGCTCATGTCCTATACCCGGGCAAGACTCATCCCCCTTCTGAACTGGTCACTGTCCTCAATCATCAAGAGTGGGAAGTAAGCCGTATTCTGGATTCCAGGTTACGCAAAGGAAAACTTCAATACCTTGTTGAATGGTCTGGCTTCCAGTCCAACAAAGATCGCACCTTGTGGGAACCAGCCAATCACCTTCGCAATTCAACCAATCTGATTTGAGAATTCCATGCGAGCTACCCTTGCAAACCTTGGCAATCATGATTCTTTCCCATCCAATTCCATCCAATTCCATTCCATTCAATTCCACACTTCATCCCATCCAATACCATTCCATTCCACTCCACATTTCATCCCATCCAATCCCATTTCATTCCCTTTCACATTTATCTTACTCAATCACATTCCATTCCATATTCCATCCCATTAAAAACCATCTTATTTCACCATCATCAGTTAATTCCTTTATCTCACTGTGTTATTCTTTTCTCATTTTCCTTTCATTTTCACTTATTATTAAAAAAATAATAATAATAATAATAATATTTCTATTTTTAATAATATATATATATATATATATATATATATATATTAAATTACAAATTTTCTTTTATTTCTTTTTCCGCATCCTCCCAATTTGCCGTCAATTCGGCAACCATGGACCAAAAGGTATCAAGGTCTTCATCGTTGATCAATGCAGACATTCTTTGAAGTACCAGCACTTCCGTTACGATGTGCCTCTTGAAAATCTCCTTGCATCTCGCAACGCGAGCTTGCTTTGGCCGAGCATTCCATCCACCTTTCTCCAAGAGCTCTTCATACGCTCTCTTCCTTTGGCCACCCGACGTGCCTTCTCCAATATTGTCTGTCAGGCGCCTCACATCCGTTTTGACCGGCAATACAATTTGCACTGGATCCGCTTTGCCTTGGCCCTCCATACCTTCCGCCCCAGCCACTTCATCCCATCCATCTCCTTCATTCCCTTCTTCTAATTCACCCGCTCCATCTTTCTTCTCTCCACTTCCGTTTCCTCCATTTTCTGCTTCTCTTTCCGCTGCGTTTTCTTCCCCCTCTCTTGCTTCCTTGGTTATAACTTCTACCGGTTCCTCACTGGACACCTTGCCTTGTACCTCAGCATTCATCTGGAGCCCCGGGATTTCAGTCGGCGGTCCCCAGTAAGGTGGTGGTGGTGGTGGTGTGTTGGTAGTATATCTTTGAAAACAGGGCAACACTAGCAAACAAGGAAACAATTAGTTACTATTTCAAGTTCATTAGTTAGTCCTGATTAGTACTCACCAGGCACTTGAGTCCCCAAGTATTCAATCTCCGGCAATGGTGGTATCTTGTAATTAACCCTTGGTGCGGACCTACAACTTTGCATCTCCCTCAATGATTCCAAAGGACCCTCAACAGTCAACTCGACATTTATAGGAAAGTTGCACGCCACCTTGCAAAGGCAACATTGCTCGCATTTGCCTTGGAGGCCTTGGACAGCAGTACTGGGAATACATCGCTTGTTGCGGCAAATACAGTTTTTGAAACGGCGGGATGACAATGAAGACATTCTTACAAAATTTATAAAAATCTATTGGGTAATGAATTAAGTAACGTATAAGGGTATACAGTGATAATTAAACTACTTGAAATTGATGGGAAAATTTACCTGAATGCTTGCAGGAGCTTGCGTCTTTATACCCGGGCAACTGTCACGCTTTGCACTTAAGGATTATTGTCTTCACCACTTTGACATGTCCTCTCCTCAGTCCCATCTACCTCAGTCTAAAAGTGTTGGAATTCTGGCAACTTGTGTCCTAATTCCTTTCTCAATAAATTACAAAATAAATTACTAAATAAAAACTACTTCAAGTCTAAGTTGTCCTCCAGTATTATGGGCCTCATAAAAGTAGTATGTTATGATTAAAAATGTCTCTCATATCTCTAATCAGTTGTCCCTCTTTCTGTTTGAATATTTCAAGGTCAAGTTATGAATATGTCTGAAGGAATGCTAGTCTGAGTAGTCTTATTATCCTTCTATGATCAAATCTTGTAGCCATGAGCCCTGGTCACTGTTCATCTATAGGTCTTCTTATCTCTAATGACCTCCTTTCATTTCATAGTCTCTCTTAACTATAATGTCTGTTTGATGTGTCAGATCAACTTGAATTAGCACCTCAGCTGTCTGTGATCTCCACTCTTCTTTTGTCACTCTCATTTCCTGTCTTATGTCCTTGAAGTGTCTCTGACTTGTGCTTTGTGTGTCACTGATTATGTGGTATCTCTCTGATCATTATTTCATTCATTATTCATCATATTTCTTATTGCCCGTACCACAAGTTAGTCTGTGCTTCTTTGGCTTGTATCTAGTCTATTTTAAACCAAGTACTAGTTCAGCCAATTGATCCTCATCAGTTCTTCCTTACTTGAACCAAGAGTGCTCCCTTGAATCTCCTCTGATCCTCTTCCCCTTGGCAACATAAGACCTCCTCATCTCCTCTTCATCCTTCTCCAATTGGATTCCTCAACTCAAATTTCAACACAATTAACAGTTGAAATTGCGCTCTTCTTGTCTCCAATTCCATGGATTTAAAGAATGAATCCTCCTCGCGCCTTCTCCTCACCTCAGACAACTATGACATCTGGATTGTTCCAATGGAAGCTAAATTAGAAGAAATCAATGCTCTTGAAGTAGTCACAGGCTGCCTCTCACCATATCAAATTGAGAACAAGACTGACAAGGCTCTGTTCATCAAGAAAAACAGGAAGGCATATTCCCTCATAATCCAGAATCTAGATGCTGACAACTTGGCTCTCATCAGCACCACTCTCCCTCCTAGCAATAGATTCAACGGTCAAGCCGTCTGGAGGTTGTTGCAGGCTAAATACGCTGGGAATGATTTGGCTGCTCATTCTGCGGCCCTTGATGCCTTTCTGGACTTGGCATATGTCTCAGTTAATTCCTTCTGCCCCGCAATTCAAATGGCCAATCAAAAGCTTTTACTTGCGGGGGTTTGACTAGACGACCAAATTAAGACCCTCCTCCTGCTCCAAAAGCTTCCCAAAGACAACTTCTGATTGTTTCGAGATGTTGTGGCAATGGGATTTGCCATCAAGTCCTTTGAGTCAATAGTAAAACAACTCAAAGTTTACTCCATCACCTCTAAGGATCATTGCCAGCTCACGGACAATGATGTCACTCCTTCTCAATCCCTCTATACATCATCCAGCTCCAATTGATTGGTCAAGGATAACTCATTCACTTCCGGTTCCGTATCAGTCTGTGCGTACTGCAAGAAGCCCGGCCATTGCTCCTCCAATTGCTGGGTGAAATATCCAAAGAAGGCACCAAAGGCCAAAGCTCACTTCTCTCAGCTTGCCAGTGACAATAACAAGCAGACTTAAACCAAGCAAACAGGCAAATTCACCTACTTTCGCACTCCTGACGGTCGTCGATACCACTACAATGATATTTGCTTTGAAGACGTCGTTTACCACGATTAAAGCCGCCGGTTACCTCTTCTTGCAACCTCACTCTGGACTTTATCGATGACAATCTCTTGCTCCCGGGCTCTTGCTCTGTTCCGTTCAAACCTCATTTTGACCGACTGCGCGTCATCTCCTCAAAGATCAGTTAATTTTTCACTATCAATTTTGCGCCCGCTCACCCTGTCGCTCTCGCTTTCGCTTCCGCTCTACTCATTGCCATTTCCTCATCGCTCCCTCAGACCCCTTGCACCCCAACCTTGGCTGCGCTTTGCACTTGCTCTAGAGCTCAACCCTTGGTCTCGTCTTCCACTCAACCATGACCCTACCAAAACCTTGACTTGTCATTGTCAGTAGGTTCATCAGTTCTTTTGGTCACTAGTTAGGGAGGGGTGTTGGAATTCTGGAAACTTGTGTCCTCATTCCTTTCTCAATAAATTACAAAATAAATTACTAAATAAAAACTACTTCAAGTCTAAGTTGTTCTCCAGTATTAAGGGCCTCATAAAAGTAGTATGTTATGATTAAAAATGTCTCTCATATCTCTAATCAGTTTTCCCTCTTGCTGTTTGAATATTTCAAGGTCAAGTTATGAATACGTCTGAAGGAATGCTAGTCTGAGTACTCTGATTATCCTTCTATGATCAAATCTTGTAGCCATGAGCCCTGGTCACTGTTCATCTATAGGTCTTCTTATCTCTAACAACCTCCTTTCATTTCATAGTCTCTCTTAACTATAATGTCTGTTTGATGTGTCAGATCAACTTGAATTAACACCTCAGCTGTCTGTGATCTCCACTCTTCTTTTGTCACTCATGTCCTGTCTTATGTCCTTGAAGTGTCTCTGACTTTTGCTTTATGTGTCACTGATTATGTGGTATCTCTCTGATCATTATTTCATTCATTATTCATCATATTTCTTATTGCCCGTACCACAAGTTGGTCTGTGCTTCTTTGGCTTGTATCTATTCTATTTTAAACCAAGTACTAGTCCAGCCAATTGATCCTCATCAGTTCTTCCTTACTTGAACCAAGAGTGCTCCCTTGACTCTCCTCTGATCCGCTTCCCCTTGGCAAAATAAGACCTCCTCATCTCCTCTTCATCCTTCTCCCATTGGATTCCTCAACTCAAATTTCAACAAAAAGCGTGACACAAATAAAAGCACAACATCAATGGTGCAATCCCCTATTTCCTCTGGCTTGCGCTGACCTTCCAATCTTGGCGACCAACTCAGTATATTCTTGCAAACTTTGCGGTTAACTCCATACTGGTTGGCCATCCATTATGAGATCCAATCTCCTTCCCTGGCCAATCAACAGCCTTGGACTTCCATCTTTGGTCATGCATTGTTTGTTAGTTGGCATCTACTTCTAACCAAGCCATCATTACTGTATAATATGCAATTGGACTAGTCCCTACCCTGCATACACTATTACCTCTCATTCGCATTACCTTCAACGTCACTCGCTCCTATCCCAATTTGTCATGCAATTGTCCGCTCAGATTCTATTGTCTCGCACTTAAGCTAAGACCTCGGATCTATACCACTGCTTCATTTCCTATTCCGTTCCTGTCATTCATTGCCTCACCGCTTCACCTGTAGTTAGCTCATCACCAGGTTGTATCTAGTCACTTTGGATTACCTTATAAGGGCTATCCCCTTGCCTGATGATTGTCTCCTCAGTTAGTTAATTTCATATTTTCTTGCATTTTGCTGCAACCTAGTTATCACATTGGACTCAGGTTGAGTTTCCTTCTTCGGAACACATTCCATTCATCTTGCCGTTTGTTGAGTGGCATAACCAAGTTTGCACTTTGCAACTGGGTCTTGCTATTTGCACTTGCCCTCGCACTTGGTATTCCTTTGCGCTCACGATCATCTAAGAATTGCCCTATATTACATGGGGTGGTTGTGTGACAGTTGTTGTTGGTGTTGAGAGTTGATTGTTGATATTGTTGATGGTTGAAGCGGATGGATGGTGGAGGTTTGGAGGAGTGATTGATGGGATGATTGATTTGGATGTTGATGAAGGTTGGATGGCAAAGGATGGTGGAGGTATTGATGATGTAGCAGGTGGAGCAGAGGAGATGGATGGGAGCAAGCGAGCGTTGAGATGGAGCGGAGCGAGCGAGTGGTGATGTAGCGTGTGGAGCGGATGAGATGGAGGAGAGCAAGTGAGCGGTTGAGATGGAGCAATTGAGGGATGTGGGGATGAGGAGGGTGACAGGACGGGTTAAAATGAATGGACAACCCCACATGAATGATGGCTGTAGATTGAGGAGTTGAAGAGATGAGCAATTGGTGGAAGAGATGGTGGCAGAAGTTGATATTGAGAGTGCTGAGTGGCATAGGAAGGTGGAGAAAATGAACAGGGACCTAGGTTGCGAGAAGTTGAAGAGCAGGCAGGGTTGAGTAGCAAGCTAGGTTACAACAAGAGGAGAGAGTAAAGTTGCTAGATGAGGAGCAAGAGGGATAAGGAGGGGAGTTGAGGGTGAATGGGAGGTTGGATGGGATGAGGGGTGATGATGATTCGAGTAGATGGTTTGGGGTTTGAGTTGGATGATGATGATGGATGTGACCTGGAGGATGATTGGACCACCCGGGCACCAAAGCAAGTCTGGATGAGATCTCAATGATTGCTAGGGTTGGGATAGTAATATAGAGACAGTATTGAATAAAAGGAGGAAATAAGATTGGGAGGTTTGGGTAGGCTGCTGATCCAATTGTGACGACCACCCACGCCTTTCAAGGCGACAAAGACGGCTTCGAGAGCACCAGCCTCGCGTAAGAGTTGACTGCTTTGAAGGACAAGTTGAGGGTGATGATTGTTTGAGGTAGAATGAGCAAAGGTGCATTGAGCGATGTAGAGTATCCTCCTGGCCGCATCAAATCTGATTTCTGGATTCTTATCTTTTAGACAATCCAAAAGATGGATGATATAACTTTTCTGAACAGTTGATGGGGCATCTATCCAATCTAGATCTTGTCTGAGTTTATCACAAGACCATTCAAGCCAAGTTTTGGTAGAACCGGGCTTAGATCAAGGGATTGATTGAGATGGAGGGTGAAAATCAAAATCCCAGGTATTGCGGCCCTCCAAGACGCCGGGAACTTTGACGTAGGAGTAAAATTTGTCCAGTTCATTAGTTAATGAATCGCAATCGATGCCAGTTGGTTCAAGATCTTTGCCGATCTCATTCTGTTTTAGGATTGGAGGGTTGACGGATGGTTAATTTTTGGTGCCTGGAGTGAATTTGGATTCAACCTGAGAGTTTTTTGAGGAGGATGAAGGAGGGTTTGATTGAAGCTGGTCATGGTTTACGATGATATCCCTACCCTGGGGACCACCACCCCCACGGACGGTTGTTCTACCGGGACAACCGTGCCAGGGTTTCTTGGGGGGAAGTTGATTTGAGAGACCAAAGGCAATGGTCAACGAGCAACAACGGTTGAGGAAGACAGGATTTGTATAACCTTGGGAGTGATCAAGAAATTTATGATGAATCAATTGAGGGGTTTGAGGGGAGACGGAGAGGGTGGTGGTTGTTGAAGGATCGTAGGAGGTTTAAAAGGTCAGATGATTGTCACCAGAGGAGTTGATGGGCATGACGAAGGGGGAGAAAAAGGCAGGGAGGGAACTCAATGAGGAAGTTGTAGAAGGATGATGGGCTGGGATTGAGTTAGATCAAGGCCAAGGCATGATGAGGAAAGATGATGAAGGCTAAGATTGATCAATCAAATCTGGGGAATTGGATGGAGGACAATGATGGTGAACATGGGATGAATGGGGATGAAGGTGTAGGATTGATGAGATTAGCAGTGAGACAACCAGTTGGAACAATGAAGTTGACCGGATGGCTTAGTGGGATGAACTTTGGCTTTTAACTGTGAAGAGTTGAATAATGACTATATTTCCATGAGGGATGAAAAGGTAATGAAAGGCTGTGGAGGAGCCTGATGAGGAGGAATAATAAGGCTACCAAGAGCAAATTGAGAGGGGATAATTCTTGTATAGTCAAGGGGAACTGATCCAATGAGGAGGAAGGGGCACTCCGGTATTGTTGACTGGTAATCAGATGAGTTTCAGTCCTGGTCCAAGGGGAGGACCAGTATTTAAGCACAACTGGAGAACCCCAAAGGGGGCCTAGGGTAGCAGGGTTAAAACAACTAGAGAGCCCCCAGAAGGGGCCTGAGACAATAATAATAGGATAATAAAAGCAGCAAGATTGATCTAAGGCTGACTAAATTTGTCAGTTACAAAATATGAACAGAAAAAATGAAAACACAATCCAGTCAGCAAAGGAGGAAATAGATACTCACTGACTGTCCTTGACAACAAGTTGGGATACATTTTGGCTTTCCCTCTTCCTTCCAAGGATGCGGCTGCCAAAACAATAAAATTTTTAATCCAAAACAAAGCAAAGAAGCAAGGAAAATACCCTATTGAAGTGGTCTCTGATGGTAGGGGAGAGTTTGTTAATGAAACTCTCAAGCTATTCTTCAAGGCTAACTCAATTAATCATCTGGTCAGTGAGCCTTATCACTCTCAGCATAACGGGAAGGCTGAGAGAGCCAACTGTACAATCATGGAGTCCCTGCAATCCATTTTCAGCTGGAATAAAACACCAAAAAACTACTGGAATGTAGTTATTCAAAGCAGTTGCCTGGCCCTGAATCAAATTCCGTCCAAAAAAGGGGAAAAGTCTCCCTAGGAGATGATGCGCAAAAACAAGCTTCTGGTTGAATATCTTAAACCAATTGGATCAAGAGTGGTGTATCTACTGAAGGATAACAAGACTAGATCAAAGTTGGAGGAGAAAGGAAAAGAAGGACTCTTCATTGGGTATAACCCTCAGCTTCACCCTGCAAGATCCTCTCCAAAACAGGCAAGATTATTGATACTAAGCATGTGAAGTTTCTTAAGAACCAAGATACACCTGTCAACTCTCTTGAAAAAGCGGTCCCCATTGGTGTGGTTTCTCTGGCCAAGGAAGTTGAAAAAGAACCTCCAACAATCAAATTGACCTCAGAGGATTTTGAAGATCAAAAGCTGGTCATAATTTACTTGGACAATGACAACAACAACAGCTCCTCTGACAATAATCTCTTGGAATCTGAAGTTCTGCAAACTTTGAGGCCAACATTGAGAGATTGCTCTAAACTCAAGTCTCCGGAACAATATGGGTACTACTCTGAATCACTACCAAAGAACATACACAAGGCTCTTAAGCAACAAAGTTGGGTTCCTCCTATTAAAAATGAGCTTGAAACAATCAAAGATCTTGGTGTATGGGAAGATGCAGATGAGAGCAAAGTAGTCAATCCTCTCAACAAAACCTGGGCTTTTTGAAGCAAATTTGCCTCCTTACGGGCTCTGCTCAGCTATTGGGTTGACAGAAATCTAAAAATCCTTCAGTTTGATGTAAAAGGGGTGTTTCTTCACGCTCCACTGGTGGAAGATGTATTTATCAAGACCCCTACTGGATCAAAAAGAAAGTCCAAATATTTGGAAAAAAAGAAGTCGTTTTACGGCCTCAAGCAGGCACCCCTCAACTGGTACAAAACCCTCAGCTTGTGGATTAAAGAAAACAATTTCAAGGAGAGTGACAGAAATCCTTGTCTCTATCTCCATAGTGACAAAGTCATGTCTCTTTTCTTCCATGTTGATGACTTAATAGTTGTGGGGAACGTAGATGATTTCAAAAAGAAGTTTTTAGATAGATTCAAAGATTCTTTAGCTCACAAGGTAGACACTCTACTAGGGATGAAGGTAGACAAAGGGAAGGATTTTATTGCTCTATCTCTTCCAAATCCCATTAAAAAAGGACTGGAAGAAATGGACTTACTCAATGCAAAACCCTTGAATAACCCTTGCACATCCGGTCTGCATCTCAAGCCTGAATCTCCACTAGAAATAGAGGCCTTCAAGAAGCTGGGAAGAAGTTATTGCTTGCCAATAGGTTGGTTGAACTTCATTGCTACCTTGGCTTGACCAGACATCAGTTTTGCAGTGTCAAATCTGGCCCTTTTTTTGGAAGAGCCGGGAATCCAACATTGGAAGGAGGTGGAGCACGTCTGGAGGTACCTTCTGAAGACAATTGATTATCAATTGGTCTTTTGAGCAAGGACACCAGCAATTCAATTGGTTTTCTATAGCAATGCCACCTGTGGAGATGACCCAATTACCAGATTGTCCCAAACAGGTTTTGTTTGCCTGTTTAAAGGGTCTCCAATCTACTGGACTAGTCAATGTCAACCGTGCATAGCTCACTCTTCATTTGGCGGACTCAAACCCTACCACCAATCAACCTAATTGACAACAAGGGTCTGAATGATAAAATCAAGAAATTTGGATGTAAGTCACATGCCAAGTATATAGACATCAAGTTGAAGAGCTTAAGGAATGATTGGAATGATCAATTAATTGACATTAAACTCATTTCTTCACAGGACATGCTAGCTGACTCCCTCACAAAGGCAGCCAGCACCTCATCTGTCAAAAGAATCTCTAAGCACATAGGATCTTTTGAACCTTCCTGATTTTGAGTTGAGCAAGCATGTTGTAGATACTTGTCAATGATGTTTGTTCTCATCTTACTCTCCATTTCTCCAATTTCCCAAGTAGTGGCTACTCTCAAGAGCGCCCGTGAGGCTAAGAAGATTCAAATTGAATTACCTGTCATGTTGACTGTCAACTGTCTGACCAGGAGTTGACTACTGTCTGACCAGCTCTTTACTGGACCGTTTGAAAGACTTTCCTTGGTTCATATCTCCTTCCATTCTTGTCTCTCTCTCTATTTCTTTTTTGCCTCTTTCTAGTTCTTTGTCTTGCTTGTCTTATTGTTGCTCATTGCACTTAGACCCTTGACCATCACCAGTTACTTTGACATCACATAATTGGATCATCAAGCTAATCAGTAAATTGTTCTTTGACTCAAACTCAATAATCTGATCACAATCAATCCAACCTGCGTCTTCAAGTTATCCTGGAAGGATTGGTCTATCTATCAACAGTGTCTTATTTTCTCTACTTAGTCTGCTCAAGGCCATCACCCAGCCTGTAGAGCCTGGTCCAGGTTTATCAACCAATCTATTCTTAACTTCTCAGACTTCAAGCCCCAAAACCTGTGCCATTCTTCACCAGCTTCAAGCTAATCAAACTTTCTTCCAAGCCTCCCACCTTGCAATCAGCAAGTACAAAGGAACTCAGTCTTCACCTCCAGCACATTGTTTTCTGGGCATCAGGAGCTTCCCCTTCCATTTCTGGGGGGGGGGGGGTACTGTCATAACCGCAGTTCTGACGCTCCTTCCACTAAACCAATCCAGCCTCTTCCACCAGCTTCACCCTCTCCCTGTATGGTATAAGCTCTATATCCATGTACACCTCACCACTGTGTCATTTCAAATCAGTCAACCTTCTCAGGATCTCTCCCTCTCTCCATGGTTTTGTACATCCCCTATTTCTCCTCAACCCAATTGATATATGAGTTAGTACATATTACACTTGGTATATACATAGTACATACTCTCCACTTTCTGTTCAGCCCATACTCCCAGGACTCCAGATCAGTACATGTCAACCCTTCCTGGATAGGACCATCACCCAATTTTTCAACTACATCCTCCAGCCCAATCATTAAACATGTAATACCCTGGGAACTCTAACCTGAAACACCAGCCACTCATCCCTCAAGGCCTTCTTCTCAGCTCTCACATATACTGGTCTCTCCTTCCCTCCTGGACTAATTCCCCCCAAGGAATTAGTATACTACTTCTTATTAGTTAGTCCCTCTGCCAGTAGATTTCATCTCAGCACAAGAGAACCTTCACCCAGCCTGCTTAACTCATATCACCTTTTCCCTTCCTAGTGTTACTATTATAGGATTCAAAAACCACTTATTCAACAACCTCCTCCTGGACTTCTCCATTCCATCCTTACATCTTCTCATCACTTTTACTCCTCCTCTCATCTTCTTCTTTGAAATTCCAACAAATCATCCTTGAGTTCAATGAGTAGTAGTGCCTGTGCCTTCAGCCCCTTGCATGCCAGGGGCAGTTGTGACAGTTACCTGGTTCAGTTTCCTGTAGTTAACACAAAGTAAGAGTCTTCTGTCTTTCTTTGGTACAAATATGATGGGCAACCAGCTGTTAAAATCACTTGGTTGAAGAAATCCTTTTGATACACTTTCTGCAATGTATTCTTGAAGTATGGTCAATTCCTGCTTCAAGAGAGATTAAACCGGTCTGGGTGCTGGGGATGTGCCAGCAAGTTTGATCCTGTGATCATAAGAACAGGAGAGAGTTATTTTATCTGCCTTTACAGCTTAATAAATGCTAGAAAAGTCATGGTAAAACAAAGGTAAAGACTATCAAATTATTTCTAAATCTTCAATCTTATCATCTTTGAGCACTGGAATTGGAGTACTTCCACAATTGTAGAGGATGAGGGAGCTCAAAACACACATTTTAGTAGGTGCCTTTTTATTTTTGAATAAACAAGGAAGAGTTAAGTTGGAAAAATAAGCAATAACTCCTGAATCTGAAGAGTGAATTTGGGAATGAAAGGTCAGGATATTAAAAATATCCTGGAAGAAAGTTTTCATCCAAATAAATGAAAGTTTCAGGTAGGCTGTTAAATTCCTGTTTGAAAAAAAGGTTAAGTTTCCTCAGGTTGAAAGGTTTGAAGGTTAATTAATCTTTCTTGAAATTTCAAATCTAGATTCAAGTAGACTAGGAATTCATGACCTGGAATGGTGTTTTCCATCCCATGGATGTCCAAGAAAAATAAGTCCCATTCAAAGATGGGGAAATTTGAGAATACAAAGGTCCATTTTGCCTTATGGGTGAACCAATGAGATGGATTTGTTGCACTAATTACTGAATGGAAGGGAAATTTATCTATCTCAGAACGTGTAAGATTTTTGGAAGTGGAAAAAGCTGAAATTTTAAAAGAAAAATTAGTGGGGTAATCATGTAAAACACAATAAGGGGTGTTTTTTGAATGAAAAAGGACAAATCTTGAACTTGGAGCATTAAGCAACTTGCAAGTTCAAAGATTGAATTTCTGATATTTAGAAAATGGGCAGTTTCCCTTGTGAGTATCAGAAAAACTAAAAGCTAATTTTTTGCCTGCTTAGCCGCTTTGCACAACTATTAACATCATGTTTACCTCCACAATACATGCATAAAACATCTACTTTCCTCCTTTGAAATTCCTTGTTCTGGAGCATACTGGTCTATTTTTACAGAAAATTTGGAGTGTCAGTGGTTACTTTACCTTTTGGGTTGGAGTTTTAATTTTAATTTGGTTTGGAATGTTTTGGATTCTTCAAGTTTTCCTGTAAAACGTGGTCAACCTTTCGAGAAAAGGTTGAAAATCCATGGTTGTTTTGTTTAGAGAGGTAATTTTCATGATATCCATGATCAATCTCAATCATCCAATCTATCAACTGCTGAAGAAAGGTTATCTTATGTCCCCCAACTGCAAGCTTTTCAACAAGGCATTCTGGTAAACCTTTTCAAAAATGAAATAAAAGTGCCACCTTGGTCCATGGGATGCATGACTGCAGTTTTCAAAATTGAGAGATATAAATGGAAAACCTGCTATTCTCCTTCATTAATAGGATTTTAAGTTTTTATTTTGTGTTTCAAACCTTTTTGGGGTTGCCAAACAGGGTGAAAAATTGTTTTTCAAACTTTTACCAATTGTTGATAATATAAGTGGGACTTTTATTGGATAACAGTTCAAGATAAAGTTCAAAACACTTCAAGGCTATACCTCCTAAGAACAAAGGGGCATACATGAACTTTTTTCTGTTGGAGAGGAAGTTATTGGGATTTTTGGAGATGATTTTACAGGACTGCAGGTAAGATATGATTTTGTGGGCATGTCCTCCCATAAAGTGATCAGGATGCTTCATTCCCCGAGTGCAAAAACAAGGACCACTCATTCTATGTTTCAAGAAATTATTATTAAGAGCCTGAATCAAAGCAGAGACATGTGCTGTATTTATCAACTTTGGAGCACTTTTTAAAGCTCTGGATCTACCTCAAGTCAAAGTTTCATTGGAAGAGTTTTTGGAATCTTCAATCTTTTCAAGAGGTTCTGCCAGAGCTTTGTATTGATTCTGTGAAGCAAGGGGGTCATGGAGAGGTTCAACCAAAGGAGATTTGCAAGAAGGAACAGGATATAAGGGTTTTTGAGCCCATGAATCACTGGATCTCCCTACCCTATTGATATCATTGTTATAAGGGGTGAGGGAAGTTTTCCTGGTCAAGCAAGTACATGAAATTGTAAAAGAAATTTATATGGATGGCAAATACAATAGATAAGTTAAGTTAGTTAATTTGATTTCACACAACCACCCCACGTACTATAGGTCAATCTTTAGATGCTTGTGAGTGCAGAAGGGAGATGCTGAATGTGAGGAATGACTGGGAGAAAACAAGGCTAACAGAAAAGTGCAAACTGATGGTTCAATGGTTCAGCAAACAGCAAGAGGGATGAATTTTTCCAATGGAAGGAAACCAAGGCAATCCCAATGTGATAACTTGTCTTAGAAAAATGCAATAAAATATTAAATTATCTAACTGAGGAAACAATCTTCAGAAAAGCAGTGTAGCCTTTATAAGGTAATCCAATGAGAACTAGACATAACCTGATGGATGGTTATCTACAGATAGAGAACAGTGGTGCAATGAATGAAAGGAACAGAATGGTAAAATGAAATAAACTATAAAATTGTTTCCAAGGTCACAGCGTAAGTGCAAGAAAATAGAATATGAGTGTACATGATGGTCATAGGTGAGACATGGAAGGAATGAAATGTGAATACAAGCAAAAAAATGGATTTATTTATGCAGGGAAGGGAGCTAGTCCAATGGCAAACTATACCATTTATGTGGCTATATAGGCATGGGTGCAATCTAGTGTAATTGTGTGACCAAGAATGGAATTCCAAGTGCTAGAGGTAGCCAGGGGTAGAAGAGAAAAGCTTAAATGGATGGTCAACCAATTTAGATTTAAACTGCAAATATTTGCTAGTATATACTGAGTTGCCAAGATTGGAAGGTTTTTGTGCAAGCCAGAGGTAGTAAGCAGAAGGAAAAATTTTTGTTGTGCTTTATTTGTGTCACACTTATGGACTGAGGAAAAGGATATGTTGAAATGAAGAAGACAATGACCCTTAACCTTGGAGCATGGCAAGGATGCAGCTATGTGAATCAATAATCTGATATGATAGAATGAGTTATTCAATTTTCAGGGTGGGTGGTTATGATGAGTAGATCAAATTTCACATCATAAATAGATTAGATAGGGATCACATTGTGCCAAAAAGAAAAGAAAATGGCGAAAAATCATGAAAAAAACCTAATGGAATGATAGAAGCAATGGTGATGATTGATGAATCTCCAAGAAGAAGTATTGATAGACCAGAAAAGGAAAGATTTGATGAATTTCAGGCTTTTTTTAGATTACTTTTATTATGATTACATTGTTGACTTTAACATCATGTCAGATTTAGGGGGGGAAACAAAACAGCAAAAGTCTATGACCCCCCCAAAAAAAACAAACACAAAAAAGAGAAAGAGAGAGAAAGAAAGAAATATTGTAAGTAAATCAAATTTCCAAGGATGATTCTGTCATTAAAAAATGCTAAAAAACTTGGGAAATAATGTGTCTGCAGCCAATATTTTTTAAGTGCAATCCAACTCAAGCCCATGTTTTAAAATATTGACCAGATACCATAATGCACTATGCAGATGCCAGGATTCTTTGTAGATATTCAAATCTTTACCAGTTGTCATACTGACACCTAACTCAGTCTACCCTCAGCAAGCTCAGTCTCATCCTCAGTTCTAATCTACTTTCCAAGGAACTTCAACCTCAAGGCTCAGGAGACTTATATAAGTATATCTCCAGTAGCTAAATATCCTCAGGATATTCATGCAATACATATCTAAATATACTCTAACCTCATACATCATACAGATAGACTTTATAGGCTTGCACATACTTAATCTCCCAGGTCTGTATATCCTCTAACCTTACTTACCTGTCTATCCTCTAACCTTACTTACCTGTCTATCCTCTAACCTTACTTACCTGTCTATCCTCTAACCTTACTTACCTGTCTATCCTCTAACCTTACTTACCTGTCTATCCTCTAACCTTACTTACCTGTCTATCCTCTAACCTTACTTACCTGTCTATCCTCTAACCTTACTTACCTGTCGTTCCTCTAACCTTACTTACCTGTCTATCCTCTAACCTTACTTACCTGTCTATCCTCTAACCTTACTTACCTGGCTATCCCATACTTCATCATGGGTTATTCAGGATCACTGTCCGTACCACTACCTCGACTTCTAACCCCCAAAATCCCCAAAAAACTGCTTTTTTTCCTTTTTTTGCCAAAACACATCAGGATATTGATCCTTCCCTCTCCCCGCTCTCCTAGGCTATGGCCTCCTTCCACCCCCCCCCCCCCCCCCTCCCCCCAATCCTCCTGACATGGAGGGAATCCTAATTGACAAAACGGTGGCCAAAAGAAGCAGCCCCAAGCCTCCCCCAAACGGCAATCAGCTGAGTAGCATGGCTATACTCATGACGCGTTTGATTGCTGATAAAAGAAACTGCAACGCAAAAGGAGAATTATTGATTGACCATGCAATGATAGAACTAATACAGGTCTTGATCAATCCGGAACGCAAACGGTCGGAAGCAGACAGAAATAGAGGCGCAAGGACACTGGCGATGGCGAATCAGATGCAAGTGATGACCAAACAGATTGGATCGCTCATTAAGCTACACGATAATCTCCAGAAATCAGGTGACCGATTGGTGCCAATGAAGCCCGCTTTCCCATCAACTTATGCTGAAAAAACCAGTCAGAACTTAACGACCATCGTGAGAAAACCCACTGCTGCTCCCCCAATGAGGGAGGGAATGAGACTTTACCAGCCAGGAAGGGCGATTATCCATTCAAACCGGCAGAACAACCAAATTTATAAAATTCCCAGAACGCTCTTTGTCTAAAAGGCTAATGAAGCTCTACTGAAGATGAACGCAAGAGTCCAAGATGAACTTGTAATGGTGACGGGGGCGCATGTGACGAACTCAGGCGATGTAGTTTTCTATACTAAAAATAGGTTTCACCAGAAGTGGCTGATGGATCACAAACATTTGTGGTCAAAGGAGGTCCATCCAGACTTAGAAGAAACGCCAAGCAAATGGTTGGTGCTAGCTCATGGAGTCCCCAAAGAATTTGACCCGGCTTTTGACCTTAGCAAGTTGAAATTGGCAATGGAAAATGGCTTTAAGAAGGAGGAACTGGTAAGAGTGGGGTGGCTGTCGGACAATATGAATAATGCAAAGAGAGCAGGATCGGTAGTTCTTTCCTTTGCAAATAAAGATCTGGCTTATCGAATTTCATACACAGGAGTTTTTCTAGACTACGATTTCCACAGATTCACCAAGTTCAAACCTTACCCAGCCCAATGCTTCAAGTGCCTCAGGATGGGGCATTTTGGGAAATGGTGCCAACAGCAACCAAGATGTGGCAGATGCAATAGAAGCCACATGACCAAAGAGTACCCGGAAAACTTGGAGGGAGATTCCGAGATCAAGGAATGTGTGTGCCGCAAGGAGGGAAAGGGAAACAAATTCAAAGGGGTTGAAGATGTCAACCATTCAGTTTTCAGCGTATTGTGCCCATATAAGAGAACTTTGCTCCAAGCGAAGATGACAAGATCTATGCCCATCTCATGTTAAATAACAATATAACTAACACTAATACTGATGTACCTGCTTTTCTGCGAAACAATAGATACATACCAAGGGTTGAAGAAAGAAGAAAAGAATGGAGGAGCCCTCTTGACCATCAAAAACTTTCCTTTATGCAGCTGAACTGCCACATCTCCAGAGAGATTAATCTCACATTGCTTAACCATACCCCTATGGAATGCATCCTCATTCTACAGGAGCCATGGGTCAATCCATACACCCCCTTACCCCCAACTCATCCAAACTGGCATATGTTAAAAAGCTACAATCATAATCACAAAAACTGGAGGGATAGACCTGCAAATCAATCCCATCCAAGGCTATCATCCAGCTCCCCTCTGGCTCAAAACATCTAATGGGGATATCAATACAAGGACTTGGCAAAGACATCCTAACACTGATTAATGTTTATAATCCGCTGGGTAGCAATGCAGGTCTAAATGATCTTACTAGCTGGCTACCCGTACACAAAAACAGAAAGACTCCCATGTACATATTTATGGATGCAAATCTCCATCACCGGATGTGGAACCCAATAGGATATCATTAAATGCAAAAAGAATCACCAGAGTTATTGTGTGTGTGTGGAACACACAGATTTTGATTGGAATTTCCATGGTACATTCCAAATTTCTACTTTTCCAAAGGGAAGAGCACAAAAATAGATCTCATATGGGCAAACCACATGGCCTTGAAGATGCTAGCTAAAGTGCAAGTCTCAGAGGAGAACTTTGGATCTGACCATCAAGCCCTAAAGGAGAATTTTCATATTGCAGGATTCCAACCAGCAAAGAGGTGGGCTAACCCAGATTGGAAGAGCCTGAATTCAAATGATATTAATAAAACATTTAAGGCTAAGCTGGGTGAAGCAGTCTCTCAGCAAAGCATAGAGGACACAATGGAAAGCTTGACAAAGATTATGCACACCTTCCAAAGTAGTCTGGGAAGGATGGTAATGGTCAATGAGTCCCAAACCAAATCCTGGTGGGACCCCCAAATTCTAAACCCCATCCTAAATTTGAGAAATATGGCAAGAAAATGGATGATGCTAGAAAAATCAGAAGAAGCATTCCAGTTTTATAAGGAATGGAACAACTACTTCCATACATTAGTGAGGGAGGAAAAACTAAATCATGGGAGAAAATACCTAGAATCCGCTGAAGATGATGTTGCATTTAAGGCTATTTGCATAATCAGGCCCGCAGCAAGTGGACAAGTTTTGCCGCTTGAAAAATTGGATGGCACCTTTGCGGTGGGGAAGGAAGAACAAGCTAGGTTACTGTTTGAAGGAACGTTGGAAGTGCATACCCAGGCAGATCTTTCTGATGTAAAGCCTCTGGAAAAATTCCAACCAGAAATCATTGATAGAATCACTGAAGGTGAAATTGAAAGGGCTATCAATAAGCTTGCAATAGGCAAAGCTACAGGAACGGATCAAATCCAAAATGAGTTCTTGAAATTGGTTGGACCTACTATCATCCCGCATGTGGTGGTCTGTACAACCAAATACTAATTCAAGGGAAATTTCCTTCATGTTGGAAGATTTCAATCAAAAAAATAATCCGCAAGGCCAATAAACAAGCTGAACTAAGCCAGGGGCCTATTTCCCAATCGCTCTACTTAACACAATGGGGAAGGTAATGGAAGTAATCATGGCAGAAAAATTAGTGAAGTGGGCTACTAATTCTGGCTTTCTCTCAAACCAGCACTATGGGGGTTGTAAAGGGGTAGGAACGGAAGATTCCATATGGTTTTTTGATACCTGGACAAGAGAAAGATGGGCGGAAAAGAAAATTTTGGTTGCACTGTTCTTGGACATACAGTCAGCATATCCAATAGTACACCCAGGAAGGTTGGTTGATATATTGATCTCTGCCAGATGCCCGGCCTACCTATGGATTGCCTTCCTTGACTTTCTGAAGGGAAGATGCACAAAGATGAGATTAGGAGATTATACATCTCCCTTTTTTCAAGTACCTATGGGCCTACCACAAGGGTTGCCATTTTCAGTTATACTGTACATAATTTACAATTCAGGACTGCTTTGACTGACAAAACACCCATTAAAAGTGGCCATGTTGATAAGGTATGTAGATGATGTCATCCATCTAGTAGCAGGGAAGACCAAACAAGAAGCATTGAGAGTGCTATAAGAACTAGCTGAGGGTTCACTGAAATGGTCTTTGCAACATGCAGCTACCTTTGACAAGAGGAAAGCCCAAATTATGATCCTATCCAAACTTAGAACACCTCCAGCTCCTGATTACCCTTTCACATTTGGGGACACACCAATTGAGTTCTCCAAAGTGATCAAATGGCTTGGCTTGGCGATTGATCAAAAGATGTCTTACCACAAACATATAGGAGATATGCTGGAAAGGGCCAATTCAACCTTACAAAACTTTGCTTGTCTGGGAAATTTGAGATGGGGGCTGGCGGTGTAAGACTCCAAATGGTGCTAGGCCATGGAAGTTCTGTGGAGGGGAAAGGTGCTGTTTAGGCTGCCCTCCTGAGTGTTAAAAAAATATTTAAATGTAACCAAGATCAAGTTCCAAAACCTTTTAAGTGAGGAATCAAGTAAAAAAGGATAAAGTTTGATAATAGTTGGTAGAGATGGAACAGCACTATCTGAGGCAAGATTATGTGGGAGATATTTTAACAAAAGAAGTTAAAGTTTGTTTAAAGTTCAAAAGAACAAAGCTGTTGTATGTAAAAAATGCCCACAAGCTAATAACTCTGCTTGTCAGCAGAAGATTGGGGATGATCAACTCAAACCCCAACCAACCTCCAGTTTCTCAATTAACCCGCCCAAATATCTGAAATCAAGCGCTTTAAGGGTACCAGATAACTGAGGGTGGCTGTACAAGACAAAGCACAATTTTTTGAGAAGCTCTAAAAGCAAACAGTAACTGCTTTGAACAGGGATAACCTCAACACTTCTCAAGGAACTCAAGAGTAGGCTGGAAGAATGCAACTTTGAGAAAAAAATAAAAGGAGGTATAGCACTCCAGTTTTTGAGCTTAATAAAACCTCTTCAATAAAATGTGATTGGCTCCAGAAAGATGATCAAGGAAGGATCAAGACCAGTTTGGTCAGAAAAAGGGATCAAAGAGTGGTGCAGCACACTCAAGAATTTCAACAGAAAGAATTCTCTTCAACCAGAAAGGCTATTGCTTGGTAATAAGGATCAGGCCACAGAGGGGAAAAGACTAAGGATCAATGGATCAAGGGGCAATCATAGATATACCCAGGATAAGTATGAGGATCAATTACTTATAATAAACGGGGGGCATATGCACACACTCCCATGGATGTTTCGAAAAAGTTAGGGGAGAGCCCCTCTTTTTATGGGTCATGGGTCCCTGTAGAAAATTTACAAGAGATGAAACAGATAGAGCTGAAAAAAACAACAATTGGAAAAAAAGTGTTTTTTTTTAAAAAAATGGATTTGATCATGATCATGAGAAAACAAAAGAAAATGATGAGAAAAAAAAGGAACAAACAACAACCTAAAAAAAATTGAAATAATGAAAATCCATGGATGAGAAGGAATGGAAAGACACCAGCCTGTGCCAATGATGGGCATGGGCAGGAGAGTAGCATGTGAGGGGCCACACAACAGACAATGAAGGGCCTGGAAAACCCAGATGAGTGACAGCGGGCGGCGCAGAAAACAGTAAGCTGCTCAGACAACTGCAAGATGGGCAGGCAGAGCAGGGTTGGGTTTAGATTGCAAGGCAAGCGGATGATTGTGAAAATGGGAGCAAGTCAAAGCGCAGGTTGTCCTCACTTGGTTGAAATGGATAGGGGTTGGTGCAATCACAGACCGCAGATGAGCAGAGGGAGATTGAGGCTGGAAAGGAAAGGACAACCACAGTTGCAACTGCGGTCACAAGTGGGGATTGAATTGGTTGAGGATTGGGTTGAGGATGGGGACAGGATCAAAGGTGCAAGATGAGCAAGTTTCCTCCTTTCCCTTCTGGGTTAGCCAATTGGTAGGGGGTAATGGATCAAAGATGAGCCAAGGGAGTATCTGGATGAGCGGGAGGTCTTTGACCAATCGGTCAAAGTTGATTGGCTTGTTTGATGAGCAAGATAAGAGTTGTCATTGTTGTTAGCAGCAACAACAATGACAATGTTCTGATGAAAATGTGGCTGTTGCCGTCAATTTTGACAACAATGGCGGTGCTGGCAAGTAGGTTTGAGGGATGGGTTGGATGAGATGATCAAAAGAAAAAAACAAGCCACCATTGTTGTTGTTGTCAACAACAATGGCAATGGTGTTTGTTGCAATGGCAAGCAAGGTGGTGATGGGCGGAGAGATGAGAAAGGGTCATCCCTGCTCATCTTTTAGTTGGCTGATCAAAAGGGGGTGCCCAACAATGGAGGAAAGGGAGTTTTGACAAGGAAGATTGCCATTGCCATTGATGTTGACAACAATGCTGGTGCCGGAAAGGGTTGAGCCAAGAAGAGCCGGTCTTTACCTGATTGCTTGGCAAAAGGGACACAAAGCAAGAAGGAAGAGTATTGAAAACCAGGACAGTGGTCTAGAACGCCCCAGAGATCCTCCTAGACAACTAGGAGAAGGAGAGCTGGTAGACTGAGACCTGGAACAACAGTCATCCTGGAAAAGAATTTTTTTTCTTTTTTTCTTTTTTTTTTGATGAATGATGATTATAAAAAATCATAAAAAAAATTGAATTTTTTTTTGTTGCGCTGAGGTGTCCAGATTTGGTCACCACAGTGGAGAAACATTGCTCCAGATTGATTAACTCAATTCTCATCCCCAGAATAACTTACAGCGCTCATGTATGGGCAAATACAAGGAATGAGACCCAAAAACTTTGACTAGCGGATAAAGTTGATTGAATAGGAGTAGTATGGGCTACAGGCATTTTCAAAATACGGAAGGAGGATGGCTGAGGAAAAATATCTCCCAAAGGACAATGCATGAAGAAATAATGAAGGTAGTATACCTCTTTTACACCAGGAAGCTGACACAGACAGGTTTCCCATTAAGTATCAGAGTGGAGATTTTGAAGAAGATGGAGAAAACATTGTGGTCTGATAAATTGGAAGTAAATACTAGTAATTGCCAAAATACGCTAGAAACATTCATAAAAATAAAAGCGGAAACTATAGAAATCCAGATGGGAGCCAAAATTGACCCTTTCCCGGGAAAGGTGAGATATCATAATTTAAATCCAACCAAGAAAGAAGCCATAACAGCAATGGAGAAATTGATTGCCAGAGAAACAAACAGCAATGCACTGATTTTCACTGATGGATTTTATGAAAAGGAAAAGGGGGGAGGAGTGGCAGCAATTATGCTTAATACGGACAATAGAGCTTTGCTTAGAACAGGCCAGAACTGTATGATCTCCAACAATGAATCTGAAGCGCTGGGTCTGTTAGCAGCAGTGGATTTGATCAAGAGCCTGAAGGGAAAGAAATACAAGCGGTTTTTCATCTTTACCAACAACAAAGGTGTATTATAACTCCAGCCTTATTCAAATATTTCATCTGGCTCCTTCTATTTCCTTTCCCTTTTTTGTCTCCAAAATAGTTTTTCCTTTTTTCTCTTTCTCTTCCTTGATATTAGTGAATTTGTGACATGAGAGGGGTTGTCTCTTAAAGCCCCAAAGTCAACTCTGTAATTACTCAACAGGCTCTTTGAATATGCAGAGTGGTCCATGCAAAATGCAAAACCCACTTTAAAAAAAATCATGGGTTATCCTTTGGGAATCCTTATGTACATCCTCTTGCAGATTGTATCCTACACTCTCTCTACTTAGTACATAGTTTCATGAACTTCATGTATACTGTATATCCTCCAACTTTAAATTCCCAACTTAGACAACCCAGACCAGTAGCCTTGCCTCAATGTAGTAGACAGCCTATCCCAATGTAGTAGCATACCTGATCAGCCCTCTCTCTTACCTTTACTACTCCCTGTTCATTACATGTTTAGTCTTAGCCCCAACCAACTTTAACTCTTTTTTAGTTCCAGCCCTTGTCTATTTAAACTTGCCTCCTCTTTCTCCTTCCTGATTGTTCCCCAAGAAATCAGTTTACTACTTCTTACTAGGAATCCATCCCAGCAAGTGTCATCCAGCACCTTATCTTGAATGATCTCTTACTATGATCCTTGTAGCATTCTCCTGTTATCTTTTTCCCAATTCTACTGGGAGTAAAATCTCCTTTTGCCAAGCCCTTCTTGCATTTCAGCAGCCCTGGTGACACCAGTTCTCTCAATGGCTTTTATTTGCTCCCAATAGGCTTTAAAGACCTTCAAGGTGCATATTTTGATATTCAAGGGTTCAGTGGGATTGAATTTCATCTTCTGTTATTTTTTTATTGTTTTTTTGAGGGTTTCAACAAGTTTATGCAAGGAACTAAACCTAGGAATGTTCACTTCTGGTATTTTTGGAGGGGTGAAAAAATGTGGATTGGTAGTGGTGAGGTTCAATTTTATTTTTGAAAATGAAACAAAAAAAATTAAAGTTTCTTTGGTTTATGTATGTATGTAATGGAAAAAATGAACAAAGGAATGAAAAAATGGGAAGATTGGATGCTTGAAAATGAACCAAAAAAAGGGAGAGAGAGAAAACAAAAAAAAAAAAAGAGAGTTGAAGGCCCCACAGGGGGCCTTAGAACACTCCTCCAAAAAATTCACACACAATGACAAAAACACAGGTATTGTTAAGAGTAAGACAAGCAAGGAAAAAGGATGATGGATTCAATCATACAATTTTTTTTCAAAAAAAAATAAATAAATAAATAAAAAAGAATTTTCTTTGGGTGTGAGAGGTTTTTTTGATTCAACAAGACATACAGTGTTGGAGATTTTACAAATGTTACAACAGTTGTGTCATAAAAAATCTAAAAAGGAGCAGTTGAGGTACTTTGACAGAGGTGGGGGTACATATGAACAGGAATTATAATGATTAGGGATTGGATCATCCCAGTTGGATTTTCTTTTCTTCCACAGGGCCAGATTTTTTGGTGAGCTTTGAGAACTCTAAGCCAGAAACAAGTTCTAATTATCAATGTTCAATAACATCTCCACCTCCCAATTTTTTATTTTAATCAGATATTTCTTGGTTACTGCTTCAAGAACTTGGTTCTACATAAACTTTTCATGTTTGATGTCAGCAAAACATTCAAACGGGCCACCTTGGACAGAATTACTAGGAAGAAGTTAAAGATCAGTTTGGATGATAACTAATGGCATTGAAGTTAGAACTTTAACCACAAGAGGAAAAAAATTCCATGAGAGTTTTAAATAAGCTCATGCTAAACATTTGAACCAACATGCACTCCAAAGTTTATTTATGAAAATGGTGGTTTAATCTGTGAAGCTGGAGAATGGGTGTGTATGGTGGATGATTTTGAGGATGAGCGGATCAAAGGGTTCAAAAGTAGGTGGTTGTGGTGAGAGGCGAATTATTTGAGCTGACCGTAAGAGCCAGAATTACTGGTAATGAAGAGGATGGGATATCTATTTAGATTTCTGTGGATGAGAATGAGAATGATGATGATGGAGGGGGGATTTTCATGGCAATGGATGGGATTTGATGTTTTAAATCCCCCATTTCCATGAAAAAAACCATTTTGAAATACACCCGTTAGGGGGAATGTGTATTTCAGAAACCTGCCATTAAAATGGCAAGTTTGGTCAAAGGAACATGGCAGGTCTGCTAACTCTGAAAGGGCCTAATATATGCAGTATTTTTCTAATTTTTTTATTCTTGGTAAAGAGGTATTTACATTCCATCAAAAATCTTTTATTTTCTTCAAAGAAGTATTTTTTATGTATTTTTCATGATTATTTATGTACTGGATAATATTATTGTTTGAATATTTCAAATTAATTTAATTCCTGGTAAAAAATAGGTATGTGTAGCATTCTTTGGTGTTTTTTATGTTTGGTACAAAGGTATTTATGTTCCACCAGAAATATTTCATTTTATGCAAAAAAAATGAATTATTGAATTTTTTTGCATTGCATGATATATTTATTTTAAATCTGAGTTTTGATTTGAATTCCTTGCAAAACTTGATATTTAGGGAATTTTTAAATGTTAAATTTACTCAATTGGTGTCCATATTTGAGTTCTCCCAACAATCCTACCCCAGGCAGACCCCACAGAGGGTCTGGAGGCCTTAATTTAGCTCCACAGGGCCTCAATTAATTTTAAAAAGCCTTTGTTGCCTAACATCCCAGCAAATGGTGTTTTCATCACCCCAGGAACCCCTTCAAACCTTAAAAATTCTGCATGCAACCTTGGTGTGGAAAGGTATGCAAACAGGCTTGATTTTAACAAAAGAATTTCTGTTTTTGCCATTTTGGCAATTCTTTTGCCAAAATCAAGCCTTCTGGTATCATTGGTATCTTTTTGGTATTTTTTTGGTGTGATTATAGCCTGGGTATATTTTTACATGTCAAATTAACTCAATTTATTTCCATACTTAAATTATCCAAAAACTCATACCACAGAAAGACCCCATACAGGTTTTGGGGACCTTATTTTTGCCCCCCAAATTCCCAATTAATGTCTAAAGTCCTTGGGGTGGGGGCAAAAACTCCTGAAAAGGTGTTTTTTCCCACTCCAGGTACCTACTCAAACCTTATCAAGTCTTTAGAAAAATTGAATGTCTATCTTCATGCCTTTGTTATGTTGGAACATCTTTCAAGGTTTACATGCTTGGCCTGGGGTGCTAAGACATGCCAGAAGGCATGAGTTCAGTAAAAAATTGCTATATTCATGAATTTCTTCACAAGATGCCTTATTTTAGAAGAATAAAAATGCTAAAATAACACCTTCTTCAAAAAAGGCATGTATTTAGTGAATTTTCCATCCAAATAAAATTAAAATTGTTATCTTTAATTCATTCAAATACTTTCTATTATCAATCAATACCTTCTTTGGATTCATCACTTCCCTGCTTGGATCAAGTTTCTCAGCTCAAGAAAATGCTTCCAATTCACCCCCTCCCCCCTCTGAAACTTTCCAGATCTGTTTTTGAATTTGAATTAAATTCATTAAGTATGTAATTTATTTCTTTCATTCCATTATTGGTTTAAAATTTCCATTTTTTGGTAAGAATACACACCATTTTTGGAAAATAGGATGATTGATCCAAATTTACCTGCCAGATCACCTTCCAAGGATGGTGATGATGTTCATAAAGAGTCATCTTCATTAAAGGGAAAGAATGAGGCCTCATATTTCTGTGAAAAAAAATCAAAAACCCACCAAAAGAGGAGGAGCAACTCAAGCTTGGCAGGCTTTGGAGATATTTGGTAAAAAGAAGAATCGAGTAAGATACTTGAATAAGTTACCAGATGTGCACCTTTATATTCCCTATTTCCTATTTCAAGAGAAGTGGTTGGTGTTATAAATAAGTTTCTTTATGAGATTATTTTTATTTGGGTATATAAAGAGTATGATAATTTTTAATTAAGGTTGGAAAATTGGCAGGATTGAATTGAATTCACCAATATTTTTGTTTTTCACAATGTTGAAAGCCTTTTGATTCACAAATGATGATATTTTCCCTTGATTTATCTTTGAATTCAGGATCTGAGAAACTTCCAAGTCATTTTCAGCATCTATTTCAACTTATTCTGTTGGTGTGATGTTTCTGGAAGATAAGGGTTTGTCCTTTTAGGGCTTAATTAACAATATGTGGGGGGTTGGATGAATTGAAGACCATTTTTGGAATATTTTTAAATGGAAGGAACTCTTCCCAACCTCTTGAATAATCAAGAAGGCGCCTTTAAATCTGTCAGAGATTTTTTCAGTTGCAAATTAAGTATTAATATTTTTAGAGGATAGGAAATCACGAACTCCAACATTAAAAACAACATTAAATTCAATTTTTTTGAAGGTAATAATATACTTTTTTTACTTTAATGGAATTCTCCAGTTGTAAGCCTTTTTTTGGTTATTGAAATTATTCTATGTGTATTGAATGATTGATTTGTTTTCCAGCACATGAAAAAAGTAAATTCTGGGATATTTTCCAAGGATAGTGACTAACGGAGTATCTTTTTTCAAAGATTTAGTTGAAATTTTTTTGGAGCATTCAGAAATTGGGATCCAGTTGTTCCATTCATCTTGGTGGTACCTGAAATAAAACCAGAAAAATTACTGTATAATCCAATCTATCCTTTGAATTTTTCCATCTGTTTCTTGGTGGAAATATTTTGAAGGATTCCTTTGTTCATGTAGGTCTTCAAGCAAAATTTTTCAAAAAGAATAAATAAATATAGAGCCAATTTAAAAAAATATGTAAAAGGGGAGACTATGCTTGTTGAATACATGGTTTTTCATTACATTAGCTAGCTGTACAAAAAACTAATCATTGGTGATTTTTATTAACATATAAATGATTTAGAAAGACCAAACCACTATAAGGATTGAGTAAAAAACATCATAAAGAGTTAATTAGTAAATAATTTCCATGTAAATTGAATTCCAATGAGTACATTGGTAAGGTTTTTAGGATACCAAATCCCTTAATTTAAGGTAATTTTATGCACTGAAAATGTAACAGGACAAGATATAATCTTTGATAAATGATATCATCTTGTCCAAGTGATTTTTTTCACAATTTCAATGGTTTTATCATTTCCAGGATGGCAAGATAGTGGGTATTTGTTTCTTTTACAAATTATCTACAATTTAAGTTAATTTTCTTTGTTGGGGACTACAATTCCATTCTGAAATATTAGAAGTCCATTATCTTGGTTTTATAATTAATTGTTTTTTTCTTGTTGTTTTTGAGTTTCTTAAATTTTGAGTTTAATTTTTTTGGGATTTTGAGCCTTTATAAATTCACTAAAACTTTTACCAACCTTTTCAGTGGAAATTAATAATATTTTGAAGTTCTCCAGGTTAGCATTTTTGAGAATATTTTTAACATTTGCTAGCTTTTTTTCTGCAGAAGCCAACCCTCCCTTGGGGTAAAAGTTGTCTAAAATTCTAGAAAATATCAGGTATCATGGATTTTTTCCAGTTTGGGAGAGAAATCTAAAATTGAATCTAGAAAGGAATTCATTCCAATTGGCTTGATGGAAATTCAGGACCTTGGATTTATAGGGCGTATCAAAGTTAGAAACACCACCATTAAAAACCCGCCATTTTTTTTGACCAAACCTGCCATTTTAAATGGCGGGTTTCTGAAATACACATACCCCCTAACTGGTGTATTTCAAAATGGTGGGTTTCATGAAAATGGCAGGTTCCAAACATCAAACCTGCCATTTCATCCATCCACCATCCATGGCATGCAAAACACCCATCCACACCTCCAACTCATCAAATCCATACGCATGACACATATCTCATCTCCATTGCTTCACATCTCCATCACTTCACATCTCCATTGCTTGACATCTCCATCACTTCACATCTCCATCACTTCACATCTCCATTTCTTCACATCTCCATCACTTCACATCTCCATTGCTTCAAATCTCCATTTTTTTACATCTCCATTGCTTCACCCACATCCCATCATCATCACATCACCATCTTTATCAACATGTCCAATCAAACTTCCTGGCAGCAAGTTGAAACTGCAAAAAAGCTGACTGAACTTTTTATTATTATTTGACTTAGATTCAGGCTCCAATTTGGAATAAACTTGGTTAGCTTTTAATTCTCTATTAGAAAAGAAATACATGGTTCCAAAAAGACACTCTCCACAAACCTATGTATGAAAGGCAAAAGCTTCACCTACCACCCAACTTAAGCTTCCAGCAACTGTTACAAACTTTATTGCCTTCTTTCATGAAATGTTTGGAGATGATTGAAGACCATCACATCTTCCAGAACAATTTTTCAAATCATCAACGCAATCCAGCTATCCAACTGGCTGTTTCTCTTTGTAGAATGGGATCAAATGGAAATGGAGCAGCAATTCATCAATTAGAAAATCTATTCTTGGTCAGTTATGGATCCATTGACTTATACACCAAAAGAGTAATTATTGCTATCCTATCTTTCCATCACTTGGTCCTTTGTTGGCCAACAAAAGAAGACCGTAAGGAGATATCTCAAGTAATGGAGACTGAAGGCTTTCCTGGTTGCATTGATTTTGTTGATAGAACCACTATCCCCTTGAGTCAAAAACCCAAGCTAGATGGCAACCATTATTTTGATTGGAAAAAAGGCAATTGATTCATTTCATTTCAAAATCCTTTGTTAATACACTGAAAAAATTTGTTTTATTGGTTTTTATAGATCCTCTGTGGCACTACAACGTGTTTTGATAACAACAAGAAGTTCATATCCCTCCATTCTGGCCTTCCGGGTTCTTGTCATGATGCATATGTTTTCAATTGGATGTGGATTTCCCAACAACCAGATAACTACTTTGACCAAGATCAATACCTTCTGGCCAATTCAGCTTATGCTAGCAGGAAATATGTGGTTCCAGAATACCACAATTTTTCAACCAATGATCAAGCCAAAACTGATTTCAACTATCATCTTGCCCAATCACAAGTTTGGATTGAGCATGCCCTAGGAATCCTGAAAGCAAGATGGGCCAGCTTACTGGAGATGAAAAACCAGCTCCAATCTTCCAAAGACATGAAGTTACTCATGAACTGGATTATCAGTTGTTTAATCCTTCAAAACCTTCTTGCCAAAATCAATAATGAATGGGACAAAATATTTGAAGATGATATTCCTGATCCTCTTCAAGTCATCCCAGCCTCATCTTCTACCTCATCTCTGGCCATGAGAGAGTGGATTGTACCCCTCACACTTGCTCACTTTGATGAGTAGCATTGGGTTTTTTAATAGGTAAAAAATAACATCACCATGAGTAGCATTAGGTTTTTAGATAGGTAAAAAATAACATCACCGGATTTTTTTGGTTTTGGTTGTTTAATCAATTGCTGGCCAATTGATCAATCAATCAATTGGAAAGCAATTGATTGCTTGCTGGTTGATCAATCAATTGATTGAAAAACTGTTAACCTGCCCCTGCTTCAGCTCCTCCTCCTCCTCCCAGTTCTTTAGAAGTGGACTGACATCCTTTTTTTTTTTGGTATGAGATTACCAGTAATTTTCTTGTTATTTTTTATTTTGGTTGATCATCTAAGTGTTTTATACCAGACTGATGATCATTTTATTTTTTTTTGGTAGGAGAATTGCCGGTATTTTTTTGTTATTTTCTTTGTTTGTTGATCATCTAAGTGGTTTATACCAGACTAATGACTGTTTTTTTTTGATTCAATGCAGTGAAACTGGAAATTCCACCGCTTTGACCACCCTTTCTTGAAGGCCCATTCTTCACCCACCAAACTCAAAATTTTACAACTAATGGATTTCCATCTTGATCCTCACCTTGATCAAAGTATATGATTGGGAGAGAAAAAGATTGAAGGAGATAGTTTGAAAAAAATTCAGAGAAGTGGGAAGAAAAGGGCTTTCCAGAGAAGGAGGGATCAAATGTAGGATTTGTAAATTGCATTGGAAGTGAATGAGGAAACAATTAATGAAAAGGTTGTTTGGTCTTCACCCAAACTATTTCCCTTGAACCTTTATCCGTCCATTGTCAATAGAATTCAAAAAATCTCCCCTGAAGAGTTGGAACAGGCCAAACAGAAGATCAAACCATTCCATTTCTTCAGCTCTGGAAAAGTTTATGTTCAAGATAAATTGGATAATGAGGCTATGGTTGCCATCATCCAATTTATCCCTTTGAATGAACTCTCCAAGAAAGAGAAGAAGGACACCAACTCAGTAACAACATTACTTCACCAATCCAAAAAATTTGTCAACACTTTTGGTCCCTCAAGATCTTGGGGTGGGAAAATGTGGGCAATTGGATGGCAAAAATTGATGGACCCTTCTGGACTATTTGGAAAATATTTTAAGAAAGATGCTTTCAAATCCTCCCCTGAAGAGTATTATTTTTTGAACCTTATGTCTGACAAGTTCTTTCATATATTGGGCCAAATGTTTTGAAAATTAGCCAAACTTGCATTTGATTCCAACTGTGAAGCTATGATGGACAAAAACATCCCTTCCTTCTCCTCATTGGAATTTGCATCTGGCCTTACTGCTTTTGACTGCTCACCTCACAACACCTTCACCTCAGACTCTTTCTAAAACTTGCCTCATATTGACCAAGGTGATGTCTCTTACTATTCCTTTTTACTTTTGGTCCCAACCAAAAAATCAAATGGATGAATTATTGACATTGAGGATGAATATCAAGTATCCAATGGCCAATTTGTGTTCCAAGACTGAGGTTTTGGGATTTATTTCAAACAAAAGGGTATTGTGAAAATGGTTTGGGCATCAAACAAGTACAAAAACTGCACTTTTCCTGCAGTGGATACTGCCACCCATACTAGGATGGCCATGTCAATGCAAATCAATAGAACAACTCAAAACACTAGCAAGGACTTGGCCAGTGGCAAAATATAACTAAGGGAAAAAAATATAAATATAAATAAAAAAGATTTGTTCATTGGTGGTGTTAAAAATACTCTGAAATGTTGTTGCAATCAAAAATAATTTTTTTGTTTTTATTTTTAAAATTTTTATCAAAGTAAATATATTTACAAACCAAGAAATTGAGTAATTTCCTTTATTTCATCCACAGTTCTACTGCTACCAATACATGCCATGGCTACCAATAACCTATCTTTTTTTCTGTGGATAGCCTTTCCCTCTCCTTTTCAATTCATTCTTGTTCTCAATCCTTCTCCTTTTACTCTTTTTGAAACTCCAGCTCAGCCTGTTTGATTTGCCACTCAGCATCTAACTTGTGTTGATGAGCAAAATCCTCATCTTTCCACTTTTGAAAATCCATAGCCAGTTGAGAATTGCAATTCTCCTTTTCAAATTAAAGTTTTTTTGGATTATATTTGTGATTTCACTTTTTTTCAGAGGGGAATAGGAATGAGCTTGATTTTAAAAGCAAGTAGAATCAAATGTGCTTACTTGAATCTTGCTTCTCCATGATATCCTCAAAGCCAGAAAAATTTGAAGTTTTTATCCTCTTTTGATGGCTATTGGGGTTGATTTTGATTGAATTGGAAGCCTTTTCCTTTCACTTTTCAGAGAAGTTTTGTGCGGGAACATCATTGCTCTCATTTGAAGGGGATGTTGGAGGCCCCATTTGCTTGAGTATTTGGCCATTCAGGAATGGATGAGCCTGTTTTTTTACAATCTCAATCAGTCAGTATTAAACAGAAAGAAGAGAAAATATCTTGGTTCCTTCCTTGAGCATATGTTGATGGTAGTGGCAATACAGAAATAACTTTCTCCTCATTGGCCAAGTTGTTAAGTTCTTCCACCCCAGGAGGGGATAAATCCAAAGAAGGAAGTGAGGGTTCCAAGGAAGAGTTTGAATTTTTGATCAATGCTGATGTAGATGTGATTTGAGCTGATTCTTTTGGAATATCCTCCTCCACATCAGATTGGGGACACTCATAGGTTTCATCAGGATCATCATTGCTAGGACAAGCATCCACAGCCAGGTCCTCAGCATCAACTGAATCTGATTTTTGGGCATCAAAAGTGGCTAAAGGGGTGATATTGGCCTTCTTTCCAAAGATTTCATCCATTTTAACATAAAAAGGACAAATGGAATCCAACTTATCAACCACCAAGTTGATTCCCTTTGCTTTATTGGATTTGGTGATACCAAAGCCTGTGGAGATTGAGATTGAGTGGGCTTTTTTGGACTTGGTTCAATAGTTCTTCAATTTCTCCTGCATCTGTTTGGATGAAAGATCCATCCCACCTTTGTTTTTATTCTTGAGTTCATTTTCCATCAGGAGATAACCATTAAGATTATAGGATGGAGGTTGGCCAACTTGTGTTTCATTTTCTGATCCAAATCAAGCATTGTAGTTGGATGGAATTTTTAGCCAGTTTACCAGGATGATTTGATCATCTCTGTTGAGCTGACTTGAGACTTTGGAAGCTGATGGGGGAGTATTGTTGGATTTTGAGTTCCTGGTGGATGTTTGCTTTGGTTGAATGGACTTGCAGAGGAGTGTTGCTGAGGGGCCATTTAAAAATAGTAAGTGGGATGAAGTGATGAAGCAATAAAGTGATGAAAGTTATGATGTGATGAAAGGGGTGATGAATTGATGAAGCAATGAAGCAATGAGAGGATGGATGTGATGAACACAATAAATTGATGACAGTGATAAAGCAAGGTGAGAGTTATGAAGTTATGAAGCGCAATGAAGAAATGAGAGTGATGAAGTGATGAGGATAGCAATGAAGCAATGAGAGTGATGAATTGATGAAAATTGCAATTAAGCAATGAGAGTGATTAAGTGATGAGGATAGAAATGAAGCAATGAGAGTGATGAAGTGATGAGGATATTAATGAAGCAATGAGAGTGATGAAGTGTTCCAATAAGGT
Organism: Puccinia polysora; assembly: GCA_025617555.3. Taxonomy (NCBI): domain Eukaryota; kingdom Fungi; phylum Basidiomycota; class Pucciniomycetes; order Pucciniales; family Pucciniaceae; genus Puccinia; species Puccinia polysora. Next base: position 1,863,195 of record CM062631.1, read on the forward strand.
TGGAGGATGAAAACAGGGTTGATGATGTGGAATGAGGCGTGGTTGAGCTTTTGAAGGCCTTTATATACTTTATTTGAAAAAAATCATTTATTTTCAGGTAACTTTGACATGTCTGATTTGAAATAAGTAAGTTTCTTTGATTTTCAATGGCGGATTTGAAATGGCTGATTTGGGTTGAAAACCGCCATCAAAAAATGGCGGGTTTGCTTAACTTTGATAGGCCCTAATAAAGGATTTAAGGAAAGATAATCAGTGATAAATTCAAAGGGCTCAGAAGTACTGACTTAAGCCCCCAAAATTTTCATACCACATAAAATGGCAATGACTGATTGGTCATGTAGTTTTTATTTGATTTCAGGACTAACCAACTTTCTTCAGTCAAAATAAATTAGATTTTTGTTTCCTGTGGGTAGAACTTAACTAAGGACTTCCTACCAAGAAATATCACTATGATCCATCTAAATAAACTTTTTCAAATCACTGGGGGAAAATTTCTGGCACATTCTAGCATGTGCATCCAGTCAAAATTTCCTCAAATTGGCTCATACAATCTTTGGAACCATTGTAACTCACCATTATTTTCATACTGAAGCCATTAGAAGAAAGTGGATTTCCATAATTTAGGAAATTTTCTGTTAGAATCTGGATTCAAAAAGATTCTAGCCTTCTTCTTTTAATTGTAGCATTCTCAAATGCTTGCAACTTGGAAGTTTGAAAGTTTCAGTGAGACTGGCCCAAAATATATTTTAATGATGATTTTATCATTGTGAAACTCCCTAATTTAATTCAAATTATTGCATAAATACTGCAGGAATAAATTTGCAAAATCAAGATAATTCATTGAAGTTATGGTAGAACTCACCATGAAAAAAAGGCTGCACCTGGAAATTTTTTTGGTTTGGTTTTGACTTTGATAAAAATCAGTTTCTAACGTGAGCAGGAACCTGAGAAAATTCTTTTGTAACATTTTTTGATTATTCCAAGTAATTCTAATGCATGCATGTAATACAGAAGACATGGAATTATCCGTAATTTTGACTTTATGTAATGAAAAAATTTGATGATACCATCAAGACACGTGGTTTTCTTTTGATTATGTATTAGATTCAATGAAATTCTAGTGCTTGCCTTCAAATATTCTTCATTATTCACATTTTCACAGTTTAATTGTCAAAAGGGAAAATAGGATTCTTTTAAAATACCATTTTTTTCCTTTTTTTTGAATACATATGCTTTTGTTGAAATTTTTAATGCTTTCATTAATTTTTAGTTCAATCATTCATTGTTTGATTGCATCATTTTTTTATTAGTCATTTTTTTCCTGTTAATTTTAATTTTGTTTTTTTTTCAATTCTTATTTTGTTAATTCAAAATAAAATGAATTCATTTTCATTTGAAATCTGTTAGGGTCTTTTACAATGTTATGTTTTCATGTTTTTTTTTTAGTTTTTTTGATTTTTTCCCTTTGTTCAATTTGTTCAATTTTTTTTTTTGTTTTTTTTTTGGGAAATTTTAAATTCATGGCTCATTGGGCCGTGAACACGGTTCAAAAGGGGCTGTGTGGCACGCGACATGGTTCAATCTGAGCTGTGTACAACCCCCCACGGCTCAAAGAGTTGCGCGGCTGACCCAGCCTGGTCCTCCGGCATGTTGGATTCCACACAACTACATTCAAGCCATGTGGAGTTGTACATGGCTCAAATGTATTTGTGTGGCATTCAACACACTACTGGAACGCGGTTAGCCAAAAAAAAATGGAATGAAAGGGCACTAACTTAACCCATGAATCAAATAAACCTTCCAAAAAACAGGAATCAACCAAAAAATCAAGGAAATCAAAAAATGTTGATTTTTGGGATAAAAAAAAAATAAATGAATAAATAAATAAATAAATAAATAAATAAATAAATAAAAAACAAAAAAAACTGGGACTATCCAATGGACTTGCCCTAAAGTAAAAAGACCCAAAAAAAAACACAAGTAACTGGACTATCCCTAAACTAAAAACACCAAAAAAAAAGACAAGTAACTTGACAAGCGCTCAAGTAAAAACACCAAAAAAAAGACAAGTAACTTGAAAAGCCCTAAAGTAAAAACACCAAAAAAGATACAAGTAACTAGAAAAGCCCTAAGGTAAATTCAACTTGACTAGCCCTAATGTAAAAGGGCCCAAAAATTAAAAGAGTCTTTTTACCAGCCCTAAAGTAAAATTGCCAAAAAAATACAAGTCTTTTGACCAGCCCTAGAGTACACCAAAAAAAAACAAGTTCAACTTGTATTAAGCTGATCCCATCCCAAGCTTAACATAAGTTAAGCTTGTGATGGAATCAGCTCAACACAAGCTGAACTGACTTGACATTAAACTCTCATTCAAAACACTGAATATAATGATGTTAACTCAAAACACTCAATGTAATGATTTTCAAAATTTTATAACCCTTTATATTAATAGAACTTGTTAGCTGCATTAGAATTAAAATTTATATGAAACCCAATGATGAAATGAATTCAAAGTCTATAATCTCTATAATCTAGAATAAATTTGCAGTTTATCTTTGATATGATCAACCCAACCAGAGGCTTTTTTAGAAATCAAGGAACCCGGTATTGCTACAATGGGTGGGATTGGAATCACTTCTCCCTCAAGTACTGATAGAACCCAGTGGTTATTGTTTACAAAGTAAATGTACATTGGATCTGATTGATCAGTAACACCATTTTTCATTGGAGTATAAGTATCAAATGACTCCAATGAAATGAAACATATAGGTCTGGAATATGTGTCTGCTATTATTTGACCCATATCTAATTTAGCCAGCCATTTTGAGGAGGGGATCTTTTCATTGATTTCTTCAACATCAAGTCTTTGTTTAATCTTTTCAACCTCTTTTTCACCACCAAGAATCTTAATGTAGCATGCTTTATGTTCCTCTAATGTTTCAATCATTTCCTTCCTAACTTTAAACCAACCATGTTCTTCATAACCAAGATATTTAGAAATGACTTTAAATCCGTAATTCCATCTCCAATTGGATCCCAAACCTCACCCAAGAACTTGTTGAATTTCTTGGGTATTTTATTGAGGTATTTCACATTTGGTTCCTATCATGAAAACTAACTTAGTATTCATTTCTTTGATCAGATCAATTAAATGAATACTCACCAAAGATGAGCTTCTGGTTGAGATTTGCTGCACGTTCTCTTGCTCTGAATAGGATTATTATTACAAATTAAGTGATCCCAATTCACTTTCAGTATCTTCCTCTGAACTATGAAATTCAGATTCATATTCTGCCAACTTTGACTAAGAATTCATCATTAGTAAGTAACTAAGTTCATTAAACCCAAAAAGATGAACATATCCAAAAAGAAAATACTTACAATCTTTTTTCTTTTCTTGTTTGGAGCTCTTCTAGTCCTTTTATCCCCCTTGAGTTTTTTTTCAACATGCTCAAACCAACATAGTTCTCACTGAGTATCTGCCCATTTTGGCCTGCCCCTACTTGATTTTAAGACTTTAGGTTCAAGTCTTGGCTTCAATCAATATTTTGTAATCTTCTGAATGATATACTTCAATAGGTAGCTTTGCTCATGATCTGGAGATTCCAAGATAATTGCATTCACTTCTTCACGTAACTGAGGAATTCTTAGCATTTCATCAACATTGCACTTGAAAAATTCAAAAGGATCAACCATTAGTGAATTAGGATTCATTAATCAAAAAGCATTAATTACATAGTGATTTGAACAATCCAACTGAAGCAAACTTACAGAACTATAACTGCAAGGGTCATAGTCGAACCTCCACTGAGGATGAACATCTTTGGGTATCACAGATCCTCTGAATTCTAGATGGTCAAATATTTGGTGGGAACAGGGAAAACCCATAGTATTGGAATATTACTTGGTGCACACTTTGCAATCATGATCATGTTTGAATTTCTGAAATTGTTCCCTAATAAGATGAATTGCCTCTAAAGACAACTTGTAACCCAATGGTAACAGTTCAGGTGGAAGAACTGTCCCTAACTTAATTCAAGAGTTTGTCATACGACCACCCCACGTACTATAGGGCAATTCTTAGATGATTGTGAGCGTGGAGGAATGCTGAGTGCAAGGGCAAGTGCAAATAGGAAGGCTCAGTTGCAAAGTGCAAACTTAGTTATGCCACTCAAAAAACGGCAAGAGGAATGAAGTGTGTTCCAAGGAGGGAAACTCAACCTGAGTCCGATGTGATTACTAGGTTGTAGCAAAATGCAAGAACGTATGAAATTAACTAACTGAGGAGAAAATCATCAGGCAAGGGGGTAGCCCTTATAAGGTAATCCAAAGTGACTAGATACAACCTGATTGGGAGCTAGCTACAGTTGAAGGCGGTGAGGCAATGAGTGACAGGAACGGGAGAGGAAATAAAGCAATAGTACAATCATATCCAAGGCCATGGCGTAGGTGCAAGACAATAGAATCTGAGCGTACAAATTTATGATGAATTGGGACAGGAGCAAGTGACGTTGAAGGTAATACAAGTGAGAAGTAATAGTGTATGCAGGGTAAGGACTAGTCCAATTGCAAACTGTACAGTAATGATGGCTTAGTTAGACGTAGATGCAAACTAACAAACAGTGCATGACCAAAGATGGAAGTCCGAGGCTGTTGACGGGCCAGGGAAGGAGATTGGATCTTGTAATGGATGGCAGACCGGTATGGAGTTAACCGCAAAGTTTGCAAGTATATACTTAGTTGGTCGCCAAGATTGGAAGGTCAAAGCAAGCCAGAGGAAGTAGCGGATCGCACCATTGATGTTGTGCTTTATTTGTTTCACGCTTATAGACTAAGGTAGATGGTACTGAGGAGAGGAAATTTCAAATTGATGAAGACAATAATTCCTAAGTGCGAGGCGTGACAGTTGCCCGGGTATAAAGATGCGGGCTCCTGCAAGCGTTCAGATAAATTTTCCCATTGATTTTAAGTTGTTAATAAATACTGTATACCCTTTACTTATTATTTAATTCATTACTCCTTAGACTTATAAATTATATAAAATGTCATCATTGTTGTCTTGCCGTTGCAAAAACTGTATTTGTTGAAAAAAGCAATGTATCCCTAGTACTGCCGTCCAAGGCCTTTGAGGCAAGTGTGAGCAATGTTGTCTTCGCAAGGTTGCCTGTAATTTCCCTATAAATATTGAGTTGACTGTCAATGGTCCCGCGGAGTCATCAAGGGGGATGTAGAGTTGTAGGTCCACGCCAAGGGTTAATTACAAGATACAACCGTTGCCGGAGATCAAATTCTTGGGTACTTGAGTTCCTGGTGAGTACTAATTGAGACTGACTAGTTATAACAAAGGTATTAACTAAATTTTACTTGTCTTGCTAGTGTTGCCCCGTTTCCGGAGATATACCACAAACACCCCACTGCCACCACCACCTTATTGGGGTCCGCCAACCAAATTTCCGGGGGCCCAGATGAATGCCGAGGTGCAAGATGAAGTGCCCAGTGCGGAACCGGTTGGGGTTATAGCCAAGGAAGCAAGGGAGGAAGGAAGGAACAAAGCGGAAAGGGAATCAGGAAATGGAGAAGATGGAGACAGAAATGGAGGAAGAGAGGGAACAGAGCAAGAAGAGGAGGCTGTAACGGAAGTAATGGGAGAAGGGAATGGAGGAGATGGAATGGAAGGAATGGAGGGCCAAGGCAAGGCAAATCCGTTGCAAGTCAAAGGGCCGATCAAAACTGATGCAAGGCAACTGATGGGCAACATTGGAGAAGGTTCGTTGGGAGGCCAAAGGAAGAGAGCGTACAAAGAACTCTTGGAGGAAGTTGGATGGAATTCTTGGCCAAAGCAAGCTTGAATTGCAAGGTGCGAGGAGATATTCAAGAGGCACATCGTAACAGAGGTGCTGGTTCTTTGAAGGATGTCCGCACTGATAAATGATGAAGATCTGGATACCTTTTGATCCATGGTTGCGGAGTTGACTGCAAATTGGGAGGATGCAGAGAAAGAAGTGAAGGAAACTTTGTAAATTATTATTATAAATATATATATATATATATATATATTTTGTTAATTATAAATAAATTTTTCTCTTTTTTTTTTTTTGTATAAGGAATGGAAATTTATTTGATAGGAATGAGAGGGGGATGAGAGGAAGGAATAACACGGTGAGATGAAGGAGTTGACTGATGGAATGATGATGTGGAATGGAATGGGGTTGGATGAGATGGAATGTGGAATGGAATGGGATTGGATGGGATGGAATGTGGAATGGAATGGGATTGGATGAGATGAATGTGGAATGGAATGGGATTGGATGGTATTGAATGTGGAATGAAATGGGATTGGATGTGATTTAATTTGGAATGAAATGGGATTGGATGGGATGGAATCATGATTGTCAAGTTTTGCAAGGGTAGCTTGCATGGAAATCTTGAATCAGATTGGGAGAGTTGCAAAGGTGATGCGCTGGTTCCCACGAGGTGCGATCTTTGTCGGACTGGAAGCCAGACCATTCGACGAGGTATTGAAGTTTTCCTTTGCGTAACCTGGAATACAGAATAAGGCTTACTTCCCACTCTTGATGATTTAGGACAGTGACCGGTTCAGGAGGGGGATGAGTCTTGCCCAGGTATAGGACTCAAGCTGGCTCTAGGAGAGACACATGAAAGACCGGGTGGATACCTTTCCATTTCACAGGTAAAGTAAGTTTAAAGGCGCTAGGGGGGATGACTGATTCTACTTTAAAGGGGACAAGCTTTCTTTTGGAGAGTTTGCAAGTTGGGCGAGTGCTGCAAATGTTGCGAGCATCAAGCCACACTTGATCTCCTACTGCAAAGGTTGGAGCCATAGTGCAAGATTGGTCTGCTTGCTCTTTATAGCGCTGGTTTGCTTCTTTGAGGTTGGTTTGAAGTTGCAATTGAAGGGATTGAATTTTTTCAAGGTAATCGGTAGCAGGGTGAGAAGGTGCTACATGAAGGGAAGAGAAATTTGGGTTTCTGTCATAAAGAGTTTGGAAGGGCGACTGTTTGGTGGAGGAATGAGTGGAGTTGTTGTAGGCAAATTTGGCTAGTGGGAGCCATTGCAACCAGTTTTCTTGTTTATAGGCAACAAACATTCAAAAATATTGTTTGAGAATCTGATTAACTTGTTTGTTTTGCCCATCTGTTTCTGGGTGGTACGCTGTTGATGAATTGCAAGTGATCTTCAAATGTTGGCATGGCAATGTCCAGAAGCTCAAGACAAACAGAGATCCACGATCACTAACTATGTTATCAGGGAGACCATGTTTTGAAAATGAATATTCTATGAACAAGTTAGCTAAGTCTTCTGAAGAGGCCGTCACATTACTGCGCAGAAATAATGCCATCTTCAAGAAGCAATCTACTACTACTAGAATAGCATCATATCCACTAGAAGAAGGTAATTGAGAGATGAAATCCATGGAAAGCAAGTGCCAAGGACAAGGCGGAATTGGAAGTGGCTGGAGCAGCCCATACTTCCGGTGTTTCAAGGAATTTTTACGATTGCAATCATAGCATGCGCTAAAATAGTCTTTTACTTCTTTGGTCATACCAGGCCAGTAGAAGTCTTGTGCAATCAATTGTTATGTTTTGTCCTTCCCATGATGACCAGCAAGCGGAGAATTGTGCCGTGACTCAAAGATATATAACTTAATGCAAGAATTATCTGGTACTACTATACAATTATCATAGACTAAGAAGTCATTATCATCAATACTGTAACTACTATCTAATAAGTTTGCACTTTTGCAAAGTTCAATGCACTTGGGATCAACGCGTTGAGCTTTTCGGAGTTTGGAAGCCAAATCTTGTAAGTGAGCAATGATCAAACTGAGTTGGGCAGATTGGGTTGAGAAGAGTGTCCTAACGTTTTCAGGGTTGTTTTTGGCAAAGGTGCTCCCCCCCCTGGGTAAACGTTGTCCCGACGTGATAAAGCATCAGGGACTACCGCTTGTTTCCCAGGGCGGTACGTGATTGTAAAGTGGAACTCAGAGAGGTATTTGGCCCATCCTGCCTTTCTATGTGTGAGGACTTTTGAGCTCATGAAATACTTTAAAGAATTATGATCAGTTAAAACCTTAAAGGATTCTCTAAGGCTCAAAAGGTATGAATGCCATTTCTTTAAGCAATAAACAATTGTGAGAAGTTCCTTGTCATAAATCTCATAGTTAAGCTCTGCAGAGAGCAACTTGCAAGACTTGAAAGCTACGGGGTGAAAGAGAGAAGTAAAGGAAGAGAACTGCAAGATTACTCCTGCAATGGCATAGTCGCTTGCGTCTGTTTTGACAATAGTGCGAGCTAGCTTGTTGAAGTGAGCAAGTATTGAAGCAGTGGTGAATGCTTTCTTCAGAGCTTCAAACTCCAAATCAGCTTGTTTGGTAAAAACAAAAGGAGTGTCTTTTTGAAGAAGGTTAGCAAGATTGATGGTTTTTTTGGCGTAACGCTCAATGAACCTCCTATAAAAATTACTGAAACCAAGGAAAACTTGAAGGGATTTAACGGAAGAAGATGGGGGCAAGTCCAATATGCTTTTGCTTTTGGCTGGGTCCATCAATAGTCCTTTCTGCAAGACTACGACATCTAGAAACCAAAGAGAAGAGGAATGGAATTCGCACTTAGAGGCTTTTGCAAACAGGTCATTCTTGAAAAGTCACTGCAGCACCTCTTGCACATTTGCGATGTGATCTTTGAGGTTCCTCGAGTAGACTAGTATATCATCTAGATATACCACAAGTTATTTACCTACAAGATTGGAGAAAATGTTGTTGAAAAAATGATGAAAAGTGGAAAGAGCGTTACAGAGGCCAAAAGGCATGATGGTATACTCATAACTGCCAAGCTGGGTTCTCATCGCGGTCAAATACTCATGACCTTTCATAATGCAAATTATGTTATAGGCACCTCAAAGGTCTAACTTCTAGAAATAACCAGCTCCATGGAAGAGGGTGAGGAGATGCAACATAGGCGGTACTGGATAGGCATTCTTCCGGGTTACCTGGTTCAGTTTCCTTTAGTAAACACAAAGGCAAAGTCCACTGTCCTTTTTTGGAACAAATAGGACAGGTGAACCAGTATTTGAATTGCTTGGTTGAAGAAATCCTTTTGCTACATTTTCCGCAATGTAGTCTTGAAGCGCAATTGATTCTTGCGTCAAGAGAGAGTAGACTGGTCCTGGTGCCGGAGGTGGGCCAGTAAGTTTGATCTTTTGATTGTAAGAACGGGATGGAGGCAATTTATCTGCTCTTGCAGCTGAGAAGATGTGAGCAAAGTCATGATGAACTGAAGGTAAATACTCTCAAATGATTTCTAAATCTTCAATCTTGTCATCTTTGAGCACCGGATTTGAGGTGCTTCCATGGTGCAAGAGGATTAGGGAGCTCAAAATACACCATTTGGTTGGTGTCTGTTTCTCTTTGAAGGAACAGGAAAGAGGTAAGCTGGATAGGTAAGCAATAACTCCTAAATCTGAAGAGGGAATTTGGGAATGGAGGTAAGGATATTGCAAATCTCCTGGCGGAAAAGTGTCATCCAACTCAATAACAGTGTCAGGTAGGCTGTTTAATTCCTGTTTGACGGAAAGATTAGCGTTCTGGGGGTGCGAGGTTCAAAGTTTAATTACTCCTTCTTGCCAATTCACATCCGGATTCCTGTAAACTAGGAAATCATGGCCTAGAATGGTATCATCCATTCTGGGTATAGCCAAGACAAATAAATCCCATTTGAAGCTGGGGAAATTGGAGAATGCAAAGGTCCATTTTGCCTTTTTGGAGACCCAATAAGACGGTTCAGTCGCACTACTTACTAGATAGATAGGAAATTTATCTATCTCAGAAGGCGTAAGATTTTTGGAAGTGGCAAAAGATTCACTGATGAAGGAAACATTAGCGCCAGAGTCAAGTAAGACTTGATAAGGGGTGTTGTCAGAATGGAATAGGATAAATCTCAAACTAGGAGCACCTTGTGACTCGCAAGTGCAAAGATTTACTCACGGTGATTTAGATAATGTGTAGTTTTCCTTGTGAGTATCAGAAAAACTACAAGCTAATTTTTTGACTCCTTGGCTGCTTCACACGCTAACCGCTTTGCACAACTGTAGACATCATGTTTTCCTCCACAATACATACACAGCCCATTCTTCTCCCTCCGTAGCCGTTCCTTGTTCCGTAGCATCCTGGTTTCTTTGTCCAAGAACTTTGGAGTTTTGGTGACGGTTTTCCCTTTTGAGTTGGAGTTCGAAGTTGGGGTTGGTTTGGATGGTTTTGGGTTCCTCGCGTTTTGCTTTGAGGAGTTGTTCATTCTTGGAGCCAAGGTGGAAGGTCCATTGTCATTTTGCTAAGAGTGATTCTTGTTGTGATAGCCCTTATCAAGCTCAATCACTCAATCAATTAGCTGCTGGAGAGAGGTTGTCTTATGCCCCCCAACTTCAAGCTGTTTGATTAAGCGTGCCGGTAGACCCTTTTGGAAATGGAATAGACAAGCGGCCTTGTTCCACTGGATGCAAGACTGCAAGGTTTGAAAATGAGAAATATAAACAGAAGCTCAACTATTTTCCTTCATAACTAGACTATTAAGTTTGTATTTGGCATTTCAAACTTCATTGGGGTTGCCAAACAGGGTGAACAGTTGTTTCTCAAACCTGTCCCAGTTGTTGAGAATACACGTGAGACTGTTGCTGGACAAAAGTTTGAGGTATGGTTTGAACCACTGCAAGGCTCTTCCTCCTAAGAAGGATGAAGCATGCATAACTTTATGCCTATCAGAAGGGAAATTTTTGGAGTCGTTTGAAAAGATTATTTTACAAGACTGTAGGTAGGATCTAAGCTTATGAGGGTTTTCTCCCGTAAAGTGATTGGATTGCTTCATTCCCGGGGTGTGAAAGCTGGGAGTACTGGGACTAGATTGCTGGGCACCATGAGTGAGGGCCTGGATCAATGTCAAAAGCAGGGTCAAAGCATCGGGCTTGGGAGCAGTAGTGCAAACCCCTGGTCTACCACGAGTAAAGTTTTCATTGGAAGAATGGTTGGAATTGGCAAATTCCGAAAGAGGGTCCGTCGGAACATCCCGTGGAGGAGTCCAATGATCATCAAGGGGTTCAACAGATGGCGATTTAGAAGGAGGAACGGCATCTAAGGGTTGTTGGGCCCAAGGAGCGCTGGTTCTCCCTACCCGATGGATATCATCATTGTAAGGGGTGAGGGAAGCGTTCCTGGTTGAGTAAGTACGTGACATCGAGAAAAAGAAGTCTACTATAGGTTGGCCAGCTACAATAGATGAGTTGAGTTAGTTAATTTACTGTCACACAACCACCCCACGTACTATAGGGCAATTCTTAGATGATCGTGAGCGCGGAGGAATGCTGGGTGCAAGGGCAAGTGCGAACAGCAAGGCTCAGTTGCAAAGTGCAAACTTAGTTATGCCACTCAACAAACGGCAAGAGGAATGGAGTGTGTTACGGGGAGGGAAACTCAACCTGAGTCCAATGTGATAACTAGGTTGTAGCAAAATGCAAGAACGTATGAAATTAACTAACTGAGGAGACAATCATCAGGCAAGGGGGTAGCCCTTATAAGGTAATCCAAAGTGACTAGATACAACCTGATTGGGAGCTAGCTACAGTTGAAGGCGGTGAGGCAATGAGTGACAGGAACGGGATAGGAAATAAAGCAATAGTACAATCATATCCAAGGCCATGGCGTAGGTGCAAGACAATAGAATCTGAGCGTACAAATGTATGATGAATTGGGACAGGAGCAAGTGACGTTGAAGGTAATACAAGTGAGAAGTAATAGTGTATGCAGGGTAAGGACTAGTCCAATTGCAAACTGTACAGTAATGATGGCTTAGTTAGACGTAGATGCAAACTAATGAACAGTGTGTGACCAAAGACGGAAGTTGGAGGCTGTTGATGGGCCAGGGAAGGAGATTGGATCTCGTAATGGATGTCCAACCGGTATGGAGTTAACCGCAAAGTTTGCAAGTATCTACTGAGTTGGTCGCCAAGATTGGAAGGTCAAAGCAAGCCAGAGGAAGTAGCTGTTGATTTCACTATTTGATTTCTTAAAAATAAAGAACCAGCAGGCTAGAGGCATGGGTTTTAGAGATAATTAGACCAACTGATTCAAAATAGGAAAAATGAATAATGAAGAAAATGAAAGGAGTACCAACGCTAGGACTATGATCAGGAACAGGACAGCATGAGCAGCAGAGGAAAGGATGAGGCTAGAGGAAATGAGTAGACGACTGAAACGGACAGAGGTCAGAGTTGAGAGTTGTTAGTTGTGATAGATCATGCGGATAGGTCTCTTACCAGACAAGAACACATGGGCCGTTTAATTGAGGTAGCTGAGATGGTGGATCGAGAGTCGAGGCGAGATGAGATTTAAGAGAAAAGAACAGGAACGATAGAAAGAAATAGAAAAGGAAGAAAAGAATGATAGAATGAGGAAGGAGTAAAAGAAGGAAGATCAGAAGAAGAAAGAGATCAATTTTGAGTAGCTGTCGTCAGAGGTTGTTCAGATGGATGAACCTCGAACCTCACACCCTTCCAAGATCTGAAGCTGGGAGACTCAAGTTGAGAGATGACAATCTTAGAAATGGAGTGTTCACACTCATCTTCAGGGTGCGCGGAAGTCAGAGAGAGGAGAGTTGTGAGAAGTGATTTCTCAACACTCCCCGTGGCTGGTAAGTGGGTTATCCGTAAAGTCTCAGGTGGTGAATATTGTTTTTTGTAATAGCTTAAGAGAACTGATAGAAGATGCCTTCAAGAGTGAATCAGCGACCATGGAAGGACTGGGAATGAGTTCTAGTTTGAATTCTTTATTTGTGAAATCATCGCGAAGACCTTTTGTTTTTATATCTATATGTCGTGACTTGGAGTGAGAGCCGAATTTTTTTATCTTATCGTCTAAACCTTTGTTGTCTATATACAATGTTGGTTTGAACTTGCAGTTGTGGTAGATCTCATTGATGAGGTGTCTGATCCATTTTGTCTCGAGATAACAATCGAGCAGTGCATTCAGTTCGGATTCGGTAGAGGAATAGGTGATGTTTCGTTGTCTGGTTGAGTTCCAGACGACTGGGCTTCCATAGTGGAAGACGACATATCCGGTTTGAGATTTTCAGAAAACTGGATCATCCCCCCAGGTGGCATTGCTAAAGCTTGAGAGGACTTCTTGTTGAGGATCGTATTTGATGGTGAGTTTGAGATTTTTGGTTGTCTTGAGATATTTCCATACTTTCCGGACCTCCCGCCAGTGACTCATACCGGGCTTGGCGTTGAACCTAGACAGACTAGATACGGAGAAGGAAATGTCTGGACGAGTTTATTGTGATAGGTGATTGAGAAGTCCGGTCGCAGATCTGTAATTAATGTTTAGTTGGCGAAATTCTGCATGGTCGTCGTCGGAGGCGGGTTCAAGATGGAAATTCTGTGTTAGCGGTGATAACGTTTCTTTGCAGGATGACAGGCCAAGCTCTTCTAGTCCCCGTTGGATATGATTAGGTTGGCTCAGGAGAATTCGATCATCTTCAATCTCCATGAGCATTCCGAGTATTGTGTTTGGTGAATGAGAGGACAAGTTTTGGAATCTCTTAAGAAAGTTTGATTCGAAGGAGTCAGAATTGCCTGCATGGATTAAGTCATCCACGTGGAAGTATAGAATTTCCTTTGTTTGGTTGTTAAGGTAAAGACAGGGATTGCTGGTTGATTCTTCGTACCCTTGAGACTTGATCCATAGCGTAAGGGTTTCGTACCAATTCTTGGGAGACTGTTTGAGCCCGTATAGCGATTTCTTTAACTTTAAATAGGGAGATCTTCTACTTGATCCATCTGGCGTTCTTATAATGATGGTCTCCTCCAGAGGAGCATGAAGAAATTCCCCCTTGACGTCGAATTGGGTGAGTTTCATTTTGTTTTTCAGGGCGTATACCAAAGCTAGTCGTAGGGATGCGATTTTTCCAGTTGGCGCCCAAGTTTCGTTGTAATCGACTCCCAATACTTGATCAAAGCCTTGAACACACAGCCGGGCCTTGTATTTGACAGGTTTGCCATGGCAGTTCTCCTTCACTTTGAAGACCCAGGTCGTGTTTAGAATGTTGTCGGGATTTCCATAATATTCCTCCCAAACATCTTGTAGTTCTATGCCTTCTAGTTCAGTTTCTGTAGCTTCCTTCCATTTGGGCCACTTGGGGCACTTACGCGCCGCCTTGTAGGAGGGGGGTTCATAGTAATGGTGGAAGCCATATTGCTGGGGTTTTTTGATTTCGCATCTAGGTCTTTGATATGCGGATGTTTCAGGAGGTTCGGCTGGAGTAGAGTGGCAAGGTGGACTTGGGGGTGATGAATCTGAGGAGTCTGTGCCTTCATTCTTCTCGCGATCTGATTCTGAGTCGGAGACGTCTTCAGGCGAGTTGCAAATAGTGTATTGTTTTTGAGCAGAAGAGAAGTCGGAGTCGTCAGATTCCGAGCTAGCTTGAGAAAAAAGATCAAGTCCGGGAGACTCCAGAAGAGGAAATTGAGAGATCGTATTCTTGAGGAACTGGACATGTTTGGTTTCAATGACAGCACCGGATAAGCTTAATACGAGATAAGAATGAAAGATTGGATTGAACCCAACTAAGATTCCTTCTAATCCTTTTTCGTTGAATTTCCTTCCTCTTTGTAGATGATTTCCTAAGTAGATTACCGGTGATCCTACGGATTTCAAGTAGTTAGTAGGAAGACTCTTATTGAACATGAGTTCCCAGGGGGATCGATCATTACCTTCCCTCAGGATTTGATTCAACATGAAGCAGCAGCTCCGGATTATTATGTGCCAATAGTTCTTTGGCAGTCTGGAAGAAGAGAAGGTTGCTCGCGCGGATTTGACGATAGTTCGATTGGCTCGTTCCGACCGGCCATTGTGTTGGGAATGATGCGGTTCTGACGTGAGTAGTTTGATGTGTTTAGATTTGGCAAAGTCTTTCAAAGTTTTATTGGTGAATTCCGTGCCTTTATCCGAGAAAATTTCTGTCGGATAGTAATTAAGCCGTTTATATTCTGTTTCCAGGATATTGATTATGACGTTAGGGGTTTCATCTTTAGATAGGAGGGGAAATGCCGCAAGATAGCCAGAGAAGTTATCTACGAGAGTTAGAATGTACCGGTGGCCCGCCTTGGATTGAGGGGTAATTTGTCCAATCAGGTCGAGGTGTATTCTTTCAAGCGGTTTCGACGAAGGCGTTGAAGTTGCTGAGAAGGGAGATTTAGTGATTTTGCTTTTGACGCAACTCTCACACTGAAAGCTATCCAATTCTTCTTTAGAAAAGTGACCCTTGAGTAGAGGCTTGAGGGTGGAGATTGCAGCATGACCGTACATTTTGTGAAAGTCGGATAGAGATTGAGATTCGACAGTAGTTGAGCTTGTGGATTGATTTGTGAGATTAACTGAAAGATTGTTACCCGCGACTCGAGGTTTCTCAATTACGAAGAGATTGTCGCGAATCAATCCTTTTAGGACTAGCTCGTTGCCTCGAGAGACCGTAAATTGATCTTGTTCTTGAGAAAGATTGCATCCCTTCTTTGCTAGAAGACCGGGGCTAATTAAGTTAACCACTATGTCTGGGACATACATACACTCATCTAAGGTTACGACCAAATCGTTCCATTCCAGTCGGACCGTACCAGTGCCTCGAATTTTAAGGTTAGCTTCTAGCTTTCCAGTCTTGATTTCTTCTGGATCGTCTTGAAGATTGATGGAAGTGAAGAATTTCAGGTTGTTGAAGATATGAATATTTGCGCCGGAGTCCAATAAGAGATTCGGGGTATTATTGGAGTTGATCCAGAGGGTGAGTAGGGAATGATAGTTGATGGTTGGGTTCTTTTTGGTTCTATTTTTCCATTCATTCTGCTGTTCGACCCAACATCCAGGGGCAATTTGGGGGTGGAGATGAAAGCAGGACGTCTCTGGATGTGGAGCATTTGGGTCGTGGTAGCCTTCTCTGCATCGGATTCGGGCCTTTTTATCGTCTCTCTCTGTTCTGCCTTTGGTAGTAACTAGGGTAATATCCGGAGCTGATTTGCCTATCTTCAATTGAGCCTTTCGCTCATTATTATATTGAGTAAGATGGTTGAAGACCACTTCTACCGTTATCAGCTTCTCTACATGCATGATTTGTTGCTTGAGGTTTTCCAGAATCGGGGGAAACTTGAATAGTATGAGGTAGGCAATTATATCTTTAGGTAATTCTATGCCCACGTCTGCCATCCTGGTAAGTGCCTTTCTGATATTGGTGATGAAGTTTTCTATCGCGTGTTCGTTGAAGGGAGCATGTAAAAATTGATTGAAAACTTGGGCTCTGTTCGCAGTTTCAGATGAAGCAAATCGACGAGTGATCTCAGCCCAGAGCAGCTTAGACGATGAGATGTTTGCCGAGTTGACCACATTGGCATGAGTGACGCTGTCTAGTTTAGAAAGGATGATTGCTTGGATTTCTCAATCTTGTTTTATCGTAAGTTGGCCGGAGTTCCTAGTTATGACGTCCTTAATTTCCTTGAGATTGAATAGCATTAACATCTTGTCGCGCCAGATGGAATAGTTGTCTTCGTTGAGAGGAGGAATGGCATCGACCGAGGCCTTGAGGGCAACTTGGTGAAAATAGTCGTTGGCCCCAGCTGGTTCGTTCATTTTTGATTAGCTTGAGTCTTTCGGCTTTTAACCGTGTTGATTTCACTATTTGATTTCTTAAAAAAAAAGAACCAGCGGGCTAGAGGCATGGGTTTTAGAGATAATTAGACCAACTGATTCAAAATAGGAAAAATGAATAATGAAGAAAATGAAAGGAGTACCAATGCTAGGACTATGATCAGGAACAGGACAGCATGAGCAGCAGAGGAAAGGATGAGGCTAGAGGAAATGAGTAGACGACTGAAACGGACAGAGGTCAGAGTTGAGAGTTGTTAGTTGTGATAGATCATGCGGATAGGTCTCTTACCAGACAAGAACACATGGGCCTTTTAATTGAGGTAGCTGAGATGGTGGATCGAGAGTCGAGGCGAGATGAGATTTAAGAGAAAAGAACAGGAACAATAGAAAGAAATAGAAAAGGAAGAAAAGAATGATAGAATGAGGAAGGAGTAAAAGAAGGAAGATCAGAAGAAGAAAGAGATTGATTTTGAGTAGCTGTCGTCAGAGGTTGTTCAGATGGATGAACCTCGAACCTCACACCCTTCCAAGATCTGAAGCTGGGAGACTCGAGTTGAGAGATGACAATCTTAGAAATGGAGTGTTCACACTCATCTTCAGGGTGCGCGGCAGTCAGAGAGAGGAGAGTTGTGAGAAGTGATTTCTCAACAGTAGCGGATTGCACCATTGATGTTGTGCTTTATTTGTGTCACGCTTATAGACTGAGGTAGATGATACTGAGGAGAGGACATGTCAAAGTGACGAAGACAATAATTCCTAAGTTCAAGGCGTGAAAGAGTTGTAAAGTTACACATGAACCAATTTAATTTGATTCAAAACTGTTCCTTCAAGGCTTTTCCAAAAATCTAACAGGTTTCCCAAAGAGTTTTCAAGGAATTTTTTGATGGTTGCATGGGCTCCTTCAATCCAAGATGTTGTTTTGTTTCCAAAATCTTGGTTTATACAACTCCACGCTGTTACAAACGTCTCTTTGATAGGGAAAATGTTATTTTCCATATCCTTGAGTACATCCTCATAGTCTTTCAAGAAACACTATACAAGTCAGAAGGTCAGAACCCAAAACTAGGAAGAATAAGAAGCAGTGATTTGGACCTACTCCGAGTTCCGCATCATTGACCTCCGCCTCCTCCTTGGTCTTTGAGGCCCCATACTTTGCCTACAGAGTCATAAAGCTTTTCCATCCTTCAACATAGTTAACAAAGCGCTCTTTAAAGTTTGCTTGTATGTTTTTAGACAAGTTCCAAGTGCAACATTTTCTTGATTACTCAGGGAAACTAGATTCAATTGCACAAATCAGAGCTTTTTCATGGTCTGTCACAAAGACTTTTGGAAGTCTCTGAGGATCATAAGCCAACTCCTTTAATTCATTTACAGACCAACTTTATAACTCAAATTTTTCTTTTGTTATAAAAACAAGAGCTTTTGTGAAAGTTTTCCAATGGGCTGTCATTCCTACAATATGAAATAGTGGGGTTTTGTATTTATTTTTCTTATAAGTACAATCCAACATAGAAATATGATGGAATTGTTTTGAAAGCTTTACTGCCTCTGGATGTGCTAAGTACAGGGCCTCCAAGTGACCCTATCCACTGAAATTTTACTGGTGAATCCAACTTGTTTTTTCAAGCTGTTCATAGAGTACCTCCATAACACTTTTCCCCTTTAGTTCTGCAAGTGTTACCTTCTGCTTAGTTTGATAGATTTTTTGGTAATCAACATAATCTGGCCCATCAATTTTTCTCAATTTTCTCTAAGTTTTAACGTATTGAGCCCATCTTTCATGTCTTCCTTAAGTAGATCCAAGCTTTGCCCAGAGATTCTCCTCAGTTGAGGATGCACAGAGGGATTTTCAGATGGTTGATGGTTATGTTGGGTTTATTTATAGGAGATTTGCCAAAAGGGGCCTGCCTTTGTGCAACTTTCATGGATTAAAAACTTGCACCCAATCTTCCTTGTGTGAGTTTTTCTAGACTGTTTGTAAGAAGTTGTCCTAAATGGGAACCATGGCAATCACAGGCCAAATCCACATCTTTATCTTTCTTTGAGTTAAAAACTTTCAGAGCGTAACCATTCTTCATAGCCCATGTTTGACAATAGTTTTGTGCCCCTTCCCTAGTAGGAAAAGCTCTCACAGGATGTGGTTCAAGTGGATCTGACACCAACTCAATGGTTAGGTTTTGTAGTTTCATAGTTACATGCACCCATAGTTTCAATCAAATTAAATCCAGCAAAGGCCTCAGTAACATAAAATGTTACTCACAACCAGAGGTCAAATCCCACTTTGAAACACTCTGTTCCTCAATTGTCACCCTTGATGTGGATGCAATTGGGGCTTCCAATGTTTCATTACCCAAATCCTTTTTTTCTTTTGCCAAAGCTTTTTTGATGGCACTATCAATGTATACCTTCCATGCAGCCAGTCAGAAGAAGGAGGGCTTGCCACTGTTCCTATGCAAAAAAATGCAATGGTATACTTCAGTATTCAATCCAACTTTCAATTGAACAAACAAAGCTTGCTCACTTTGGAGTTGAGAAAGCATTGTTTGCAGATTTCTATATGATTTCAATTTTCACTTTACTTTCACTTTTGTTTCACTTTAAAGTCACTTTGGTTTCACTTTAAAGTCACTTATAAATCACTAGGTGTGGAACAACAGTCCCACAAAGTATGTGTTGATCCCAAATTTGGGTTGACAGAACCCAAGTGTGGTCCAGGGGGTGCCCAAAATTCTGGCACAACTTCTGGGGTGTGGTGCACCCCCAAACACGGCAGCTTTAGGGTGTTTATGGGGGTACACAGCTCAAAATTGCTATGTTTTGGGGGTAAACGGCTCCTACACAACCCCCCGGGGGTTGCGCATGTTTGAACTTGCCCTTTGTAGTTGTCTATGGGCCCCCACAGCTCATTTGAGCTGTGTAGGGCCCTACACAACTGCCACATGGTTGTAGCCGTGAATTTAACATCACCCTTTTTTTAATTTTTATTTTTCTATCTTTCTGTTTTTTTTTTCACCCCTCTCCCTGTTGGCAAAATGGACCACTTAGCTCAATTTTTCCATTGTTCAAACAGTTTTTCCCCCGCCCCTCCTCTAAAGGTGGTGGGAGTCACACAGGGGTCAATCTTGCCGCAAGCAACCCTTGGTGTGGTGGAGGACTTAGACTAATTTGTCCATTGTGCCAAACATTTTTCCCCCCTGAGCCACCTTTACCAGCAGGGGGAGTTGGGGAGTTGCGCAAGGGTCAATCTTGTGCCAACAAAATCCTGGCACGGTAGACAACTTAGGCTAAGTTTTTCATTGTTCCAACAGGGAGAGGAGTTAAAAAAATCAAAAATCAAAAGCAACTAAAAAAATAAATAAAATAAATAAAATAAAATAAAATAAAATAAAATAAAATAAAGTAAAGTAAAATAAAATAAAATAAAATAAAATAAATAAAATAAAATAAAATAAAATAAAATAAAATAAAATAAAATAAAATAAAATAAAATAAAATAAAATAAAATAAAATAAAATAAAATAAAATAAAATAAAATAAAATAAAATAAAATAAAATAAAATAAAATAAAATAAAATAAAATAAAATAAAATAAAATAAAATAAAATAAAATAAAATAAAATAAAATAAAATAAATAAAATAAAATAAAATAAAATAAAATAAAATAAAATAAAATAAAATAAAATAAAATAAAATAAAATAAAATAAAATAAAATAAAAAAATAAAATAAAATAAAATAAAATAAAATAAAATAAAATAAAATAAAATAAAATAAAATAAAATGAAATAAAATAAAATGAAATAAAATAAAATGAAATAAAATAAAATAAAATAAAATAAAATAAAATAAAATAAAATAAAATAAAATAAAATAAAATAAAATAAAATAAAATAAAATAAAATAAAATAAAATAAAATAAAATAAAATAAAATAAAATAAAATAAAATGAAATGAAATGAAATGAAATGAAATGAAATGAAATGAAATGAAATGAAATGAAATGAAATGAAATGAAATGAAATGAAATGAAATGAAATGAAATGAAATGAAATGAAATGAAATGAAATGAAATGAAATGAAATGAAATGAAATGAAATGAAATGAAATGAAATGAAATGAAATGAAATGAAATGAAATGAAATGAAATGAAATGAAATGAAATGAAATGAAATGAAATGAAATGAAATGAAATGAAATGAAATGAAATGAAATGAAATGAAATGAAATGAAATGAAATGAAATGAAATGAAATGAAATGAAATGAAATGAAATGAAATGAAATGAAATGAAATGAAATGAAATGAAATGAAATGAAATGAAATGAAATGAAATGAAATGAAATGAAATGAAATGAAATGAAATGAAATGAAATGAAATGAAATGAAATGAAATGAAATGAAATGAAATGAAATGAAATGAAATGAAATGAAATGAAATGAAATGAAATGAAATGAAATGAAATGAAATGAAATGGAATGAAATGAAATGAAAATAAATAAAAAAATAAAAATAAAAAATAAATAAATAAATAAATAAATAAATAAATAAATAAATAAATAAATAAATAAATAAATAAATAAATAAATAAATAAATAAATAAATAAATAAATAAATAAATAAATAAATAAATAAATAAATAAATAAATAAATAAATAAATAAATAAATAAATAAATAAATAAATAAATAAATAAATAAATAAATAAATAAATAAATAATAAATAAATAAATAAATAATAAATAAATAAATAAATAAATAAAAAAACAAAATGAAGAAAATGAAGAAAATCAAAAAAGAATCTATTTTTTTAAAAAAACAATATCAAATGATATTCACAATGATCTAAAAATTGAAAGAAAATCAGAAAAAGGGAAAAAATAAATAAATAAATAATGAAAATTAAAATGAAAATTCAACCTTTCAAAAATTTACAAAAATTTCAATTCAAAAAAAAACACATTTTTTTAAAAAAATGTGCAAGAATACATTTTACAATAGGTAGAATTATTTTTCATGCCGTGTGGTTAATGGGTCTGAGGGCATCCAGCCCATGCTTTTGGAAATTTTCTGGTGATGATATTCTGAAAAAAAAATTCTCCAAATCAAATTGATACCTGCCACTGACATGAAATTTCTTCATTGAGGACAAAAACAAATTCTTTAAATACAAGTAAATTTCTTTTTCTTTGATAGAATTGATAACATGTCATTTTTTAGCTTGACACCAATCAAAAAAATATCCCATGTAACATGGCTCTGAACCAAATTTCTTAACAGTGGTAAAATGAATATGGTATTAAAAGTAAATACATAAATTCCCAATTCTTCTTTTCATGTAAAAATTTCCAATTCAATTCATGCATTACATAAATATGGTGCATGAATCTTCTGTGAAAATCCAGAAATTAATTTGATATTTGACTCCAAAACCAAAACAAAGTCAAAACAGGTTCCACTCACCATCCCAGGTTACACCTGCTGGCAGGTGCAGCCTTTTTTTTCATGGTGACTATTACTCACTATCACTGTTTATGAACCTGGAATAAAGATTTTTTTCTTATGAATGCTGAGTTTTTTGAATAATAGGGTGTATCAGAGTTAGAAAATCTCATTTTTTCAATGGCAGGTTTCAGCAAAATACCCCAATTTCAAACATACCATTCAAAAATAAAAAACCCACTTATTAGGGCGTATCAGAGTTAGAAAAACTGCCATTTGTTTGAAAAAACCTGCCAATTTTAATGGCGGGTTTCTGAAATAGAAATACCCCCTAACTTGTGTATTTCAAAATGGCGGGTTTCATGAAAATGGCGGGTTTCAAGCATCAAACCTGCCATTATCATCCATCCACCATCCATCACATGCAAAACACCCATCCACACCTCCACCTCAGTAAATCCATACCAATCCCATCTTCATTGCATCACACACATCACATCTCAATCAAATCACACACATCCTATCACATGCAAAACACCCATCCACACCTCCACATCCTTCTCACCCTCAAGCCTTGGAGATCTTCTACCAAGCCAGAAAATTGATCTTTTCAGTCACCCACAAGTGGACCCCAGTCACCCCCTACACCACACTCCTCCTCCTCCTCCTCTCCCAGTCATTAGACTCCACCACTCACCCTCCTCCTCCTCACCACTCATTGGACTCAACCACTAACCACCAAAAACAGGCTCACCACACCCACCAACCAAACATCACTGTCTCCATCTCCAGTTCAGTCTCCTTATCTCAACTCCCTTTTTGATTTCCTTGCTAAAACCCCTCCTTTCCTCTCCCATCTTTTTTTCCAGCCCACCCTGGTGTGCCCTCCCCCCTCCCTCTCAATCCACCCCCCCCCCCCCCCTTGTTGCACTTTTGCTAACCACTCTGCCCTTCCTTCCTCCCTTGGCCCCCCCCCCCCCTATGACCAACCAACAGGCCAATAAACCAGCCCCCCCCCCTTTGACCAACCCCCAGGCCAATTGAAAGGCCCCCGCCTTTGACCAACCAACAGGCCAATCAACCAGCCCCCCCCCCCCTTTGACCAACCAACAGGCCAATTGACTGGCCCCCCCCTTTGATCAATCAGGGGGCCAATTGACCAGCCCCCCCCCCCCTTTGACCAATCAATGGGCTGATCCACCGGCCCCCCCCCCTTTGACCAATTGATGGGCAAATCAACCAGCCCCCCCCCCCTTTGACTAACCAACAGGCCAATTGACCGGCCCCCCCCCCCTTTGATCAATGAGGGGTCCAATTGACCACCCCCCCCCCCCCCTTGACCAATTGACTGCCCCCCCCTTTGACAAATTGATGGGCCAATTGACCGCCCCCCCCCCCCTTTGACCAACTGATGGGCCAATTGACTGTCCCCCCCCCCTTTGACTGACCAACAGGCCAATAAACCGGCCCCCCCCCCTTTGACCAACCAACAGGCCAATCAACCGGCCCCCCCCCTTTTGACCAAAAGACAGGCTGATTGACCGGCCCCCCCCCCCTTGATTTATCAGGGGGCCAATTGACTGGCCCCCCCCCTTTGATTGATCAGGGGGCCAATCAACCGGCCCCCCCTCTTTGATTGATCAGGGGGCCAATTGACCAGCCCCCCCCCCCCTTTGACCAATTGATGGGCCAATCAACCGGTGTGGTAGACCAGACCTGTCCTATAGCCATCAGACTCACTTTTGTACTATAACAATAGCTCAAAACATCAAATAAACCTCAGAAATGCATTCTAAATTCAAAATAATCTATAGTCACTCAGCCAAATTAGCACCCTATCCCTCATGGATTAGAAGATACAGCCCAAGAACCCTTCAACTGTGGCCACCTCATACCCAACCAGGTGTCACAGCTCTGTGGAAGGCTTAAAGACAGACCTTGCAAACCCTCAAGTACATACCAGTAACAGCTTACCCTCTACACCAGAACCATACACCAACCCTGTCACCTCACCCAGGATACATTCAAATACACCTACACAAGGCTATGCAGAAGTATACAGGACAGTATAGGCAAGAGGAAGTAGAACCAGTCTCAACCAGTTCCAAAAAAATAAGAAAATACCCATACAAAATAATATGCAGAATTATACAGGACAGTGTAAGCAAGAGGAAGTAGAACCAGTCTCAACCTAATCCAAAAAAAACAAGCAAATACACATACACAATACTATGCAGAATTATACAGGAAAGTGTAGGCAAGAGGAAGTGGAACCAGTCTCAACCAGATCCAAACAAACAAGCAAATACACCTACACAAGGCTATGCAGAAGTATACAGGGCTACCCATCAATACATGCAGGCAGCCAGAACCATTTATTATCAAACAATCCCAGCACCACACACAAACTTATGTAGTCAGAAGCATGTGATACCAAACAAACCACCAGTAACAACAACCCCCAGTACTACCCAGCAATATATGCAGGCAGTCAAGACCATGCAGCACCAAACAAACCACCAATGAATTCACAGCAACACATGTAGTAAGAATCAAGTAGCACCAGACCAACCACCAGTACTGCACAGGAATATATTTTAGCTGCACTTCACAGCAGTTTATGCAAGGCTGTGCAGGCATGAAAATCTTGAAAAATCTTTTCCCAACAAGCATAATTGCCTCAGTTCATGCAGTGTCTTTTTTCTAACCAGCAGGATTGCCTCAGTTTCATGCATTGTCTTTTTCCAACCAGATAAAATGTCTCAGGTACCTGTATCCCACTGTAAAAGGGGAAGCCCCAGGGCACCCTCAGGGGAAGCCCTGAGCATCCCCTGAGGACCAGATTTTCTATTTAAGGAGGGCCTCTCTGCCCTATCCAGGTTGTATAATCACCCACATCAAACCCATCTCATGCCATCTGGCCACCTACCTCTCCACACAGATCAAACCACCTGACAGGCCCTCTTGGCCCATCCATCTTTGGTACCTACCCAAATAAATATTAGTAGTGAATCAGTTATAAAAGGAAACAAGAAATCAAAAACCAAGTTATTACCCATCTTTAGCCAATTAAACAACCCACCAGGTGCTTGAATAAGGGTACTTATGTGACCCAAATATTCAGCACCATATTAAAGAAAAACTACCCCTTAATCAATATATAACCCTTACAAAGAAAGAGAGCACAACAAAAATAAACCACCAACCTTTTCTCTACCCAGACCCCTGTGGGTAAACCCATTCTTGGGTCCTCTTCTGAACCATCCCTTCGATAAACCCTTGAACCCTTCAATATTGGGATATTGGTTAAGATCAAACATATCTTATCAATAAATAACCAATAACCCAATAAATCTGGTCTATTCTTCAAAAAACCCTACTAATAACAATTAATAACTAATCTAGGTCTGATCTGAGACCTATATCAATTCTCAAAGAAACCAGTCATTAATTTAAAAAGATTATTGTGCAAAATCACTATAGCACTAAAAGGGCAGGCAATTCAAAACCACTCTTAGTATTTACTAATACTCTAAAGGATTAGGAATAATACTGAATTCCCCTTCAAGGACTGCCAGCAAGCTATTTGCTACTTGATTTATATAATTCCACAGGAGTCTCTACACCAGCCCCCCCCTTTTACAGATTGATGGGCCAATTGACCAGCCCCCCCCTTTGATTGATCAGGGGGCCAATTGACCGCCCCCCCCCTTTGACCAATTGATGGGCCATTAAATTTTTGATGGAAGATTTACATTGAGAAGAATTTATTTTGATATTTATTGTTGAGTTTTTTTTATTGAGGAGTTGTGATGGATGATGAGTGGTTTGTGGTGTGGTGAGTGTGTGGTGTGGTGATGAGTGGTGTGGTGTGTAGTGGACTTTTGTGGTGTGGTATTATATGATTAGGCTGAGATTTTGGACAAGCACATTGGCTCATCTGGAAATGGCACACTTAGATTAGCGGTTAAAGCATTACTCACCAAGGTTGAGGTCATGGGTTCAACTCCCATAGTGTGCAAATAAATTTTGGCTTATAACTCTGCCACTGCCCTCAAAATGTTATACAAAAAATTGATTCCCTTATTGATCCTCACCCCAAGTGCAGCAGGTGCATGGGAGGGAAGAAGATGGGAGTAGATGATTTGAAAAACATACAAAGACATGGATAGAATAGGGGTTTCAACCCTCAAAATGCTATACAATAAATTGGATCCCTTCTTGATCCTCACCCCAATTAAAGTATACAGCTGGGAGGGAACAAGATGGGAGGAGATGATCTGAAAAACATTGAAACTTCAACATAATAGGGCTTGCAACCCTCAAAATGTTCTACAATGAATTGAATCCCTTCTTGATCCTCACCCCAATCAAAGTATAATGTTTGGAGGGAACAATATGGGAGGAGATGATTTGATAAACATACAGAGATGTGGAAAAAATAGGACTTGAAACCCTCAAAATTTTATGCAATGAATTGAATCCCCTCTTGATCCAAAACCCAAATGTAGTAGGTGGATGGGAGGAGATGATTTTGGAAACATACAGAGACTGGGACAGAATGGGGCTTGTCAGCATTGGCTAAAGGGGCAATTTTTGGATTGATAGTTCATGAATAGCTTCCTCATTTGTTTGGATGAAAGAGCCAGCCTACCTTGGTTTTATTCTTTAGTTCATTGGCCATCAGGAGATAACCATTAAAATTTAAGGATGGAGGTTGGCAAACTTGTTTTTCATTGTTGGTTGGATCCAAAGCAAGGTTCATAGTTGGAGGGAATTCAGAGCCAGTTTAGCAGGATGATTTGATCAGCTCTCTTGAGCTGACTTGAGCCTTGGGAAGCTGATGGGGGGTGATTGTTGGATGTTGATTTCCTGGGGGATGTTTGCTTTTGTTGAGTGGACTTGTGGGGGGAGGTTTGCTGAGAGGCCATCTGCAAAGAGTAAGAGGGATGAAGGGATGAATCAATAAAGTGATGAAGCAATGTGATTAAGCAATGTGATGAAAGCAGGGATGAAGCAATAAAGCAATGAAGTGATGAAGCAATGAAGCAATGAGATTTAGGATGTGATGAAAGGGGGATGAAGCAATGAAGCAATGAGATTTAGGATGTGATGAAAGGGGGATGAAGCAATGAAGCAATGAAACAGGGATGAAGCAATAAAGCAATGAAGTTATGAAGCAATGAGGCAATGAGATTTAGGATTTGATGAAAGGGGGGTGAAGCAATGAAGCAATGAAGCAATGAAGCAATGAAGCAATGAAGCAATGAAGCAATGAAGAAATGAAGAAATGAAGCAATGAAGCAATGAAGCAATGAAGCAATGAAGCGATGAAGCAATGAAGCAATGAAGCAATGAAGCAATGAAGCAATGAAGCAATGAAGAAATGAAGAAATGAAGAAATGAAGCAATGAAGCAATGAAGCAATGAAGCAATGAAGCAATGAAGCAATGAAGCAATGAAGCAATGAAGCAATGAAGCAATGAAGCAATGAAGCAATGAAGCAATGAAGCAATGAAGAAATGAAGCAATGAAGCAATGAAGCAATGAAGCAATGAAGCAATGAAGTGATGAAGCAATGAAGAAATGAAGAGATGAAGAGATGAAGAGATGAAGAGATGAATTGATGAAGCAATGAAGCAATCAAGTGATGAAGCAATTAAGCAATGAAGCAATGAGAGGATATATGTGATGAAAGCAATAAAGTGGTGAGAGTGATGAAGCAAGGTGAGAGTGATGAAGCAAGGTGAGAGTGATGAAGCAAGGTGAGAGTGATGAAGTGATGAGGATAGCAATGAAGCAATGAGGGTGATGAAGTGTTCCAAGGAGGTTGGAGGATGAAACCAGGGGTTATGATGTGGAATGACGTGTGGTTAAGGTTTTGAAATCCTTTATATACTTTATTTGAAAAAACCATTTATTTCCAGATAACTCTGACATGTCTGATCTGAAATAAGTGGTTTTTTTTTATTTTTAATGGCAGGTTTGTTTGACACTGATAAGCCCTATTTTACATCAGGTGTGTCAGAATTACCTGCTCATAAGTGAGTTTCTTCTAATATAATATACAACTATCTATTCTCTCTCTGTATTCTTTACCATCCTTACTCATCCTCTTTGAATTCTCATCCATCCCCTCATTCCTGCTCATCCTCCCTCAATACTCATTGATAAAATCTGAATTGAGGACCAAGACCAGACTGTGGAGTTTCATTAAAATCAGGCAGGCAAGAGGTGATGAGATGAAACTACAACATGAGATAGAAGGAAGAATTGAGAAACAATGGATACCAACAGGTTTTGACAGGCTAGGAAACTGGAATCAGATGGGTAGTGTAGAGCATGAGAATTGATTCTGTGATCTGATAGTCAACAGAGGTGATCAGTACAAATAGGCTGGAAGATTGACCACTAAGGTAATTTACTATGAGCCTGATAGTGTGGTGACAAATCCAGCTAAGTGAATGTAAACAACTGAGTTTCAAAAGCGCCTTGAGAGAACTAGAGCAAAACATAAGGTTGATCCGCTGATTGAAGAGTAGTGATGGAGTGACCTTACTAGTGTCTGACTGGCTGGTTTTGTATGCTGAGTTCCAATTGCAATATTGATTGTATTGAATTTTGTTGTTGAGAGGTTTGGTTGAGTTGAGAGATATTGTAGAATTGAGAATGTTCCTGAGGTTCCTCTCCGGGTAACGCAATGGAACTTGATGAGGAGATGAGTTGACAAGTCAACGTTGTGGAAAAAAGAGAGGTGATACCCCCTGAAGTTGTCCTCAAGTTCCAGAAGTTATTGGTCTAAGCGTCTGTAAGGAGATTGGATGCAATGAGTTTAAGAATAGAGAGAGTGATGACAAGATAAATTCCTTCCTTCCACTCCTTCCCATACCATTCCCCGGTGGTCAGGTGATGATGATATATGAGGATCCAACCTGGAGTTGAGAGTGAGGTATTTTTGAGTCCTCCCTCTCAACCCTAACCTAGGTACAACCACAAGCAACAAGATAGATGAAATATGACCCCAAGTACAGAACCCTATCTCCACCCTAACCCTACCCCGTACCACCCACCCCATCCAAAACCCTCCCCTTCAATATCACGTACGTCCAGTTTGTCCTTCTCATGGCGCAGCCCTCTGCCGCGCCCTACTCGGAGCCCCCTGGTTTTATCTGTCCGCGCGCATCCGCGTATCCCGCAATCCATGAGTCAGCCCGCGCTTATGCCCGCGCAAACCTCGGATCCCTTGATCCGTGAGTTGGCCTGTGCTTATGCCCGCACAAATCTCCCCAGCACATATAACCCCTGATTTTCCCGCCCTTGCCTTCCAAAATAGCCACCCGCAAACTTGGTTGGGCTGGCTCCATCACTTGGTTGGCGTTCCCTGGGCGGGTTGCAGCCCAGTGCCCCCCAGAGTAGGCCCAACCCGCACCTGGTGCCAAGCCCCACAATCCCTGCCCCTGAGCCCTCATCTGCTACTGCCAAGCCCGCAGCAGGCACTGCTGAGACCGCGCGCACCCCAAATGCTGAGCCTGACCTACCCAACTGCTGAGCTTGCAGTCCACGACGCAGCTCCCAATCTGAGGTTATAAATACAACATCACAACGTGCCCACAGTTAAATGATTTTCAGGCAGCGCTCCCCCCTGTGACAGTGAAAGAGAACATGAACACCAGAACAAAAAAAAAAGAAAAGAAATTACAAATATCACACACCATGCATAGGTAGTGCGTAAAGGTCAAGATATAGAAAATTGACAAAGGAATGAATAGTAGAATCTGTGAACACAGCCAGTACTAGATAGGTCAGAATTTGAAACTCATCCATCCACTTCTCCACAAAAACTCAAGTGCTACAAGGTATCAATCCCATCCAATATTTTTTTGAATCAATTGATTCAATTGAAAACATGCTCCATATTACTCAATTAAAAACCTCTAGCTCAAATGTCTCACCCCCACCATCAACCATAAAAAAGGCTCTCATTGATCAAGCATCCATGTCCCAACAGCCTCAGGCAGCTTTCATCAAAACTTAGGGAGAATACAGAAACATATTTGAGCAATTCTAGAAGAACTGATGATCAAAGAAGCTTGTCAATCAAGCCATTGAAATGGATCAAAAAGCTTGCAAAAAATGCTTCCAGATCAATGAAAATAATGAGGATTCAGAGGGACAATGATGATTTTGATGATTATGATGATTGAAAACTGAAGGCTTTGATCAATGGGATGAATCATTGTCATGGGAAAAATTTCAATGATTTCAACAAATACAAGATTGAGCTGGTCAATCTATGGAATTTCTTAAACACTCTCCACACCAATGAAAAAATTCCAATGATTATGATAATCAGATACCCTTGGCCAATCAATTGGATTGCATCACTCATTATAATTGTCAGGATTTTCTGGTTTTCAAACTGGGGTGTGTAAAATAGCAATCCCCCCAAAGCCTAAGGAGCCCATTAGGAAAGGAAAGGTGGTATTGGAGCCAACTAGTCCTGATCCATAATCTGATGCTTTGCCAAGAAACAGAATTATCATTAAAACAATGTGTGGAAAAGTGACACCCCTCCCCACCAGATGATGGCCTGGGGTTTCTCAAGCAAGATCTGGAAGAAGTAGAGGAGACTTACTGGTACATGGCTTTTGGTTTTGGCAACAAAAGATTTTTTTGGTAGATTTTGGTTAGGTATTTACATAAGAGTAAAAACAATCACAAACAGGAAAGAGGGCCAAAATATTGTTATATTTTAGATTTTTTGATATTCTAATTGATCAAAAAATAATAAAAAACCAACAAGTCAATGAACCCTCAGAAGAAACAGAATCAATTCAACCCAACAACCCAAAAAATGAAAAGAGATGGGGGTCAACAAGCGGAAAGTTATAGATGGGCAAACAGCATGGGTTAGAAGATTAGCTTAAAGTTATAAGAACAAAATTCTAGGATGTAAAGCATATATATGTATATTTTGGGAAAATCCATCCAGAAAGAAACACAACAAGTACATTTATAAGAACCATTGGTCATGAAAATTGAAAATATTTTGGATTTTATCAAAAAAGGGCTCATGACTTTTTCATAAAATAACAATAATCCATTGTGAGGGAAGCGGGGGCCATTTTACAGGTCTTAGTTTAACATAAACTGTGTTGAGCAATGGTTTTTTTCAAACAAACAGTACTTTTTTTGGATGAGGTTAATGAAACTAGGGGCATGTTCATGTTGGGAGAGGCTGTAGAGCAACATCTCCCAGTTACTCTCCATGTGTAAGAGATATCATATTCAATAAGCTATCAAGCTCAGGAAAGACAGAATGAATTGGCCAGAGGGAGGATTTGAGGCAAGAGTCCTCTAAGTTTGTCCACCAAGGGTGCTTGAGCCAGAAATGAGAGGAAATCTAAATAAATAATAAATGCTTGAAGAAAAAAGTTGGATTCACCGGTCAAAGTTCAGTGGAGAGGGTCACTTGGAGGCCCTGTACTTAGCACATCCAGAGGCATTAAAGCTTTCAAAACAATTCCATCATATTGCTATATTGTATTTTACTTATAAGACAAATAAGTGCAAAACCCCACTATTGCATGTTGTAGGAATGACAGCCAATTGCAAAACTTTCACAAAAGCTCTTGTTTTTATAACAAAAGAAATGTTTGGTTTCTACAGTTGGCCTGTAAATGAATTAAAGGAGTTGGGTTATGATCCTGAGAGACTTCCAAAAGTCTTTGTGAAATACCATGAAAAAGCTCCGATTTGTTCTATTGAATCTAGTTTCCCTGATTCATCAAGACAATGTTGCACTTGGCACTTGTCTAAAAACATACAAGCAAACTGTAAAGTGCGCTTTGTTAATGAAGTTGAAGGATGGAAAAGCTTTATGACTCTGTGGGCAAAGTATGGGGCCTCAAAGACCAAGGAGGAGGCGGAGGTCAATGATTTGGAACTTGGAGTAGGTCCAAATCAATGCTTCTTATTCTTTGTAGTTTTGGGTTCTGACCTTTTGACTTTTATAGTGTTTCTTGAAAGACTATGAGGATGTACTTGAGTATATGGAAAATAAAATTTTCCCTATCAAAGAGACGTTTGCAACAGCGTGGAGTTGAATAAACCCAGATTTTGGAAACAAAACAAAATCTTGGGTTGAAGGGGCCCATGCAACTCTCAAACAATTCCTTGAAAACTCTTTGGTAAACCTTTTGGATGGTTGGAAAAGCCTTGACGGAAAAGTTTTGAATCAAATTAAATCAGTTCATGCATCACTTTATAACTCTCAAATTAAGTTAGGGACAGTTCTTCCACCTCAACTGTTACCATTGGGTTAAAAATTGTCTTTAGAGGCAATTCATCTATTCAGGGAACAATTCAAGAAGTTCAAACGTGATCATGATGGCAAAGTGTGCACCAAGTCATATTCCAACACTATGGGTTTTCCCTGTTCCCACCAAATAGTTGACCATCTAGCATCCAGAGGATCTGTAGTAACCAAAGATGTTCATCCTCAGTGGAGGTTGAACTATGACCCTTGCAGTTCTAATTCTGTAAGTTTGCTTGAGTTGGATTGTTCAAATCACTACATGATTGATGCTTTTTTATTAATGAATCCTAATTTACTAATGGTTTATCCTTTTGAATTTTTCAAGTGCAATGTCAATGAAATGCTAAGCATTCCTCATTTATGTGAAAAAGTGAATGCAATTTTTTTGGAATCTCCAGATCATGAGCAAAGTGGACTATTGAATTATATCATTCAAAAGATTACAAAATATCAATTGAAGCCAAGACTTGAACCTAAAGTCTTACAATCAAGTAGGGGCAGGCCAAAATTGACAGATATGCGGAGAAAACCATCTTGGTTTGAGCTTGTTGAAAAAAACTCAAGGGGGAAAAAAGAACTAGAAGGGCTCCAAACAAGAAAAGAAGAAAGATTATAAGTCTTTTCTTTTGGGATATGTTCATTTTTTTGGTTTAATGAACTTAGTTGCTAACTAATGATGAATTCTTAGTCAAAGTTGGCAGAATCTGAATCTGAATTTCATAGTTCAGAGGAAGATACTGAAAGTGAATTGGGATCACTTAATTTGGAATAAGAATCCTGCTCAGAGGCAGAGAACATGCAGCAAAGCTCAACCAGAAGCTCATCTTTGGTGAGTATTCATTTAATTGATCTGATCAAAGAAATGAATACTAAGTTAGTTTTCATGATGGCAACCAAATTTGAAATACCTCAATCAAATACCCAAGAAATTCAACAAGTTCTTGGGTGAGGTTTGGGATCCAATTGGAGATGGAATTATGGATTTAAAGTCATTGCTAAATCTGTTGGTTATGAAGAACATGGTTGGTTTAAAGTTAGGAAGGAAATGATTGAAACATTAGAGAAAAATAAAGCATGCTACATTAAGATGCTTGGTGGTGCAAAGGAGGTTGAAAATACTAACAAAAGACTTGATTTTAAAGACATCAATGAAAAGATTCCCTCCTCAAAATGGCTGGCTAAATTAGACATGGGTCAAATTATAGCAGACACATATTCCAAACCTATATGTTTCATTTCATTGGAGTCATGTGATACTTATACACCAATGAAAAATGGTGTTACTGATCAATCAGATCCAATTTTCATTTCCTTTGTAAATAATAACCACTGGGTTCTATTAGTACTTGAGGGATAAATGATTCCAATCCTGCCCATTGTAGCAAATCCACTTTCCTTGATTTCTGAAAAAGCCTTGGGTTGGGTTGTTCATCTCAAAGATCAACTGCAAATGTATTCTAGATTGTAATATACTTTGACTTCATTTCATCATTGGGTTTCATATAAATTGTAATTCTAATGCATCTAACAAGTTATATTAATATAAAGGGTTATCACATTTGGAACATCATTATGTTGAGTGTTTTGAGTTAACATCATTATATTGAGTGTGTTGAATGAGAGTTTAATTGTAATTCAGTTCAAATTTTTTTGGGCTGATTCCATCACAAGCTTAACTTATGTTAAGCTTGGTATGGGATCAGCTTAACACAAGTTGAACTTGTTTTTTTTGGTGGTTTTACTTGAGGGCTGGTCAAAAGACTTGTATTTTTTTGGGCACTTTTACTTTAGGGCTGTTCAAAAGACTTCTTTAATTTTTGGGCCCTTTTACTTTAGGGCTATTCAAGTTGAACTTACTTTAGGGTGTGTCAAGTTACTTGTATCTTTTTTTGTGTTTTTACTTTAGGGCTTGTCAAGTTACTTGTCTTTTTTTTGGTGTTTTTAATTTAGGGCTAGTCCAATAACTTGTGTTTTTTTTTGGGTCTGTTTACTTTAGGGCTAGTCCATTGAATAGTACCAGTTTTTTTATTTTGATTTATTTATGAATTTTTTTGTTTTTTTTAACCAAAAAATGAACATTCTTTGATTTTTTTGGTGGATTTCTGTTTTTTTGGAAGGTTTATTTGGTTTAATTGTTGTGTTAGTACCCTTTCATTCCTTTTCCTTTTCCTTTTTTTTTTTTTTGCTCACCCCGTTCCGGTGCCCTGTGGGATGCCACACAACCACACTTGAGCCGTTTACAAATCCACACGGCTCAAATTTAGTCGTGTGGAAGTCCACACGGCGGCGGACTGGGCTAGGTGGGCCGCACAACTCCATGAGCCGTGGAGGGTTCTACATGGCGTGAATTGGACCATGTGGCGTGCCACACGGACCCTTGAAAACCGTGTGCACAGCTCAATGAGCTGTGAATTTAACATTACCCAATAAGAAATAATAAATAATAAGTAATAAATAATAAATAATAAATAATAAATAATAAATAATAAATAATAAATAATAAATAATAAATAATAAATAATAAATAATAAATAATAAATAATAAATAATAAATAATAAATAATAAATAATAAATAATAAATAATAAATAATAAATAATAAATAATAAATAATAAATAATAAATAATAAATAATAAATAATAAATAATAAATAATAAATAATAAATAATAAATAATAAATAATAAATAATAAATAATAAATAATAAATAATAAATAATAAATAATAAATAATAAATAATAAATAATAAATAATAAATAATAAATAATAAATAATAAATAATAAATAATAAATAATAAATAATAAATAA
Source organism: Puccinia polysora (assembly GCA_025617555.3). Taxonomy (NCBI): domain Eukaryota; kingdom Fungi; phylum Basidiomycota; class Pucciniomycetes; order Pucciniales; family Pucciniaceae; genus Puccinia; species Puccinia polysora. The sequence continues at coordinate 1,898,456 of CM062631.1, forward strand.
TAAATAATAAATAATAAATAATAAATAATAAATAATAAATAATAAATAATAAATAATAAATAATAAATAATAAATAATAAATAATAAATAATAAATAATAAATAATAAATAATAAATAATAAATAATAAATAATAAATAATAAATAATAAATAATAAATAATAAATAATAAATAATAAATAATAAATAATAAATAATAAATAATAAATAATAAATAATAAATAATAAATAATAAATAATAAATAATAAATAATAAATAATAAATAATAAATAATAAATAATAAATAATAAATAATAAATAATAAATAATAAATAATAAATAATAAATAATAAATAATAAATAATAAATAATAAATAATAAATAATAAATAATAAATAATAAATAATAAATAATAAATAATAAATAATAAATAATAAATAATAAATAATAAATAATAAATAATAAATAATAAATAATAAATAATAAATAATAAATAATAAATAATAAATAATAAATAATAAATAATAAATAATAAATAATAAATAATAAATAATAAATAATAAATAATAAATAATAAATAATAAATAATAAATAATAAATAATAAATAATAAATAATAAATAATAAATAATAAATAATAAATAATAAATAATAAATAATAAATAATAAATAATAAATAATAAATAATAAATAATAAATAATAAATAATAAATAATAAATAATAAATAATAAATAATAAATAATAAATAATAAATAATAAATAATAAATAATAAATAATAAATAATAAATAATAAATAATAAATAATAAATAATAAATAATAAATAATAAATAATAAATAATAAATAATAAATAATAAATAATAAATAATAAATAATAAATAATAAATAATAAATAATAAATAATAAATAATAAATAATAAATAATAAATAATAAATAATAAATAATAAATAATAAATAATAAATAATAAATAATAAATAATAAATAATAAATAATAAATAATAAATAATATGGTTGTGTACAGGGGTAAAAAAATCAAAAATTCCCATTATGGGGGGTATATGCCCCCCCAGGGGTTGCGTGTGTTTAGAACAACTGTTTGGAGTATTGTATGGGCCCTCACGCATTGAGGGACCCTACAAGACTCCCACAGGTTGTGTGGGGCCCTACATGAATCCCACACAACTGGAGCCATGAATTTAACATTAGCCTTCAATTCAAGATTTTTTGGGCCCTTTAGGTTTCCACTTCACACAGACATGAATTAGGTGGTGGTGGTATTCCCCTCTTTTTTTGAAAATTTGGTGTTTTTTAACAAAAAAAATAAAAATTATGACTTTTTTCCTGGTTTCTAATTTTCTTTTTTGAGTTGAATTTAATTTTTTGGGGCAGCTAGAGGTTTCAAACTCATCCAGACTTGGCTGAGATGTTGATGCTTCTCCCCAAATATTTCTTTTTTAATTTTATTAATTTTCTTTCTGAATTTTTTTGGATTTTCTTTCTTTCTTTCTTTTGTTGTATAAATTTTCATATGTTCAAATTCTGTATTTAATTATTTATATTTTGGAGTTATTTTCTTTAAAAAAAAAATAATTCTTGTTTGATGATCTGCATCTTGAAAATTATTTTTTTCATTTGTTCAAAAGATTCCACATACATTTTAATAACAATAATAATTATAATTTTCTCAACATTTTTCATGTCTTTCCTAAGGATTTCATCTTTACAAGGTTAAGAGGGGACTCTGGACCAATTTTTTCCATCTTCTAAATCCAGATAATCATCACTATTCTCTCACCACAGCCCCTTTACCCACTTAAATACTCAAAAATTAACTCATTCAAAAATGGAAAACACTAAAAAATAAAACACTTATTATGATTAAATAAAGAGAAGAATATATCTATATCAATTAATAATAGTTTATAGTGTTTAAAATCAATTTTATTTCAATCCCTGTGGTCATTCAATTTTTACCAATTATAATCTCTCCAATATTCATGAAGATGTTGATCATCCTCCTCAAGCAATATTTCCAATCTCTGAATACAATTACCAAAATCATTCAATTAGCAACTTGGTTATAAAATATTATACTTTTTAACTCCCCAGGGATGCACCACAAACTCTGTTTTGTATCAAGATCCAAATTGATTGCAGAATATGTAAAATTTTCAAGCACCTCCAAAATATTCCCAATGAATTCAACCATATCAAGCTAACAAAACTTAAATTGAAAAAAAAAACTCCAAATGATTTTATTTCCCACAGCAACTCAAGCTTTCCTGCATTTATTTTTGATCATTTTTAACAATGACTACTACTACTGATTTATGTTGTTTTTTTATTTTATTTTATGATTTATTTTTATAATGACTGATTCTTTTTTTTTCATGTATAAATATCCAAGACTTCTATTCCTACTAGTTATATTCCTACTCAAGGACATTATAAATTCTCTGAAGCTCAATTATATTCAAAATTCAATCAACTTTCTCATAATTATAACCCACAATCTAATACTTTAAAATCATTATTCTGTTCAAAAAAACCTTCAAAATTATTCCATGCTTTCACTCCCAGATTTATCCAAGCTTTCCCATAGCCATTCTCAGCATATAATCTTTCTTTCCAATTGTTTAAAATAATACAGCTTTGACTGATTCATGATGTTTGTTTTTTATCTTTGTTTGATTTTCTCTTTATTCTAAGATCCAAGCCTTGCGTTTATTGCTCACATCATACCAGGAAAATTATAAAACCAGAAACTACTAAAACATTACCCAAGGTTTCTCAGTATGATTATATGGATGCTGAAGTTGAAACTGACGTGGGTGATCCAGATCAAGAAATTCCTGTGGTGGATAATCAAAAAAAATATTAATATTTTATATAAAAGCAAGATTTGAAGCCACCTCCTGAAAGATCTTTTCCAATGTATGATGAATTTATGCATTTGGCCCAAAATCTGGCAAGGAATTATTTTTATGCAGTTAGCATCCTCACTTCACATGGGGAAAAGAATTTTTACTTTAATTTTTCCCTGGGAGATAAGAATTATGAATCAAATCCTGGTAAATCATCCCATTGGACCTTCTAAAGAAGGTTTCATTGCACTTTCAAGCTTTATGGATCAAAAAGAAAAAGTTCAGAAAAATTTAATTTGGTTGTAAGAGATCCGTAACACAACCATGAGTTCTGGTTTGATCCTAGTGGTCAATCAATTCATTGCATAATTAAACCTGAAGCGTAATCCAAAGAATAATAAACAATTTCAGTGGTTTTCGCTGCCAAATCAAACTTGAAATGCTGGAACCAGGAATTTTGGAAGAATTCAACCATAATCAAAGATCTCTAAAACATGAAAATGGAATCAGAAAGGAATTTATTTCTGGTAAATCATCTTTTTTATATCTCTTGAATATTATGAGTACCTTATATGAAAACTGGATAAATTTATTAACTAAATAATTAGAGGTAAATTGGAAGACTGGTTCTTATATCACAATTAATTAGTATCTTTGGTTAGAAAATTCTGTCATGTTTTCATGGTGGATTTCAAATACAAGACAAACTTCTATAGACATCCCTTGTTTCACTGGGTTAAAATGTCTTCAAAAGGCCAATAATTTTAAATAGCTCTTTCCCTGATGAGGCATGGAAACCAATTAGTATATTTTTAGGCTTTTTTACATCTCATATCAGTTTATTCTGAAGAATATACCCCCAAAGTATTTTTAAAAGAAAGATACTTGACTCTGATGAATGCAAATGAGCATCAATTTGGTCGTGATTCCCACAAAGAAATTTAATCTGATTGAAAAAACCTGTCATTGGGTGAAAAATGGGATTCAAAACGTTTGTCATCAAATTTTTCACCTCCTTTGCACTTTGCATATCAAAATCATTATATCGGAAAGATTCAAAAAGGTTTTCAGATAAGGGAAACTTTGGCATTAATTTATTTTTATTTGGAACAAATTCTTTGGGTCAAGAACCATGAAGGAATATGAAGCTAATTTTTCAAGATCAAATTCCCTCATGGAAGCAGAACCTGATTTGTTGAAATAGTTCATGAAAGTCTGGATCAAGCATGAGAAATATTTTGTGGCCCTGTAGACTCCCAGCCACTAGCAGCTGGGAAATAAAAATATTTCAAGGTCTAAAGGTACCCATTCTTCTATAAAATACTACTTGGTTAATTCCACAAGTTTCTCATTATGCATTCATAAAATTCCAGGAAAGATATTTCTATATCCTTCAGGCCAGAAACAAATTGTGCACCCAAAATATCTTTATGCCTATGGGAATCCCTTCCAGTCATACATTAGATGAAATCAGGCGCTCTGGAAGGCAACTTGAGCGCAATTACTTTCATTAAAAGTGGAATCTTCAAATTACTTCTGAATTTGATGATTCAGGATATTCATTGTTGTTCCAAAATTGTGAAGAAAATTCTCAAATCTATTGGTGGTAGTTGTCAGAGGTCTTCCAGAAGATAGGAAACTCCAGATGTTGGAAAAAATTGAAATTTTTCTTTCTGGAAGCTACAATTTAAAAAGATTTGGCAGTCCTAAGCCTCTGAAATCCACAAGGGTAGCCCCAGCTCAAAGCTCCCTCCATAATTCAAAAATAAGGTAGCCTTCATTTTTTTAAATTGAAGAACAGAGGTTTGAATACAAAATTAGGCAAAAACAAACGGGGGAAATGATGAGGCAGGAAGAGGAAAGGGAAATAAAAAGTTATTTGAAGATTGAAAGGACAATTTAAAAATTTTAAAAGATTAGGAGGGCTTCTTATGAAGAAAAGGAGAAAATCAGGAGGTATCCTTATGAGAAATAGGAAAAAATAATCAGGGGAATGCCCATGAAAAATTTTGTGCAAAAATCCACAGAGATTTTGAAAAAAAAGGAAATATTTGAGATGGAAAGGAATGATTCTGAAGACCTGAATGAAAGGAATGATTCTGAAGACCTGAATGAAAGGAATGATTCTGAAGACCTGAAGGAAAGGAAGTATTTTGATAAAGAAAATTCTGAAGATAAGCAGCAGGCAATTCAGGATCTAAATAAAAAATATTTTGAAAATCTGCAGCAGTCAGAGAATTTTTCAGATCAAAAATATACTGAAAATCTGAAGGAAAGACAGGATTTATATCAAAAAATTACTTAAGATCTGAAGGCAAGGAAATTTTTGAAGGAAAAATAATATCTGTAAATAATAAAATAAAAAATTGAGAAGGAAGAAAATAAAATCCACAAGTACAGACTATGAAGTTCAAGAATAAAACCATGAGAGAATGAAATCTGAATCAGAAAAAAGGAATATTCTAGCCTTGAAATCCAAGTATGGGATTTCCCATTCTCTTGAACAGAGCCTAAATGCTTAATTCAACCAAGCCATGCAGCCATTCCAGTCATCCTCAAGTTCTTATTTTCCAGTTCAATAATCTTCAAATCCTCTTATCCCAGTTAAATCTTCTTCAAATTTATCTATTTCTATAATTCCAAAGAGGATTGGATATATTTCTGAGCTTCCAAGTGTTTTTTTCAATCGTGTGGAATCTGACTATGATTCCCCTAGGCATGGTAATTATTTTTAAAATTTTTTGGATCACTAGGTTAGGTAGCTTCTCATATTTCATAAATAGATGAAAATTCATGTTGGAAATAAAGAAGGCCATTTATCAATTCCTTTGGAAGAACTTTGGTGATCCCTTGGATTTTCATCATTCTCTAGAAATAATTATTTCTGCTGGTGTGAAGTTTTACAAAAATCATTTGATGAGGTTTCCAAATTTAGTTCATGTGGTTGAAAATTTTTGTGAATTCCCTATATTCTGGATCTTTAAGGTACAATCATTGTTGTTTTTCTCTTTTGATCTTCCAGTAAATTTAAATTCCCCCTTTTTTTTATTGATTTTTTGTATTAAAATCACTTGATATCCTTTAAAATAATCAAAGAGAGAGTTCTCTTCAAGGATGATGTTCCAATGCCACCTATTTATAAATTCTTGAAACAATATAGTATCAGGAAAGGTGTTAACAACTGGGGGATAGAGTATCAGAAGTGCTTAGATATTTGGAACATATTACCTCCCCCATTCAAGCATGGTTTTATTATGGAATTTTTCATTAAATTTTATGTTTGGTGATTTAATTGATTCTGGAATCACATATCAATGATTTCTCACAAATGAAATATTAAGATTCATAACCCTTATCATATTTCAAAATTTTTTCATAAGTTTTGAAGAAGCCTTTCCTGATCTTTCAAGCATTGATAAAAAAATGAAGGTAGAAAGGGATAACATGAACTGGATCCTTTGGAAAGAACAAGTTTCTTTTGTAAATCAATCAGACTTGCAAGATATTTCTCTTCTGAATAATTGACAGAAGGAAATCTTTGATCAGATAATGAATTCATGCAATTTTTCTCAACCCTGTGAATTATTTATTGATAAAACTGGTAGTTCTGGAAAATACTTCATATATAAATGATTGCTGGCTTCTATCAGATCATCTGGAAAATATATATTGCATGTGCTGGTTTTGGGATTGATGCAATGAATCTAAAAATTTGAAAAAAATCTCATCTCACTTTTGGAAATAATTTGAGGTTAAATCACTCCTTTGTATCAAGGGTATCAAAGGATTCTCAAAATTGTTAAGTTCTCAAAAAGGCTTCTTTGATAATTTGGGATGAAGCACCTATGATTCATAGGCATTCTCTTGGGTGGGGTGAAAGGCTACTTTGAGAACTTATGGATTTCAACCTACATTTTACAGGAAAAGTTATGGTCCTTGGTGAAGGATTTAGGAAATTTTTTCCTGTGGTTCAAAAAGGTAAATCTCCCCAAATTATTGATGCAAGTTTTTTTATTTCTGATTTCTTGAGGCATTCCAAAGTTTTTCATCTTACTTGAAATACACATCCTTGAGGGGATCCTGATTGCCAGTATTTCTTACTCAATTTTGGAGATTATCTGAATAAAACACAGGGTTAAAACAAAATTCTGCTTCCTGAAAAAATTTTTACTCATGGATATAGTGGAGATCAAGCTTTTGATAGATAAATCAAAATTTTTTTTGAAACTTGCACTGTTGCTAACTTCAAAATGGTTATCTAATGGACTGCTTTATTTTATGCTGAAAAATTAAAGCAGTTTACAACATGAGTAGATTACTACTGGATTCTCTTCCCAGAGATGAAGAAAACCAAAATATGAAGAATTATTCAATCCATGGATCTTTTGAAGATGATACCCAAAATCTTTACAAAAAAGAGTTCCTCAATGCATTGTTTCTTCCCAAATTTCCTCCTCATAACTTGAACCTGAAAGTTGGTGCCTGTCTATTTATTTTGTGGAAAATTGGCCATGAAGTTGGTCTTTGAAATGGAACTTGCTTTATTCATTTCAGTTTGGGAAGAAATTTTATGGTTTCAAAGATTGAGACTGATGATCATATTGGGAGGCTGGTCTTCATTCCCCACATCTCCTTGGTTTCTGACTCTGAGTAAAATGGACTTCCTTTTGAGTTGATTGAAAAAAAATTTATCATTAGATTTGGCTTTCTCATTGACAATCAACAAATATCAAGGTCAGAAAATCTCAAATTTTGGTTTTTATCTGCAAGATCCAGTGTTCATCCATTTTCAGTTACATGTAGCACTGTCAAGGAGCAGGTCCAGCCACTCAACAAGGGTAGGTATCAGACACAGAACTTACCACCACATTTCATTTGAAAATGACAAATTTATTTGCAATGAGGTTTTAAATGATATACATCTCAGAAACTGATTTATTTGAAACTTATATTGTGTTTGATATACTCGTATATCAATAGATGGACATTTATTTATTAGTGCAATCCTGATTCAATCAAAAATTAAAAATGAAATTTATCTTTTAGCTTAATCCTGATCTAATTTGAAACTTCAAAATCAAGCTCCAATCAGTCCCCAAATTTTTCATTCCCAATCCAAACTATCAAATTCTATTTAGTACCCAAATTTGGGTTCAATAATCTAGTTTCATATACATACATATATATATATATATATACATTTCTGATCAATCAAAATCTCTGTTGATACATTTTTAATGTTTACAATTTTTTATAGTAATTTTTTCTTTTGATTTATTTTTTTTTCTTTGATCAAGCACTTGTGAATCTATCAATCCTGAAGGCATAAATATGCCCTTGGTCCACAAACTGAAAAATTTAAATATGGAAAACTTGAATAAAATTCTGATTGAAGGTGGATTTGGATTATGAGAAACAATGATATTATGAATAATAATCCAAAATAAGAAAGGTTTGAAACAACTGTGGTTCCAAGTAGCTGTGCAGAAACAATAAAGATGGAAAATTTTTACAAATAAGTAAATCAAACTCTGTCAAGTTTCAATAAAAGGTGAATTTAAAGATTCTTCTAAGCAAACGGGGGCAAAAAAAAAATTGATCAATCAAAAAATCAATAATTTGGAAGAATTTGAATTGAAGATTGTTAAAGCAGACTTTAAAGATGAACAATCATCATCATCAAAATCAAATTAAATAAATATTCAATTCTTAAATTAAAAAAAAAAAACATCATAACAGAAATTTGGATAAAAAAAGAAAAAATGAATCCCAGGATGATTTTCTGAAGCTTTGAAATAGAAAGAAAAATCATAGAAGATTTGACAAAATGTGCCAACCTTTACTATTTGATATATTATTATTATTATTATTATTATTATTATTATTATTATTATTATTATTATTATTATTATTATTATTATTATTATTATTATTATTATTATTATTATTATTATTATTATTATTATTATTATTATTATTATTATTATTATTATTATTATTATTATTATTATTATTATTATTATTATTATTATTATTATTATTATTATTATTATTATTATTATTATTATTATTATTATTATTATTATTATTATTATTATTATTATTATTATTATTATTATTATTATTATTATTATTATTATTATTATTATTATTATTATTATTATTATTATTATTATTATTATTATTATTATTATTATTATTATTATTATTATTATTATTATTATTATTATTATTATTATTATTATTATTATTATTATTATTATTATTATTATTATTATTATTATTATTATTATTATTATTATTATTATTATTATTATTATTATTATTATTATTATTATTATTATTTGAACCTTCTCTGAATTATCCCAAAGTCAGAAATTTCTCAATATTTTTATTGTTTCCTGATTGGCATCTTATCATTCAACTTTTGCCAAAAATTTCTCAAATCAAGACTTTAGTCAAGGTTTTTCCTTCTTTTTTTTTTGTCTTTCTCTGCTTCATTTTTTTGTTGGTCAATTTGTTTCAGATTAGCCTCCATCAGGATTTCTTTTTTCATTTTTCTCTTTTCTTTTTTCTTTTTTCTCTTTTCTCTTTTCTTTTTTCTTTTTTCTTTTTTCTTTTTTCTTTTTTCTTTTTTCTTTTTTCTTTTTTCTTTTTTCTTTTTTCTTTTTTCTTTTTTCTTTTTTCTTTTTTCTTTTTTCTTTTTTCTTTTTTCTTTTTTCTTTTTTCTTTTTTCTTTTTTCTTTTTTCTTTTTTCTTTTTTCTTTTTTCTTTTTTCTTTTTTCTTTTTTCTTTTTTCTTTTTTCTTTTTTCTTTTTTCTTTTTTCTTTTTTCTTTTTTCTTTTTTCTTTTTTCTTTTTTCTTTTTTCTTTTTTCTTTTTTCTTTTTTCTTTTTTCTTTTTTCTTTTTTCTTTTTTCTTTTTTCTTTTTTCTTTTTTCTTTTTTCTTTTTTCTTTTTTCTTTTTTCTTTTTTCTTTTTTCTTTTTTCTTTTTTCTTTTTTCTTTTTTCTTTTTTCTTTTTTCTTTTTTCTTTTTTCTTTTTTCTTTTTTCTTTTTTCTTTTTTCTTTTTTCTTTTTTCTTTTTTCTTTTTTCTTTTTTCTTTTTTCTTTTTTCTTTTTTCTTTTTTCTTTTTTCTTTTTTCTTTTTTCTTTTTTCTTTTTTCTTTTTTCTCTTTTCTTTTTTCTTTTTTCTTTTTTCTTTTTTCTTTTTTCTTTTTTCTTTTTCTTTTTTCTTTTTTCTTTTTTCTTTTTTCTCTTTTCTCTTTTCTTTTTTCTTTTTTCTCTTTTCTCTTTTCTTTTTTCTTTTTTCTTTTTTCTTTTTTCTTATTTCTTTTTTCTTTTTTCTTTTTTCTTTTTTCTTTTTTCTTTTTTCTTTTTTCTTTTTTCTTTTTTCTTTTTTCTTTTTTCTCTTTTCTCTTTTCTTTTTTCTCTTTTCTTTTTTCTTTTTTCTTTTTTCTTTTTTCTTTTTTCTTTTTTCTTTTTTCTCTTTTCTTTTTTCTTTTTTCTTTTTTCTTTTTTCTTTTTTCTTTTTTCTTTTTTCTTTTTTCTTTTTTCTTTTTTCTTTTTTCTTTTTTCTTTTTTCTTTTTTCTTTTTTCTTTTTTCTTTTTTCTTTTTTCTTTTTTCTTTTTTCTTTTTTCTTTTTTCTTTTTTCTTTTTTCTTTTTTCTTTTTTCTTTTTTCTTTTTTCTTTTTTCTTTTTTCTTTTTTCTTTTTTCTTTTTTCTTTTTTCTTTTTTCTTTTTTCTTTTTTCTTTTTTCTTTTTTCTTTTTTCTTTTTTCTTTTTTCTTTTTTCTTTTTTCTTTTTTCTTTTTTCTTTTTTCTTTTTTCTTTTTTCTTTTTTCTTTTTTCTTTTTTCTTTTTTCTTTTTTCTTTTTTCTTTTTTCTTTTTTCTTTTTTCTTTTTTCTTTTTTCTTTTTTCTTTTTTCTTTTTTCTTTTTTCTTTTTTCTTTTTTCTTTTTTCTTTTTTCTTTTTTCTTTTTTCTTTTTTCTTTTTTCTTTTTTCTTTTTTCTTTTTTCTTTTTTCTTTTTTCTTTTTTCTTTTTTCTTTTTTCTCTTTTCTTTTTTCTTTTTTCTTTTTCTCTTTTCTCTTTTCTTTTTTCTTTTTTCTTTTTTCTTTTTTCTTTTTTCTTTTTTCTTTTTTCTTTTTTCTTTTTTCTTTTTTCTTTTTTCTTTTTTCTTTTTTCTTTTTTCTTTTTTCTTTTTTCTTTTTTCTTTTTTCTTTTTTCTTTTTTCTTTTTTCTTTTTTCTTTTTTCTTTTTTCTTTTTTCTTTTTTCTTTTTTCTTTTTTCTTTTTTCTTTTTTCTTTTTTCTTTTTTCTTTTTTCTTTTTTCTTTTTTCTTTTTTCTTTTTTCTTTTTTCTTTTTTCTTTTTTCTTTTTTCTTTTTTCTTTTTTCTTTTTTCTTTTTTCTTTTTTCTTTTTTCTTTTTTCTTTTTTCTTTTTTCTTTTTTCTTTTTTCTTTTTTCTTTTTTCTTTTTTCTTTTTTCTTTTTTCTTTTTTCTTTTTTCTTTTTTCTTTTTTCTTTTTTCTTTTTTCTTTTTTCTTTTTTCTTTTTTCTTTTTTCTTTTTTCTTTTTTCTTTTTTCTTTTTTCTTTTTTCTCTTTTCTCTTTTCTCTTTTCTCTTTTCTCTTTTCTTTTTTCTTTTTTCTTTTTTCTTTTTTCTTTTTTCTTTTTTCTTTTTTCTTTTTTCTTTTTTCTTTTTTCTTTTTTCTTTTTTCTTTTTTCTTTTTTCTTTTTTCTTTTTTCTTTTTTCTTTTTTCTTTTTTCTTTTTTCTTTTTTCTTTTTTCTTTTTTCTTTTTTCTCTTTTTTCTTTTTTCTTTTTTCTTTTTTCTTTTTTCTTTTTTCTTTTTTCTTTTTTCTTTTTTCTTTTTTCTCTTTTCTCTTTTCTCTTTTCTTTTTTCTTTTTTCTTTTTTCTTTTTTCTTTTTTCTTTTTTCTTTTTTCTCTTTTTTCTCTTTTTTCTTTTTTCTCTTTTCTCTTTTCTTTTTTCTTTTTTATTTTTTCTCTTTTCTCTTTTCTCTTTTCTCTTTTCTTTTTTCTCTTTTCTCTTTTCTTTTTTCTTTTTTCTTTTTTCTTTTTTCTTTTTTCTTTTTTCTTTTTTCTTTTTTCTTTTTTCTTTTTTCTTTTTTATTTTTTCTCTTTTCTCTTTTCTCTTTTCTCTTTTCTTTTTCTCTTTTCTCTTTTCTTTTTTCTTTTTTCTTTTTTCTTTTTTCTTTTTTTTTTTTTTTTCTCTTTTCTCTTTTCTTTTTTCTTTTTTCTTTTTTCTTTTTTCTTTTTTCTTTTTTCTTTTTTCTTTTTTCTTTTTTCTTTTTCTTCTTTTTTCTTTTTTCTTTTTTCTTTTTTCTTTTTTCTTTTTTCTTTTTTCTTTTTTCTCTTTTCTCTTTTCTCTTTTTTCTTTTTTCTTTTTTCTTTTTTCTTTTTTCTTTTTTCTTTTTTCTTTTTTCTCTTTTCTCTTTTCTCTTTTCTCTTTTCTTTTTTCTTTTTTCTTTTTTCTTTTTTTCTTTTTTCTTTTTTCTTTTTTCTTTTTTCTTTTTTCTTTTTTCTTTTTTCTTTTTTCTTTTTTCTTTTTTCTTTTTTCTTTTTTCTTTTTTCTTTTTTCTTTTTTCTTTTTTCTTTTTTCTTTTTTCTTTTTTCTTTTTTCTTTTTTCTTTTTTCTTTTTTCTTTTTTCTTTTTTCTTTTTTCTTTTTTCTTTTTTCTTTTTTCTTTTTTCTTTTTTCTTTTTTCTTTTTTCTTTTTTCTTTTTTCTTTTTTCTTTTTTCTTTTTTCTTTTTTCTTTTTTCTTTTTTCTTTTTTCTTTTTTCTTTTTTCTTTTTTCTTTTTCTTTTTTCTTTTTCTCTTTTCTCTTTTCTCTTTTCTCTTTTTCTTTTTTCTTTTTTCTTTTTTCTTTTTTCTTTTTTCTTTTTTCTTTTTTCTTTTTTCTTTTTTCTTTTTTCTTTTTTCTTTTTTCTTTTTTCTTTTTCTTTTTTCTTTTTTCTTTTTTCTTTTTTCTTTTTTCTTTTTTCTTTTTTCTTTTTTCTTTTTTCTTTTTCTCTTTTTTCTTTTTTCTTTTTTCTTTTTTCTTTTTTCTTTTTTCTTTTTTCTTTTTTCTTTTTTCTTTTTTCTCTTTTCTCTTTTCTCTTTTCTTTTTTCTTTTTTCTTTTTTCTTTTTTCTTTTTTCTTTTTTCTTTTTTCTCTTTTTTCTCTTTTTTCTTTTTTCTCTTTTCTCTTTTCTTTTTTCTTTTTTATTTTTTCTCTTTTCTCTTTTCTCTTTTCTCTTTTCTTTTTTCTCTTTTCTCTTTTCTTTTTCTTTTTTCTTTTTTCTTTTTTCTTTTTTCTTTTTTCTTTTTTCTTTTTTCTTTTTTCTTTTTTCTTTTTTATTTTTTCTCTTTTCTCTTTTCTCTTTTCTCTTTTCTTTTTTCTCTTTTCTCTTTTCTTTTTTCTTTTTTCTTTTTTCTTTTTCTTTTTTATTTTTTCTCTTTTCTCTTTTCTTTTTTCTTTTTTCTTTTTTCTTTTTTCTTTTTTCTTTTTTCTTTTTTCTTTTTTCTTTTTTCTTTTTTCTTCTTTTTTCTTTTTTCTTTTTTCTTTTTTCTTTTTTCTTTTTTCTTTTTTCTTTTTTCTCTTTTCTCTTTTCTCTTTTCTCTTTTCTTTTTTCTTTTTTCTTTTTTCTTTTTTCTTTTTTCTTTTTTCTTTTTTCTCTTTTCTCTTTTCTCTTTTCTCTTTTCTTTTTTCTTTTTTCTTTTTTCTTTTTTCTTTTTTCTTTTTTCTTTTTTCTTTTTTCTTTTTTCTTTTTTCTTTTTTCTTTTTTCTTTTTTCTTTTTTCTTTTTTCTTTTTTCTTTTTTCTTTTTTCTTTTTTCTTTTTTCTTTTTTCTTTTTTCTTTTTTCTTTTTTCTTTTTTCTCTTTTCTTTTTTCTCTTTTCTTTTTTCTTTTTTCTTTTTCTTTTTTCTTTTTTCTTTTTTCTTTTTTCTTTTTTCTTTTTTTCTTTTTTCTTTTTTCTTTTTTCTTTTTTCTTTTTTCTCTTTTCTTTTTTCTCTTTTCTCTTTTCTTTTTTCTTTTTTCTTTTTTCTTTTTTCTTTTTTCTTTTTTCTTTTTTCTTTTTTCTTTTTTCTTTTTTCTTTTTTCTTTTTTCTTTTTTCTTTTTTCTTTTTTCTTTTTTCTTTTTTCTCTTTTCTTTTTTCTCTTTTCTCTTTTCTTTTTTCTTTTTTCTTTTTTCTTTTTTCTTTTTTCTTTTTTCTTTTTTCTTTTTTCTTTTTTCTTTTTTCTTTTTTCTTTTTTCTTTTTTCTTTTTTCTTTTTTCTTTTTTCTCTTTTCTCTTTTCTCTTTTCTCTTTTCTCTTTTCTTTTTTCTTTTTTCTTTTTTCTTTTTTCTTTTTTCTTTTTTTTTATTTTTCTTTTTTCTTTTTTCTTTTTTCTTTTTTCTTTTTTCTTTTTTCTTTTTTCTCTTTTCTTTTTTCTTTTTTCTTTTTTCTTTTTTCTTTTTTCTTTTTTCTCTTTTCTTTTTTCTCTTTTCTTTTTTCTCTTTTCTCTTTTCTTTTTTCTCTTTTCTTTTTTCTTTTTTCTCTTTTCTTTTTTCTTTTTTCTTTTTTCTTTTTTCTTTTTTCTTTTTTCTTTTTTCTTTTTTCTTTTTTCTTGTTTCTTTTTTCTTTTTTCTCTTTTCTCTTTTCTCTTTTCTCTTTTCTCTTTTCTTTTTTCTTTTTCTTTTTTCTCTTTTCTTTTTTCTTTTTTCTTTTTTCTTTTTTCTTTTTTCTCTTTTCTCTTTTCTTTTTTCTCTTTTCTCTTTTGTTTTTTCTTTTTTCTCTTTTCTTTTTTCTTTTTTCTCTTTTCTTTTTTCTTTTTTCTTTTTTTTCTTTTTTTTCTTTTTTTCTTTTCTTTCTTATTTTTTTTCATGAGTTCTTTGAATCATTATTAATGTTGTACATTTCTCCCATAATTGGGTGGGGCAATCCCTTTTTCCCACTACAAAAAATCTCAAGTGGATTAGATACACAGCCCAAATCCAGATTGAGGCCAAGATTTCAGAGAACAACACCAGCTACTCCATGGTTTTCAAAGGAGCTCAATGTTGGGATTTTTCAACCCCCAAAACACAAACCCATATCCTCATAGAGATAGATTGATTTGGTTTGTGCTCAGACTACTTTTAAGCATGGCTAACTAAATCAATCATGAATTCTTTCATCTATAGACCCTCTTATTCATTTTCTTTGAAGTCTTCAGAAATCTGTTTATAATTTTGTCTACTCTCCTCAAAATCTGCTACAAATAAATGTTGTACCAATCCCAACTCTGATCCCATTCTTTATTGTTTATTTGTTTGACCTACTTGAATCCTACCACCTGCTTCTTTTTCTCCTTCAGATGAGCTACCAATAAATCCTCTAATTTTTTTCTTTTCTTTTCTTTTTTTTTTACATCATTTAAGGCTGCCTCAGAGTAGCTTTAAACTGATATTTAATTCAACAAATTCTTGTGCCTACGTGATGTGTTTCATTTTCACATGTGTCAAGCCTTCCCCCCTACCCCCTGACAGTCATCAAGGCAAGAATGAAAAGACTCCCGATAACCTTTAGATTCTTCAAAAGGAGATGGGCCACAACTTTCCCATTCAAGTAGATCATAGAAACCCTACCTAACTTCATTGGAAGGAGTCATGCGCAACTTTCTTCCATCAAGTTAAGGTCTGTGGAGCTTTGCTTGATGCAATAGGGGGAGAGTTAGAGGGTAGACTTGCACCAAGGATTCACTAGTAGCTTGCTTGACGGAGTGATTAAGAAGAGCAACCAACTAGCTTGATTTCTGAGGAAACCTGGACCAGGTAAAACTGGTGACCTGAGATCCCGGTGAGACTGAATTCATCAACCTTGCACGTACATATCTGTCAAGTATTTGTCCAGGTGGCTGTTCTGTTTTTCCGAGGTTTGGGTGACCTGGACGTGACCGATGAAAACTCGAGACAGGTTTTGAGTAGCCGATCGTATCTCGACCCTCCGTCAATCCTTGACCATCAACAACCTTGGGTTTGTTCTTCCCAAGCTTCTCATCATCACGGCCGATCGATGATTTATTGATTTTGATGTGACTCTATAAAGTTACTAGAGGTGGCTTTGGTCCGATGACCGGTAGATTAAACCGCTGGGTTTGAGAGATGGGGTAGATGTGAGACCTCGTGAGAGTGGGATGATGATGATCATCATCTTGTGACTCGGATGTTTGGATTCCGATCACGAGTGATATCATCGGTCAGTCTAGCCGCCTAGTCCGGCAGAGTTGAGAGTGTAGCCCTAACTGAGCTTGTTTTTTTTTTTTTTTTTCTTTTTGTTCTGGCCTTGGTTCCGAGCTTGGTGGTAGGGTGGTCTGTTGGATCGATGAGTCAGTCAGGGGTGTTGGTCGTCAATCGATCTCCAAGACTCTCACGAACCGCTCCGTTCTGGATCGATGGATCGAGGGGATGCTCTGGGCTTGGATGAGATGATGAGATGATGATGAGTTGTATGGTTCGGGTGGATGGATGATGATGATGAACCTAGGCGAGGGTGGTAGGGGGATATGTACAAGGCAGCGAATAGGTATGTAAGCGAAGGATTGTACGGGACGATTGGCGCAGCTTGCTTTTGGGGGTCATCTAATTTGAAGTTCGGGGGCGATAGTCGGGTAGGAGATGTGGAAAGAGGATGATGAGGGAGGATAGGTATCCTAACCTGGATGGGGATATCGAGAGTACATCATCCCATGACGTTCAAGCGATCTCACGATGGGATTGGATGGGAGTGTCAATATTTAAAAAGTATTTAAGTCACGTGTACCATCGCCGGTATGAGAGCCAGGAAGGATGTGGATGTCGCGGTTGTAGATTTGGATACAGTCTTGTCGAACTCGATCAGGGAGGGGGTCATGAATTTGAATATCAAGTTCGAGTACGAATACGATCGTACAGATGATGCAAGTATGTACATGGATACATATAACTGATTCCGCTGATGATGGAGGAGGATGATCGTGGGTGGATGATAGGTACGTAACTATAAGTTCAGTTCCTCAACTTTGATGCTCGATATTCCAATACCGATTGACTGCTGAGAATGCGTTCCTGATGGGATGATGAGTGTGTTGATGGTTTGATATCCAAGTTTGTTGATGGATTGGTTGATGATGATATGGTGCTTATGGGCGAGGGCCTTGATGAGATCTTTTTGTTTTTTGGATCGAGCCACAAGACCGAGAACGATGGTAGGTGATGAGTACTCGGTACGAGATGACCATCTTCATATGTATTATTGATAGTATTTAATTAATGATTCGTACCCAAGGTTGAAATAAAAAAAAAAAAAAAAGTACGAACCAAGGTGAATGAATTGATTCGGAAAGCCTGGAGCGGATATGATGATGGATAAGTTACCTAGCTAAATATGCACTTACCCGATGATAGCCAGGGTACTCGACGATACATCATATGTGGATACTCTCGAGACGTGTATCTAAGTGCGTCGATAGAGATGTACACATAGAGATATACATACATCGAGCCATCCACAGCATGATCAGGCTCAGCCAGACGCCCTGGTTGATGATGATGATGAGAGGCGTTTGACCTAGAGGAGGCTGATGATGAGGAATATGGAGTAGTGGGTAAGACGACAGCCATGGATGAAGTCGAGTAGGATTGGGTAGCAGGGAGGAGGAGAAAGAAGAAGAAGAAATCGATCGGTGATGGATTGGATCGAATGAAATTATCCAACTCGTTCGACTGATCACTAACTCCCACCCCATTCTTAATCTGATCACCAGTTTGAGCCAGTAGATCACATGTTTAGTTGACACCAGTTTAAAACTGACTTATAACTCCCGGGATGTATGTACTGTAGACCGTACAGGACAGCTCACAGCACAGCACAGCACAGCTCACAGCACAATACAATACATCTTCTACCTTGCGAATCGATGGATGATGGGATTCATGATTGACGAACCCAAGCAGAGTAGAGCTCATGAGGGTCGACCTCACGAGACTCGATCGAGCCGTTCGACTGGACCCCTTGATGAGATGGTCACCACTACTCTCACTGACTGACTGACTGACTGACTGATACTGAGACTAACCAGAGATATCTCTAATAATTTACTTCTCCAGTGAGAATTAGTTAGTAGTACCACTCCTTCTCCAGTCAGACTCTTTTCTTGACTCTCATCATCATCATCATCCCCGATCTATCGATTGGGCCACGAAGAATTTCAACTCTCAAGCCCCGGTGATCGATGACAGCTGCTGCATCAGTCACCCACCATTCGAGAGTAGTAGACCTGATTGGGCTGTCTGTCTCTACTACCTAAGCATTACACTACACGACTCGTCACGTTACTTCTTAACACCTTCTTATAATAGGTGGCCTCGAGGATATCTCTATCTCCCACCCCAAGAGATAAGGATAGTTGAACCAACAAGGCTACTTCCTACCTACCGGCTAGCTAAGATCCCAGACTCCACACGGCTGGGGGAAACGGAGCTCATCCATCACACGATGATCAACTAGGCCAAGGGCAGCCATCGATCTTCATTCAATCTCTTACTTGTCGTCGAGAGAAGTGATCGTAGTCCATCAGTCGATCGGCATCCAAGTACTTCTTACTACTCCAAGTACTCAAGACCAATCCCCCATCCCAAACCAGCCACAACCACAAGCCCAGGGCCCCAATCGATCGAAGAAGATCTTAATCCAACTCAGATCCCAACTGACCATCTTCATCCACTCCTGCCCAGCTCAGCTAACTTCATCAACCAGACTAGGACCAGCTCACCTACATCATTCATTCCTTCTTCATCACCAACATGCCTTACGATCCAATCCCACGCTCAGACCATCCTTACTCCTCCTCATCGAGCTCAGTCCCACCCCAGTCACCCTCCCCACTTCAATCACCTCAACTAGACCATCCACTACCCTCTCCACCTCTGTTTAATCAACCCAACTCATCCTATACGACTTCGAACCCACTTCGATCTAATCTATTACTTCCACACCCATCCATCGAAACTAGAAGGATCAGTCATCATTCTATCGATCCAAGTACCCTAGACTCGTTCGATAGTGCCGAGGATGAACTCATCGATCATCATCTCAACGACCACTCTCCAACCCACTCCTCCAATACCACCACCACTACCACCACCACCACCACCACCACCACCACCACCACCATCACTTCCCCCATCCCCACCATCCTTCAATCTCATCCTCCCATCCCTCAATCCTCTTCCTCAAACTCCTCCCATCCCCAAAATCATTCCAACCACTCTCACCCTTCGATCTTCGCCCATCGTCTGAGTCCTCATTCTCAATCTCCATCTTCCACCCTATCCCTCTCCACCCCAACCTTCCTCCAATCCTCCTCCTCCTCCTCCTCCTCCCCCTCCCCTCACTCCAACCAATCCTCAATCTCAAGGCGTCTCTCCGGTCGATTGAGGGACTCGTATGCTAATACCTATGGCGCTCCCTCCTCAGCTGCCGGACCCGATCTATCGAGTCTCAGCGCCATCGCCTCCGGTCTCGTCGGTGGCGATTACGGCCCATTCCCACATGAACTCAGTCATCCCGGTATCGGCTCTCATCATTCGATCCTCCTCAACAATCGTAGGCTCAGCGCTAACGGTAAGCCATTCACATCAAAACTCCTTCTCCCCCCTCTCCCTCTCAAGCATGACATTCAACTAAAGAGGGGTATTAAACAAAAAAAAAAAAAAAAAAAAAAACCCATCTTTCATCATCTTCCATCCTCCCCTACACCTTATCTATCCCTAGATCCTATCGTCGATCTCACCGGTTCCACCAAGTACTCCGCCGCATTCAATCATCATCTCAAGAGTCGAAGGCCTCCATCCGCAGATTGCTACTCGGGTTCGGTCAGAGATTCCTTGGTGTCCTACGATGAGATCAATCCGGCCCATCTCTACGGTACCATGTCCCTCGCTCCTCCCGGTCTCCACTATGGTGGCGCATTCTCAGAAACGACCGAAGATTTACTGTGGAAGGATGAGAATAAGGAACCTGACGATTTCTTACACGATCCCGACCCCGATTTCGATTCGAGGGCCGATCGAAAGTTCATCATCTGGTCTCGTCGGGGTTGGATGAACGTCGCCTCTCTCTCGGTCCTCGTCGGTGGTCTCATCGGTCTGTTTGCACTCTACCCGATCCTAACCTACGTCCTCAAGCGTGGTCCAACCGCATTGGGTTGGAACCTGGGCGGGGTCAATGGTACCGGTCAGTTTCCCGATATCCCCAACCTACCCAGATTGATCGATGTGACGACCCCCGAGAGTGCCAAGACTAGGACTGGAATCGATGGTAAAAAATACAACTTGGTCTTCTCCGATGAGTTCAATACCGATAATCGTACCTTCTGGGCTGGTGATGACCCCTTTTGGGAAGCCGTCGATATACACTATTGGTCAGTCCCTTGACTCGGTTCGACCTTCACCGATCATCATCCTTTCTCATCCTCACACACACACTCACACACACACACACCCACACACACCCACACCCACACCCACACACACACCCACACCCACCCACACCCACCCACACACACACACACACATCTTGGCTGAGCTGGCTATTCGTCTACTTAGGCAAACTACCAACTTTGAATGGTACGACCCCGATGCCATCACCACCAAAGGCGGAAGTTTGATCATTCAAATGGATCAAGAGAACATTCACGATCTAAGGGTTCGATCGGGCATGCTCCAAAGCTGGAATAAGTTTTGTTTTACCGAAGGCTATATTGAAGTGAATGTTTCCCTACCCGGTAGACCTGGCGTTCAAGGTCTTTGGCCGGGTGCTTGGACGATGGGCAACTTGGCAAGAGCTGGGTTTGGGGCGAGTAATGAAGGAATGTGGCGTAAGTGGTGAAGGCCTACTATTCTCCAAGTTCACCGAGTTCGATCAAAGATTGACCCTGGATGCGCCCTCCGTCCCTCGACCCCCTTTGGATCGATCAGCTTATTCTTACGAGGCTTGTGATGTCGGAACGTTACCCAACCAGACTATGCCTGATGGACGAACGCCTCCAGCCGCCAAGACATCCGGTTCCCCAGATTATGGTGGCGAATTATCGTGGTTACCCGGCCAACGAACTTCAGCCTGTACCTGTAAGGGCGAAGATCATCCTGGACCATCGGTCGATGTAGGTCGCTCGGGTCCCGAGATCGATATCCTCGAGGCTCAGTATGCCTACGGTCCCAACGGTAATCTAGGGTCGATGTCTCAGTCGATTCAGATCGCCCCTATGGATGAAGGATACCAATGGCAGAATGACTCGAGCTCGATGCACATCGCCAATCCAGCCACCTCACCCAGACCTGAGACGGGTACGATCATCAACAAATGGCACGGGTCGATCTGGCAAGAATCCTTATCTGGAATCACCCTTACCGATGGAACATCCTACGAAGGTCATGGCTTTCAACAGTTTGGATTCGAGTACAATAAGGGATTCCAAGCCGATGGGGGCAGAGTCTCTTGGACCTATGGCGGCCAAGAGACGTGGACGATCTACGCTAATGCCCTCGCCGGTCAATCCGGTACTCAAGTCTCTCCTCGACCGATCTCGACCGAACCGATGTATGTAATCTTGAACCTGGGTATTTCGTAAGTCGACGGCTCCCTCTGTTTAGCAATAGCAAATAAATCTCCCAACCTGTGTGCTGGTCTTTGAAAATCATCATGATGAATCTTCTCAACCATTGTCGTCCTTCCAACTTTTCAAAACGATTTTTTCACGAATAGTAACAAGTTCCAAACGGTCGAGTGGCAGAAATTGACGTTTCCGGCGAAGATGTACATTGATTACGTCCGGATCTACCAACGAGAGGGCCATACGAACATCGGTTGTAGCCCGAAAGGTAAGCCTTTGAGACTTGATGATATGTTCTAATTGATCTTCGAAGTGGGAAAGGGCACTGTCTGCCAGTCGCTTTGCCCTTCTACGATAGGAGAACCTTTCCCTTTATACCCCGAGCGAAGTCGAAGAGATCATTGAGGATCCTTTTTTTTTTCGCCTTGAGCGTTGGATTAATTTTTCATCTTGGTTGTTGATTATTTTTCTCTCTAACCCCAAAGATCGACCGACGGAAGATTATATCAAGCGACACCTCGGGGCTTACATGAATGCGAACTATACCACTTGGGCTCAAGCTGGGTTAGTAGTTTATTTCTAGCTTTTCTCCAGTTGTCGTCGAAAACCTTGATATATTTCTTAACCCATGCGACGTGTTTTCTGTTCTGATGATGATGTATACAGGTATAGCATGCCTAAGAACCGATTGAAAGATTCATGCTAAGTATATACTGAACGATACGAGAGGAAAGAAGGTGACGTGACTGCTCGAATAAGATATCACGTTTTAATAGTCCAATCAAGATCAGGACTTTTTTTCTAGAAAAACTAAATTACTCAAAGACACCATCATTTGAAGAAGAAAAGTCGTATAAACAATCTCTTGCACCCCAGTCTTGCAAGAACATTCATTTCGAACGTTTGAAGAAATCTTTCTTTTGTTATATACCTAATTTCTATTTTTTTTTTTTTTTTTGACAACACGCGGCGCACGATTTTGATTTGGCGGGTGATCCTCCTGCTCAAAATACTTAACTTACCCACCGATCAAATTTCTTTATACGATCGACCAGCCGTAGCTACTTTTTTGGTTTTGCTTGACTTTTGACTCTTTGATCATGTAAAAAAAAATACAAAAAAAAAAACCCCCCGAAACCGAAAACAGCAAAAAAAAACCATCTTGATCATCTTCTTTGATTAAAACAATCTCTTAGCCAATATGCATATATGTATAGAGTTTTTTTTTTTTTTTTTTGGTATGTATCGTCTAATAATGAATGATTTCGTTTCAGAGTCACCTCTACGTACGTCCGGCAGGGTGCGCAAACCGCCAGGATGAATTTCCACCCCCCCCCCCCCGCGTTTTTTGATCAAATCTAAATCGAGGCGAAAAAAAAAGGGGTGTGGTTGGGGAGAGTGGGAGCACACATAGGTAGACAAGTTTTTATTGATGAAAGCTTTTTGATTCGATGGCTGGGTAGGAGGAGACGGACGTGATGGGATCTGAAGCCTATCTTGTATCACACCCGTCCCCACCATCGCCACCACTTTTTCTTTTTATTGGGATCGGGCGGGCGGGTTCATGCTTCTGAACGAGTACATACTTATCAGGATCCACATGAGCTTGAGAGAGCTGTCTACCCTAAGAGCCTCCTCCCAGCGTCTCGAGAGAATCCTCGACCACTTTGATAACTCGTCGAGGCGCGCAAGGAGGTTGGATAACTGTCTAAACCAGATCTCAGACGTTCGTCGTAATTAGTCGGGCTCGGGCAACCGTCATATCGAGCAGGTTACCGCCGGACTCCACCATCGTCGCTTCCTCACATCCCATCACCGCTTCGATAAGGGCTGGGAGCGCTCCCGAACAGGTCAAAAGAGAGAGAGAGAGAGAGAGATCGATTGAGAATAACATCAAATGGGTGGGGGTGGGGGGGGGGGGGGGTTGGTTGATGGAAGTGATGAAGTTCTAAAGGGGGGTGTGGCAGGGTGGGGTGGAGTTATGGAGGAGGAGGGTGGAGGGCAGACAGGATTTTGCTCGTTGAGGATCTTGTCCAGCCAAGAGTTATGAAGTCCTACCCAGTGTAGAATGGTGGCTTGATTTGAAACATCCTTGAAAAGTCTGCTTATCAAGCGCCAACTTATCATGTCCAAGTGTTAGATACTCTAAGTGATTTGGAAGCCAGCTGGCCAGGCCCGTTTGAGGGAGGGGGTAGGGTTGTGGGTTAAGAATACAAAATGAGTACATAGGTGCCTTCTGAAGGATTAGTCAACCTAGGTTATGCCAACCCTTAGTTATCATTTCTCAAGATTGTATGGACTGTCTACATCATCAGTCAGAGTATTAGGATCATAGTTTCTCCATAAGCTGAGATACCCACCCGTGATGAGGATTACAGTTCACCATAGGAGGGTGTGTGTGTGTGTGTGTGTGGGGAGGGGGGGGGGGGGCAAGTTTTATTTGAGGTAATAAGTGCATGTTGGTCTGATGCTTGGGGAGGAAAGCCAAATCTGACGGGTGTGAGGATGGACCTGACCTGATCTAATGGTTGGATGAAAAGGATGAGTTGCATGATCTGAAGAAATTGTTTAATTTATCGTTTGAAATCATACCTTGTATCACTTGTGATGGGATCTTGTCCCAACCTAGAAAAGGAATGATGGGTTGAACTCAAGATCCTAGGGAATTTTTTTTTTTTTTGAATAATTTTTTCAAGGGAGCATTATCATCATGTCTGGGTGATCAGATATAGAGAGCCAATAGAAACCCAGCGATATACAGATACATCAACAACATCATAAAATAAGCAAATCAACATTTCTTGGTTAAACCTCAGATCAAGATCTACACAAGCTCATCACCTCCATAGCCCTACCACCCTTTCCCCAAATCCCTCCAAAATTTTTTTCCCCCCCTGCCCCTGCCCCCCCTCACAAATGAGCCTTTGAAAATCAGAGGGTTTGGTACAGGATAGAACAGGCTTACTATCTCCATAAACTTGAGATCACTCAAAATTCAATCAATCTTCAATCCTTGAACCTTTGACCATCAAATTTTCTACCTGCCATGGCTAGACCCTTTTTCAACTCAAAATATATATATATATATATGTATGTATTTGAACACTGCTTGATTCCAGGGAATAAAACATACCTTTCCAAATTGAACCTTGAGTCGTTTATCTGTATCTGATACAGTTTCCTCCCTCTTTGATTGATTTTGAATCAGTTATATGAATCATTCAACCGAGATGATGTGAAATCTTGACCACACTATTGCCAAGAGACTCAAAAGTATGTATAGATACCAGGGGTTTTTTTTTTTCTTCTTCTTCTTCTTTCTTTTTTCTTCTTTTCTTCTTTCTTTTTTCTTCTTTTTTCCTTTTTTTTTTCCCTTTCTTTCTTTTTTCCCTTTCTTTTTTTCTTCTTTTTTCCTTTCTTCTTCTTTTTCTTTTTTTTTTCTTTCTTTCTTTCTTTTTTTTTTTTTTTTTTTTTTTCTGAAAATTAAGATGAGTTTATCTAGAAGACAATTTTTCACCAAGATCCAATCAAAAAAAAAAAAAAGAGTACTATGGCCCACTTCTTTCTTTCTTCTCTGCACAACCTTGAACATTTTGAGTTCCTAGAATTTATTTAATTCCCATGTTTGATTTATAGTGTGGATTGTTATGGGTAAAATTTTAATAGGTTGTATCAGAGTTCATAAAACCCACCATTCTTAATGGCAGGTTTGTGAAATACCCATAGCCCCTCACTGGTGTATTTCAAAATGGCAGGTTTCAAACATGAAATCTGCCATTTATTCATCTTAACCTAAATCATGCAAAAAAATTCCTTCCACCCCTCCAGGTCATCAAATCTAAGATCTTCAACATCATCATCCCCCCTTCCAACTTCTCAAGGCCCTCAAGCAGCACAGATCAATACCATCATCCACAAATATCTTACATCATCCAAACTAATTAGCTTATTGTCACCTTCCTTGATCCATCATGATCCCATAATTCCTTGTCAATCCTTCATCCAAGACTACCACTATCACTATTCATAATCACTCAATTCTAGAATTTCATCATCATCCAGACTGCAAGGCTGTCATCATCCATTGTATGGTTTTTTTTGGTTGATATTCCTTGGTTGTAGGCTCACCACATCCAACGTTCCAACTGATTGATTGTCCAGAGCTGTGTCTGGAGCAAGACCCAATGAAAACCATCCAAAGGATTCATCTCCTCCAGCCACCGCCCAGCCAACAACCAAAAGTGATTGTACAAGAGTCAGCAACTGTACCAATGGTCATCCTAACCCCACCACCATCTCAAGCTCTGAGGTCAATCACTTCAACCATCTGGGTTCAACCTGGTGGTACAAATGCAGTGGATTTGGCCTCTTACACCAGATGAATTCAATTTGAGTCCAGTTCATAAATGTTTGATTATCCAACAATTGTCACTTACCCCTCCAACCTACAAGATCTTGATCATCACCTCAAGGTTCAATTGATTCAAACTCATTTGATCACCACCACCACCATGCTCTGTTGGATTTGTTCAAGTTCTTAAAAGACCAACAAGTACTCAACATTGGTTCTGGTGGCAGTATCTTCTCCAAAGTCTTGGCTAGGTTGGGCACCCAGGTACACTATCCCCTTACATAGATGTACCTAATGGGTGTACTCATGAGTGCATTTTTCTGGACACTTTTTTTTTTCTATTATTTTTGATTTTTATTTATTTATTTATTTATTCATTTCTTTTTATTTCTTTTTTTTTTATTTCTTTTTTTATTTCTTTTTTGAAAGGTTCTCCAAGTCAGTCTTACTGGGCCCCCCTCCCAGAGGGGGGGGGGGGGGGGGGGGGGGGGGTTAGGGGTTATTGGGTGAGAGGGGGTCATTGGGTGGGAGAGTATTTGGGTGGGAGGAGTAGGAGAGAAGGAACAACATCAGTAAGTATTGTTGCTGTGTTAGCTGTGGTAGTCAAGGACAGGGGGGCTCAGGGATTATGAAGAAGTGTGAAGAGTGGCATAGGGACTTGATGGAGCAGGGAGATAAAGAGGTTCTTGCAATGGGAGGCTAGACTACACAATGAAAAAGACCATGATGGAAAGACAAAGAGAATTGGAGAGGCTATTCATCAGAGGATACCAGCAGCTGATGGAGAGTTTGATTTGATGAAAGAGGACTTGCAATCACTTTGAACAATGAATTGTATCAATATTACCAGGCAATTTTTCTGAATTTTTTAACCAACCAGATAAAAGTCTGAAATTATATAACCATTCCCCCTGCCACCCCAAAAAGTAACCAGAAAAAATTAAAAAAGAAATGAAAAAAGAAACAAAAAACAAAGAGAGAGAGAAAAATAAAAAAAAGAGAAATCAAAGAAAAAGAAAGCAAAAGAAAGCAAAAGAAAAAGGAAGAAAAGAAAAAAAAAAGAAACAAGGAAAGAGAAAAGAAAAGAAAAAGAAAAAGAAAAAGAAAAAGAAAAAGAATAAGAAAAAGAAAAAGAAAAGAAAAAGAAAAAGAAAAGAAAAGAAAAGAAAAGAAAAAAGAAAAAAAAAAGGAAAAAAAGAAAAAGAAAACAAGAAAAGAAAGAAATAAAAAAGGTAAAAAAGAAAGAAAAAAAAAAGAAAGAAAAAAAAAGGGGAAAAAAATAAAAGAAAAAGAAAAGAAAAGAAAAGAAAAGAAAAAGAAAAGAAAAGACAAAGAAAATAAAAAGAAAAGAAAAAGAAGAGAAAAAGAAAAGAAAAAGAAAAGAAAAGAAAGAAAAGAAAAGAAAAAGAAAAGAAGAAGAAAAAAAGAAGAAGAAAAGAAAAAAAGAAAAAAAAAAGAAAAAAAAAAAGAAAAAAAAAAAGAAAAAAAAAAAGAAAAAAAAAGAAAGAAAAAAAGAAAAAAAAGAAAGAGAAAGAGAAAGAAAGAGAAAAAGAAAGCATTCAGAAAAATACTCCCATTAGGTATATCTATTTAATGGGTTTGTGTGCATGATCTCCCTGCTCCATCAAGTCCCTATGCCACTCTTCACACTTCCTCATACTCCCTGAGCCCCTCTGTCCTTGACTACCACAGCTAACACATCAGCAATACTTAATGATGTTGTTCCTTCTCTCCTACTCCTGCCACCCAATGAGCCCATCCCCCCCCCCCCCCTCTGGGAGGGGGGCCCAGTAAGACTGACTTTGAGCACCTTCCAAAAAAAAAAAAATAACAAGAAAGAAATAAATAAATAAAAAGAAAAAACAATAGAAGAAAAAAGTGTCCAGAAAAATGCACCCATGAGTACACCCATTAGGTATATCTATGTAAGGGGATAGTGGTACTTGGTATTGATGCAACCAAGAATAGAACTCAAGCCACTCAACTTCACTCTTGATCCAATCCTGAATTACAGCCTAGGCTTGAGAAATCATCTAACTCTAACTCCTCCTCCTCCAATAATGATGATGATCATCATCATTGTAATCCTGAAGCTCCCTCCTTATTAGTCAGTCAAACCGGGTTTGAACAACAACTCAGATCTAGGTTACAAAAGATTTTTCAAGAACTCCAAGCTGGAACATCATCATCATCATCCCATAGTCAATTTCCATCCAAACCTTGTCTTTTGAACAAACCAGGACTGAAGAGAGTCCAAGATCTTATCAAGGATGCCCTTAAGGGGTAAGGTCAGGATGGGATTTCTAAACAAGACTTTGCACTCTAAAGTGGAGGCACAAGGGTGATCCCACAACTGAGCTCACATAACTATCAAGTCTTGGCCACAACCTGGAGTCAAAATATCATTGGTTTCTTCACTGAAGCCAAGATGGTGATCCAGGGTCCTCAAACAATGCTCCAAACATTTTTCATCAATTCCTCTCCCAAACAATCATCCCTCTAGGCCAACTGTTTTGATGAACCAAGTTTGCAGTAGTCCTGCTACTTTGAATGGTTGGTGTTGATTCAAGTGTGTGATGAGCAGATTGTGAGCTGGGGTTATCATTGTGGGAAAGCGGTGATTATCTGATGAGGCTGAGCGTCTGGAGAGGCACATTGGCTCATCTGGCAATGGCACAATTACCTTAGTGGTTAAAGCATAACTCAAAAGTGTTGAGGTCATGGGTTCAAATCCCATAGTGTGCAGTTAAATTTTGGATTGTAACACTGTCACTTCCATCAAAAATGTTATACAACAAATTGAATCCTTTCTCAATCCTCACACCAAGCACAGTAGGTGCCTGGAGGGAACAGGATGGGAGGAGATGATTTGACAAACATACAGAGATGTGGAAAGAATAGGGCTTGAAACCCTCAAAATTTCATACAATGAATTTAATCCCTTCTTGATTCACACCCCAATTGTAGTATGTGGATGGTAGGAGATGATTTGACAAGAATACAGAGACAGGGAAAAAATAGGGCTTTTCAGCATTGGCTAAAGGGGCCATGTTTGGATTGATAGTCCTTGAATTGCTTCCTCAACTGTTTGGATGAAAGAGCCAGACTACCTTTTTTTTTTATTCTTCAGTTTGTTTTCCATCAGGAGATATTAAACTCATTAAAATTAGAGGATGGTGGTTGGAAAACTTGGGTTTAATTGTTGGATCCAAAGCAAGTGTCATAGTCGGAGGGAATTTTGAGACAGTTTACCAGGATGATGTGATCAGCGCTCTTGAGCTTACTTGAGCATTTGAAAGCTGATGGGGGAGGATTGTTTGATGAAGAGTTCCTTGGGGATGTTTGATTTGGTCCATTGGATCTTTTTGTGGACTTGCGGGTGGAGGTTTGCTGAGGGGCCATTTGAAAAGAGTAAGAGGGATGAAGGGATGAAGCAATGATAGCAATAAAGAAATGAGATTTAGGATGTGATGAAAGAAACCAAGTGATAAGAGTGATGAAGCAATGAGGATAGAAATGAAGAGATGAGAGTCATGAAGCAATGAGATTTATAAAGAAATGAGAGTTAGGATTTGATGAAAGCAACAAAGTGATGAGAGTGATGAAGCAATGAGGATAGCAATGAAGAGATGAGAGCAATAAAGCAATGAGAGTGATGAATTGATGAGGGGATGAGAGTGATGGAGCAATGAGGATAGAAATGAAGAGATGAGAGTGATGAATCAAATTTTTTGGATGAGGTTTGAGGTAAAATTTTTCCAATCAGGTTGGAGGCTGAAACCAGGGGTGATGACATGGAATGATGTGTGGTTGAGGTGGTGAAATACTTTAAAAACTTTATTTGAAAAAACACATTAATTTTCATGTAACTATGACACATCTGATGTGAAATAAGTGTTTTTTTTTTTTTTTTTTATTTTTAATGGAGGATTTGGGTTGGAAACCACCTTTAAGAAATGGTGGGTTTGCTTAACTCTGATAAGCCCTAATGTATATATATATATGTATATTTGTATAAATTTTTTTTAAAAAGAATTGGCTGTACCCAGAGTGACTGAAGTTTTGAATTCCACCTTGGAATTCTGCTCCACTATCAACTGTGGCTATGAAAGGGAGACTGTAATTGACAAAAGAATTTTACAATTTCATGTAATAAATTAAGTTCAACACCAAAAAAATTCAATTGGGATGAAAATCCATTCATCCCAACCAAACGTAACCTTTTACAGAAAAGTATGAAAAATTAACTTCCCCCATGTGTATGAGATACAAATAAAAATTCTAAAAGAATCAATATTGTGGGAATTATTGTCTAAATCAAGTTTTTCCTCAAGATAGAGTGCAAGCTTATTAGTTTTAACTTTAAATTCATTCATCTATTTATGCTCTTGAGTATCTTTTAACTGTGTGAACTCTATAATATACTTGATTAGTTACTTTTACAGTTGCACCTTTGACATTGATTATAGTGGCTACACTGTCCTATGCTGTTCTCCAAGTTGTCCAGAATATAATTATCCAGCATTGAATAATTTTATCCATTTTTGTTTCTCACTTGTCAACCACCAGTCAGCCCTTCTTGTACCTAGACTGCTTAAGCTTCCAGTTCTCAAGTGAATCAATCTTCATCCATTCTGATTAACATTGAACCAGAGTGCCTTCCTAAGACTCCCTGGATCTGCTCCTTTTGGCTTCAAAAGATACTTCTCATCCTTTCCTCTTGTTCCAAACCAGAGCAATTGGCCCAAAAATTCAACAAATATCTCTTGTTGAAATTCATTTCTCCATCAGAAGTAACTCTCATCTTCTCAAAATGTTTTCAACTGAATAAAAAAAAAAAAGCTCTCATCTTCCTGAAATTTTGTCAACTGAAAAAAACAAAAACAAAACAAAACAAAAAAAACCCTCCAGCCATAAGAAACAGAAACCCAACCAACTCCTTATTTCTGATTTTTCCAAAATTAACCAAGTTATTGTGTAAGTTCTGCAATAAAAATTCTTTATCCTACTGACCAGTGGTCAATATGAGAAGGATAGGAATTACCAATTTTGAAAAAAAAATTCCTTCCCATCAAATAACCTTCATAACATTCATTCTAGACCCCATTCAAAAAATTTTCTCAATTGATCCACTCAGAAATTTGAGAATTTTCAAAATCAATCTTCAGAATGATTTTAAAGATTCAAAACTCTGAAATGATCCAAGTTTTTTTTTTTTTTTTTTTTTTTTTTTTTTTTTTTTTTTGACTACATTTGTAGTTGAAAAAAGGCCTGAATGAGTTTAGGGTAGGATGTGAGAAGAAGTCTTTAAGGTTTCAAAAACAATTAAATTCTCCAACTTCTTAGATTTTTGCAGCCTGAAATTGAGGAGACCTTATTTAATTGATTCTCCAGCACCAGAATCTTCTTTTTCTGTGAACAGTAATTTTGTCCTCCTTGATTTGGAAGAAAATTAGGGCCTGTCAGAGTTAGAAAACCCGCCATTATTTTGTTTTTGACCAAACCCCCAATTTTAATGGCAGGTTTCTGAAATACACATACCCCCTAACTGGTGTAGTTTAAAATTGTGTGTTTCATGAAAATGGCAAATTTCAAACATCAAATCAGTCATTTATTCATCATCATCCATCCACCATCCATCAAACACAAAACACCAGTCCACACCTCCACATCAGCAAATCCATACCAATCCTATCTCCATTGCTTCACACACATCTCATCTCCATTTCTTTACATCTGCATCACTTCAAATCTCAATTGCTTCACATCTACTTTGCTTTGCATCTCCATCACATCACACACATCCAATGATCATCAAATCACCCCGCATCACATCACTGTCTTTCTCAACATTCAAAATCAAACTTCCTGGCAGAAAGTTGAAAATGTTGGAATCCCTTGACTCAACAACCAACCAGAAAACCTAGTCGGAACTCAACCACTTTTTTCAATGTGAAAACTCAATAAAACTAAACTATGTTTATCACTATTTAGGTTTCAAGGAGCATGTACCTACTTTCATTTATCAACCATTCTCCTCTTCTCCTCTTCTCCTCCTCTCCTTTTCTTTTCTAATCTGTTGTTGTTCCCCCTTCTCATTGCTAATAACTTGTTCAGGTATTTCCCCATCTTTTTGCCTCCTTTGATCCCATGATTGGTGCCCCACTTGCCTTAACTTGATGGTCCATTCTTTCAGGTTTGCAGGCAACTTCTTCTTTCATCTCTTCATTTCCTTTTATTTATTCCTCTGCAATTTTATAGTCTGTTCTTTCTCTCTATGATTGCATCCTAAAATACATCCTTTATTGTTTCCCCTTCTCATTTCTCATACATTTTTCAGGTATTTCACCATCTCCTTGCCTTTTTTGTTCCCATAAAATGTGCCCAACTTGCCTTAACTTTCTGGTCCATTAGTTAAGTTATTTACCCATTGTGTTGCCTCCTTTGGTCCCATGACCTGTGCCCCACTTGCCTTACCTTTCCGGTCCATTTTTTCAGGTTATGAGCACAGATAAATACCAGAAATGCATCCAATAGGACAAGGAATGCGTCAGAGATCAAACACATCCTGAATCATGCCCTTCCCAACTTCCCTTCTTGTCAGCTTGCTACTATGTACAGAGCAACCTGTCATATCAACACAAAACTATAAAAAATAAGAATATATAAATTAACAAAAGAAGGAGTGATAAATCCATAAATATCATTAAAGAAATAGATTCCTCACCAAAAATTAGGTAGGGTCACTCACTGACCCCACCCTTGAAATCCAAGTCCTTACATTTTTAAAATAATTAAAAAGAAAAGTACTAAAAATTACAACACCAGTATGGCACCTTTTTGCCATTTTAACATTTCACACGTGTTGTCACGTATAGGGTTTACACCTAAAATTCACTCAGAATTGAGGTGTTGTGTATATTTTAGGATTTACATGCAGAAATGTGTGATGTCAAAATTCCCACACGCAGCCCCGCATCATTACATACCCCTACCTACTCATAGTAGCAGTCTCCCGCGTACTAGAGACCCGCGCGCAGCTAAATTCTGCCATGCACGCAGCGGATCCCACCCTGCGCGCATCTGAACAGACTGATCCCCGGTCTGGATCTGTTGTGACTAACCTGACAACCAGGTACCACTCAAAAGAGCTAAAACCTAATTAGGGTTGCCTGGCATATGTAACAAGTTGAAATATGCATTAGTAATAATCTAAAAAGATCAAAACTTGATTAAAATTAATAAAAATTAAGTTTAGAACATTTTTTAATAATAAATTAAAGATCAAGGATTACCATGTAAATCATTGACTCTGATCTTTAATGACCACAAAACACTACAAGGAGTGTTCATAAAAATTATTAAAAATTATCTACGTGATCAGAAGATAATGAAAAATTAGTAAACGTCCACATTTGTTCAATATAAAGCAATATTAATAGTACAAGTGCAGGATAAGTGCAGAATGATCAAATTTACGCCATAATAGATTAACAGATCCTGTGGCTAAGATAGTACAGAAATCCAGCAGATCTAAGGTCACCTGATTAACAGAACCAAGTGGACGTGCTAATCTTTCCCTGACTGCCTTGCCAGCCTCAGCCCCTGAGCAGAACTCTCTCTGAGCGCCCTGAGAAGCTCAAAATCACCCCAAAAAGGTATTTATACAGACCTCTTTGGATCCATTATTCCATCATCAGTTTACCCGGAATTATTATTATCAATCAGAAACCGTGTCATTGTTAGTCAAGTGCTTATGAAGAGTCTAAAAAAGTGATTTATGACCAAGTCTGTAGTATTATTATTCATTTCTTAAAAACCAATCAACACTTGAAGTTTAGTCAGGCAATCCAACCCATCTGCTCTGAAACCCTTCCTATTATTGCAGGATTTTTGTGATAAAGTGCTCAGAGTGAGTTTTTCCCTTCCTGTCTAGGCCAGTGTGCTGTTATGCCCGGCCATCAGTAGAGTAAGCCCTTTCTAAGGCACCCATCTTCATTCCAAGGTTCTTAAACTGCCTAAGGAGGCCCCTTGAAGAGAAGTTGCTTTGTCTGTAAAGACCCCCAGTAGTATAATACTGTGGCCCCTCTTTTATATACATATTTAAAACCTTTTATTAACAAACCAATTAAACCTTGCAGCTGCTCTTATTATATTATTTATTTGAGCCTCTAAGCGTTTATTTTTGGAATAATAATAATTATTATTATTCCAGTATTTTTATCACTCTCTATAGCTAAAGGACTGCAAGGTTCCTGGTATCAGAGAGATGACACTTCTTCTGAATCTATCCCCCTTATCATCATGATCTCCTCCTGCCACCTCCTCCAGTGGTGATCTTCACTCCTCTGGTGATTCAGTTTCTTTGTCAGGTGACACTATTTGAGATCTCCTACTAGGAGTGCATCAAGTAAACAGCTCATCAAACCCTTCTGGCCCCATGGCAGACACCTCCAACTCTAGAGGCATCCTGAGCAAAAAACTCTCCAGAACCTGTAAATTCTCAAGCTGGTGCAATAATTTTCTCACTGCACTTGGCTATAAGGATCTGGTCAGTGTTTTACTTGAAAACTCAGAAGAAATTACTCCCAAAATCTAACTAAAGAAGAAAAAAGCCACCAGATTCATCCAACTACGCCTTGAAAAGCAGAATTTAACTCTTTTTGTCAAGGATCCAACCAAATATGAACCCAAGTAACTCTGGGACTCAATTTGTGATCACTATGAGACAAAATAGCTTGAAAATTGGTGAATTTAATGGATAAAATTTACAATATTCCCTTTTCTGATGGCCACCTACAAGACTTCATCAATAAAATTGGAGAAAAATTCTTTCTCCTTCTGGAAGTTTCATTTGACAATTTTGACACCTCCACCATTGACACACTCTGGGAAATTATAATCCTCAAACAACTTCCTCCATCTTTTATAGTCATGCAATCACTCAAATTTTCTCAATATAATAGAAAGAAAGCTAAAATACCAATTGAAACCTTCCTCTTGGAACTTGAACTAGAACTACAATGCCAGTCCAAATCCATAAAAAACTCACAAGTGTAAAATGGTAAAAGAATCTAGTGAAACTAGACCAGGCTGAATTTCAGAAAAAGGAAGATAAGGATGAGAGAATAAAGAAGATAAGAGTATGAAGTCTGATCCAATAGAATAGGAATACCAACATTGGAGAGGATTTTGAAAACAGGATTATGGCCTAAAGGTAGACTGGGCAGAATCTGATAGAAAAAACTGAAGTGTATAGAAAATGAGAATGTGAGAAAAAGCACCAAGAGAAATAGAGGATGGAGATTTATGGAGCTCTGAATTGTGATGTTTGAGTATTCCTGTGACTAATCCAACCAGAGCAAAAACTGATCTGAATGAGAAAATGGAGGTAAAAGGTAAGACAGGATGTAGATTTGAAGATGGTCAGGAAGCCTATGGTAATTTGGTTTATGGGGTGATCAAGTCTTCAGGAGATTGTAGTTGATGAGGATCAAGATTTTCAGTGATGTGAGAATCTGAAGGAATGTGAGAAGTGAGACTAGTATGAGAGTTTGAGAGGATGAGCTAAAGTTGAGTGGAGAAGAATGGCACCAAGGAGTTGTGTGAAGTTCACAGATGATATTGCAGGGGTTTGTGAGGGTTACAGAAGACTTGCTGGTGAATTTCACACACCATGACACAGTGAGAATAAATATAAAGAGGAAGGAAAAAGAAAGATGAGAATGGAAATGTAAGACTCAACACAACGACACAACTCTACATCAAGAGAGTTCATGAGTTGACATACTCTGCCAAATGTTTTACCCCTGCATTACTAGCAGCTTTTGTTAGAGCTTTATCCCACATTTCTTGTGATTTGATCAATTTCATTTTAATAACTCCATTGTTTAGGCTGTAACATAGGCTTTTGAGTTTGATATTGATGTGCTTCACATGAGACTTGGTGACAAATTTCTTGAGATTATCTTCAAGACCATTTTTGTTGATTAAGTTCACAGGGGGATTGAGATTTTCACACCATATCTTTCTTAATAGGTGGTGGATCCAACTCCCTTCTAACTGGCTTTCAAAAAGATGTTTTGATTCTGATTCTGTGGAGAAGTGGGCCATGACACGTTGTTGCTGACTGGTCCAGTAGATAGGGCTTCCCTTGAAAAGACAAATGAATCCATATTTCAACTTTTGAGTATCTGGTTCATCTACCCAGGTAGCATCACTTTATATCACAATATGATTGGCGGCAGATTTGCGTCAGATTATAAGCTTGAAGTCAGTCACTTCTAGGAGTTATTGCCAGACATGGAGGACTTCCTTCCAATTTTTGATACTGGGTCTTTCAGAAAAGCAAGCCAAGCTTGATACAGAAAAGCTGATATCAGGTCTGCAAAGGTTGGCTATGAAGTTGAGTCAGCCTATGAGAGATTGATAGTTGACCTTCAGTTATTTGAACTTCTCAAATTTTTCATCCATGGCTGGTAGTAGATTTAATCCCGCTTTGCAGGGATTATTCATTGGTTTGGCGTTGATTTGGTTTAGTTCTTCAAGGCCTTTTTTGATGTGATTGGGAAAAGAAAGGCTGATAAAGTCTTTGCCTCAGTCAAATTTCATTCCTAAGAGTGTGTCAACCTTGTGAGCTGTAGAATCTTTGATTTTTTTTGGAAAGGTGGTTTTGAACGTCTCTACATTACCAACTACAACCAGGTTCTCATCATGGAAAAACAGGCTTGTAACTGAGTAATTGTGGAGGTATAGGCAAGGATTGGAGTCACTTTCTCTGAATCTTTTGCTTTTGATCCAGCCAAAAAGAGTTCCATACCAGTTTAGTGGGGCTTGTTTAAACCGTAAAGAGATTTTTTTAATTTTAAGAATTTAAAGGTTCTCTTGGAACCTACAGGATTTTTGATGTAGAAGTTATTTTCAAGAGGTGTTTGAAGAAAAGCCCCCTTGACATTGAATTGAAGAATAGGAAAATCCTTGTCAACTGAGTACGCCAGGAGGGCCTGCAAGGAAGCTATTTTCCCAGTAGGTGCAAAGGTATTGAGGTAGTAAATT
Organism: Puccinia polysora; assembly: GCA_025617555.3. Lineage (NCBI taxonomy): Eukaryota > Fungi > Basidiomycota > Pucciniomycetes > Pucciniales > Pucciniaceae > Puccinia > Puccinia polysora. The sequence continues at coordinate 1,935,316 of CM062631.1, forward strand.
CCATATTGTTGGTTGAAACCTTGGACACAGAATCTTGAGGTAAGAGTAACAGCTCCAGAGTGTAAGTCTTGCTTTTATAAAAATGCCCAGGTGGTATTGAGTGGATTGGTAACTTCTGATTCATTGGCTTCTTCCCATACTTCAAGTTCTTCAGCCGGGTTGAGTTCCTTGTCAATCAATGGAATCCATTCTGGACATTTTAGAGCTTTGAAGATATGGGAAAGAGTTTTGCTTGAGTGAAAGAACCTGTAACTGTTGGAAGGTTTGATAAATTTTTGTTCTTTCAAGGGCAGTCAAAGTGATTCTTGGATGGTTTGGTCTGAGTCATCAGATTAAGATGAGGCCAAAGCTGAGGATTTGATAATTGTTGGTTTCTAATCTTCTGAGACAGAAGAAAGGGAACCAGTGGGAGGCAAGACAGATTGAGTTGGTTGAGTGACAGCAGTTTTTGAATGGGTCACTTCATGGTCACAGGGTGAATCCAAGGCAGATTTTTTGACTTTCAGGAATTCCACATGCTTTGTTTCAATTATTTTTCCCGGTTTTGAGACCAGCTTGTATGACAGGAGTCAAGGGTTGTAGCCAATGAATATTCCTTCTGCAACTTTTTCAGATAATTATGAGGGAATCTTTGTGTTGTTGAGCAGGTAGATTACTTTGGAGAAAAGAGGTTTGAGATAGTCATCTGGGATTCAAGTTTTATGTAACTGTTGCCAGGGATTTTCTTCACCTTTTCTTGCAGGAATTTGTTTCAGGGCAAAACAGTAGCTCTGGATAAAAACATGCCAGCAGATTTTAGGGATGGAGGTGCCACTGAAGGTGGTTCTGAGAGATTCCATGATTTTCCCATTGGCATGTTTTGACTTTCTGTTGTTCTGAGGATGATAAGGTTTGCTGATTAGATGATTGATGGATTTAGTTTTAAAGGACATTCATAAGTTTTTTTTTCACAAATTCTACGCCACCGTCAGTAATCACTTGAATAGGGTAGTGTCCTTGCTTCTTGGATTCAATCTATCATGAATATAATGGTGGCAGCAGCAGCATTATTTGTGGATAAGGGAAAACTGGATAGATATCCTGATTTTTTGTTTACCACAGTAAGGGAGTACTTCATGCCACCTTTTCTCATTGAATTTAGAGGCCCCATTAGATACATGTGGATTCTATCAAACACTTCTTTGGCAGTCTTGAGATCTTGGATTTTCTACACAGTACACATTCAAAGTTGTCTTTGACATCTTGACTGATAATTTACCCAAGGTGTTTTTCCATTCTACCCAGACTGGAATGGAAAAGTTTCATGTGGAGATCTAGAAGTTTGGCCATATTGAGATAACAGCTGTGGTTTTTGAGGGGTGGAATTTGATGAGGAATCAAGAGATTATTCTGGATGGTCCCTTTGAGAATTCTTTGAACTCTGAGTTTCAAGGTGAATGTAGGTGTTTTCAGTTTGGAGTCCACTGTTAATTTACAACCTTTTTTCAGTAAGGCAACCATGGAGATAAGGTTGGCTGTTGCTTTGGGGACCTGGGTGGAGTTTTTAAGAGAGATTGTTTTGCCTTTGAACTTGAGATTGACAGTCCCCAGTTCCTGAATAGGTAAGACATCCCCTTTATTTCTGGTTTTGACCTTTTTGTTTCCAGATTGTAGGGTTAGATTGCTGAAAAGATATTTATCTTTGATCATGTGAATGGAACAGCCGCTATCCAAGATGTACCAATTATTTTCCAGATGGTTTTTGTGATTGAGGGAGCAGAAGAAAAAATTGAAGTGAGCTTCTTCTCTCTTTTTTGCACCTTGTCTAGCTTTGTTTGGAGATTGTTCTGGACGTATATATGGAAATTTGACCCAGCAGGAAGACAGTGGATGATATTTAAAAAGAGGATTGTGCCTTCTGTTTGTGCATTGTGGTAGGTTTGGATTTCAATAGCCTTGGTGATAGAGAGCAGTTGAGGTATCATTTGAATCTTGATTTTTTGACTGAAATTTTTTGAAACACTGAACTGGGTGATTAAGCACTAGGGTAACTGAGAGATCAGCACCTGAGTGCATCATATGCAAGCGGATGGATTTGAGGGAGTCTGGAAGTTTGAATATTATTAAGTAACTGAGAATATTGGAAGGTATGTCAATGCTGACTTTGTTGAGTTTCCCCAGGCTTTTTTTTACCAATGTGAAAAAATTTCTATTTTTTTTTGATCAAATACAAGGTAAAGGAAGTTGAAGAACATCATGGCCCTGTTGGCTGCCTGACTGGAAGCAAAATGTTCCTTGGCGGACAGCCAGATCAGTTTTGAAGAGTATTTTTTCTCTTGGGTTATGATGTTTGTGTGGGTAGCTGGATCAAGTTTTGACATGAGATAACAGGCCATTTTGTTGTTGTTGGGTATATCCTCCAGAGTATTACTGGAGTTGATTAGATGGAGGATCCCCCACATTTTTGAGAGTCTCTCCATCTTCTTCTTCCAGACTGAGTAGTTGGTCTCAGTGTGGAGCAGAGTAGATTCCATCAGGGACTTGAGAGCTAGACCCTTGAAGTTGCTTTCTCCACCTGGTCCAGGTGATTCAGATGAGTGGGCCATTGAGGTTGAGCTGTTGGAGTGTTTTGGCTTTTAACTGTATAAAATGGCAAAAGAATCTGGTGAACCTAGACCAGGCTGAATTGCAGAAAAAGGAAGATAAGGGTGAGAGAATACAGAAGATAAGAGTATGAGGTCTGATCCAATAGAATAGGAATACCAACATTGGAGAGGATTCTGCAGACAGGATTATGGCCTAAAGGTAGACTGGGAAGAATCTGTTGGAAAACAACTGAAGTGTATAGACAATGAGATTGTGAGAACAAGCACCAAGAGAAAGAGAGGATCAGAGATGAAAGGATGGAGATTTCTGGAGCTCTGACTTGTGAAGTTTGAGTATGCCTGTGACTAATCCAAACAGAGCGCAAACTGATCTGAAGGAACAAATGGAGGTCAAAGGTAAGACAGGATGTAGAGTTGAAGATGGTCAGGAAGCCTATGGTAATTTGGGGTATGCGGTGATCAAGTCTTCAGGAGATTGTATTTAATGAGGATCAAGAGTTGCGGTGATTTGAGAATCTGAAGAAATGTGAGAATTGAGACTAGTATGAGAGTTTGAGAGGATGAGCTTGAGTTGAGTGGAGAAGAATTTCACCAAGGAGTCATGTAAGGCTCACAGATAAGATTGCGGGAGTTTTTGAGGGTTACAGCAGACTTGCTGGTGAATTTCACACACCATGACACAGTGATAATATAGATAAAGAGGAAGGAAACAGAAAGAAGGGAATATCAATTTAAGAATCAACAACAAGTCTCTTCTTTCAATGTATCCTGCTCTCTCCCATCCAATCCTCATCAAAAAAAAAAAAACTTAAAAGCAAAGAAACTTCTTCAAGAACAGATTAAACAATCCAAACACTTCCTACTCACCTGAGAAATTTCACCAACTAAATTCTGAAATTGCTATTGATAATCACCAGGCTGCCCAAAGTTTAATTAAAATAAAACCCAACATGGAAAAGCCAACTTGTTCAAAAAAGTCAATCCTGATCTTTTTATTCTGGATAGTGGAGCATCTGTAAAATATCTTAAACACTGCAACTAATTCAACTCCTTCACTGCGTCAAACTCATTACTGTACACTGCCAATGAAACTCCCCTCAAGGTCATAGGTTACGGTTTGGCAACTATCCCACTGGCATCTGACTTACTTGCAATTCCTCATGCTCAATCATTTCCCAAATTCTCAAACTTCCTAATCTCCATGACACCATCCATCCAGCTAGGATACTCAATAAAACCTATCTGAAACAGATTTGAATGTGTAAAACATGGACATCAATTTATGCCTGGAAAGCTCTCCAAAAATTTCCTTGCCCTGAACATATACAATCCAAAAGCTCTATCCTCCATGACCTCCTTAGATCTCCATTGATCACTAGGACACCCTAACAAAACCTACCTCAGAAAACCTTTTCCCCATCTTCCAACCAACCCTATCAAATTCCCTGACTTTCCCGCTTCTAAAATTAGTTGAACTCATTCTATGGAAATTTTACAGCACCAACATCAAGAATAAAATGCATTGAAATGGATCTCTATGGATGCATCTCCCCTATTTCAAAAGGGGGAAATCACTACTTCCTGAAAATTTTTGATTGTCACAGCCAATTTTCATACATATATTCCATAGGAAGTAAGTCCAAAAAATATCATTGAATTCTATCCTTCCTTAATGAAGCTGAAAGCTTCACTGGATGCAAAGTCTAATTTTTGGTCCCCAAAAATAATGGATAATTTGTGAACCACAAGCTCAAGCCACTTTTAAACAGCAAATGCATCCAAAATGCCAACACTTTAACTTAAAAACTGCAAAAAACCCCTTTTAAGAACACAGAAAAAGAATCAATATCAAGAAAATAAGAGCCTTGCTCCTCACCAGTGGGACTACCTTGAAATTCTGGGGAGACGCTGTGGTGGCATTTAACAGCCATGAATTTGTAACTGCATTGTGGGCTGCGCTCTCAGAATTTGGCGCAAGATGGCTCAGCATTGGGTACGGGTTGGCTCAGTGTTTGGGAGAGCAGTGGGTCAGCAGCAGGGGCTGGGGACTCAGCAGTAGCAACACTGTTTGCTCAGCATTGAGTGTGGAGGGTTACACATGGGGAAGGGGGAGGTGCTTGTGAGCATGAGTGGGGACCGGCTTGCAATTTCCAGATATTTGAAGACAGCACGTTGGGCAGATAAAGAAAGGTGTGGGGGGATATGACTAGGGCGCTGCACAAGGGATGTGCCATAAGAATGATGAGTCAGATGAATGTAATTGCAGGCGGGCATTGGAGGATAGGATAGGGTTGGGATAGGGTTTCTGTTGTGCAGTTTTCTTCTTTTAGTTGCTGGGCCGTAGTTGTGCTTTTATCTAGGTTAGGTTTGAGAGGGAGGGTTTAAAACCTTGCCCTCAACTCCAGGTTGTAGGAGGGGGGAGAAAGAAGCAGACCAAAAAATTTGGAAGGAAAGGAAGGAACTAATCATCATCTATCTCTCTCATATTTGTTGGTTAAAAGGCATGTTCTACTCCTCACAGATGCAAGGGAACATTAACTTCCAAATCTGAGGAAAAAGTTTGGGGGTAGCCAACTTGTGTTTCCACAATGCTTTCACCAAAGCTGTATTCCTGGAAAATAAAACACCTCACTCATCTCTAAACTACGTCACTCCCTTTGAGAAATGGCCTGGAAAATCACCCTCTCTGGATCAATTTTCCCCCTTTGGCTGCAAGGCAATAATGCATTTCAAGAAGAAATGGAGGATTTCAAAGTTCTATCCCTCTGCATTACAAGGTATCCTCATTGGTTTTGACTTGCACCATTGCTCCTTCAAAGTATGGATCCCCTCCTTGGATCAGATTCACTGGTCTCACCATGTGAGGCTTCTCAATGATGTCTTCCCATTCAAGAATTCAAAACTTAAATTGGACTCTCCTAAAAATCTGCTTTTTCCTCTCTCACAATCCTGCCAACAAACTTTCCTATCCCTTGCTTTCATCCTAAAAATATCATCATTATGTTCCTTGGTACAACAAAGCCCCCAAGGAAGTTGGCTCAAATTTCTCTGCCAATCAAATTCTGACTTCCAGGAAGCAAAATTGAGCCCATGCCATAACCACCAAACCCTCCACCCATCAAAACCCTAAGTCTATCTCCAATGTAAAAAAATAACCTGACTGGACAGATTGGAAGGTTGCTATCAATAACAAAAAGGACAACTGTATCAGACACCAAGTCTGGGGAGTAGTCCCCAAACCTGCTGGCATGAAAGAATTAGATAATACCTGGATCTTCAAGACAAAATTTGATTCCAATGGCCACTTTGTGAAGAAGAACGCCCATCTATGTGCAAGGGGTTTCCAACAGGTGCAGGGCATTGACTATGATGAAAAATTTGTACCCACCAGTCTTCTGCCTTCCCTTTGCATCCTTCTCAGTCTTGTTTCCTCTTTCAAACTTGAAATGCATCAGATGGAAATTAAATTTTCTTTTCTGAATGTTGAACCACAAGAGGAAATATTCATTAAGAACCCTGTAGAACTCAACATCATGGTCCCTCCTGGCTACAGGATAAAACTCAAAAAGTCCCTATATGGCCTTGAACAGAGCCCTTTCTGCTGGTACACAGCCCTCTCCTCTTTCTTCTTTTGCCTCAGATTCAACTCATCTGAGGTGGATCTGTGTTTATTCATTCACTCCAAACACAAAAAAATCTGTTTTGTTTACATCAATGTGGACAACATGGTAATTGGTGGTAGGAAGGAAGATGTCCTTGAGTTCAAGCAAAAGATGAAATACAGGTTTGAGATGGAGGATTTGGGCAAATGCAAGTGGATCCTGGGCATGAGGTTCACTTGAGATTTCAATGCTTGTTCTATGAGACTACCTCGTGATCAATATATCAAGAAAATTATTTCCAAATATGGTATGAAAAACTGCAAACCAGCTTCCACACCACTTCCCCAGCAACTGGCCAAAGTTCAAATAGCCAACAATCCAGTAAAACAAACTTTCAACTATTGGCAAGGAGTAGGCCTTCTGAAATATTTAGTCCCCTGCACCCAACCCAACCTTTCTTTCACCTAGAGGTATCTCTCTCAATTCCTCAACAACCCTTTGATTACTCACCAGCTTCAATTCCTTCACCTGCTCCATTAATTCAATTGCACTAAGAATCTGGGCATTGCATTAGGAGGCCCTATCTCCACAGCTTTCTCTCTAAGGGCCTTTTCAATGCTTATCATGCTTCCAGCAACCACTAAAGATCCTTCACAGGTAGATCTGTGTTTCTGAATGGACCAGTCATCTGGAACTGCAGCATACAGCCAATCATTGCCTTTTCAAGAACCAAAGCAGAAAATTGGGCCTGCTCATAGTATGGTCAAGATCTGCTGTGGGCTTCCAAACTTCTTTAAGTGCTCTCAGCAGTCTTCAAGTTTCCTACTTGCTCACCAATTTTTTTCTGTGACAGCCAAGGGGCCATTGGCCTGCTAGAGATTCCTGTTTACCAAAAACACACCGGCCACATTGATGTATGGCTAAAATGGATCAGACACCAAATTTCTGTCAAAAAATTCTCCTTACACTATGTCCAAAGTTCTGACAACCTTGCAGAGGGAATGACCAAGATTCTTCCCCTCATCTCCACTCCAAGTTCCTCAGTTACACCAGCTTCCTACCTCTTACAACAGGCTAGCAAGCAAGGGGGGTGTTGGAATCCCTAAAATCAACAACAAACAAACAAACAACCAGGAAACCTATTTGAGACTTGACCACTACTTCCAATGTGAAAAATTGATAAATCTAAAATATGTTTATCACTAGTAAGGTTTCAAAGGGCGTGTAACTACTTTCATTTATCAACCTTTGTAATCCTCTACTCTTCTCCTTTAATTTTCTCATCCATTCTTTTTTACCCTTCTCATTGCTCATAACTTGTTCCAGTATTTCCCCATCTTGTTGCCTCCTTTGGTGCCATGACCTGTGCCCCACTTGCCTTAAATTTCTGTTCCATTCTTTAAGGGTTTCAGGCAACCTCTTCTTTCATTTAATCATTTAATTTTAATTTTGCCTCTGCCCTTTTATTTTCTCTTCTTTTTCTCTCTGCTTTCATCCTGAAATACATCCTTTTTTTACCCTTCTAATTGCTCATGCCTTTTTCAGGTATTTCCCCATCTTGTGGCATCCTTTGGTCCCAAGAACTGTAACACAATTGCCTTAAATTTCTGGTCCATTCTTTCAGGTATTTCCTCATCTTGTTGCCTTTTTTGGTCCTATCATCTGTGCCCCACTTGCCTTAACTCACTGGTCCATTATTTCAGAAAATGCAAAATATCTGACTGAACTTTTTTATTATTTGACTCTGATTCAGAATCTGATTTGGAATCAAATTGCTTTAATCTGAATTCTCTATTGAAAAATAAATAAATGGTTTCAAGAAGAAAGAATCTCCACAAACCTATGTATGAAAGGCAAAAGCTTCTTCTCCTCTCAGACTTAAGCTTCCAGCAACTGTTCCAAAAGTTTTTGCCTTTATTAATGAAAATTTTGGAGATGATTGAAGAACACCAAATCTTCCAGAAAAATTCTTGGAATCCTCAATGCAATCCAGCTATCCAACTGGATGTTACCCTTTGTCAATTGGGATCAAATGTAAATGGAGAAGTGATTCATCAATTAGAAAATATATTCTCAGTTGGATATGTAACCATTGACTTATACACCAAAAGAGTTATGATTGCTATCCTATATTTCCATTTATCATTCCTTTGTTGAAAATCCCAGGAAAAATTCAAGAGTAATGGAGACTGAAGAATTTACCAGTTACATTGGTTTTGTTGATGGAACCACTATCCCCTTGAGTCAAAAACCCAAGCTAGATGGAAAACACTGTTTTGATTGGAAAAAAAAGGAAATTGATTCATTTATTTTCAAAAAGCTTTGAAAAAACCCTGACAAAATATTTTTTATATGTTTGTTTAGATAATCTGTGGAACTAAAACTTGTTTGTGATAACAAAAAGAAGTTCATATCCCTCAATGCTGTTCTTGTCACAATTTATACTTTTTAAATTGGATGTGGATTGCCCAAAAACCAGAGAACTACTTTGAACAAGATCAATAACTTCTGGCTAATTCAGCTTATGCTAGCAAGAAATATCTTGTTCCAGCTTATCAAAATGTTTCTTTCAATGATATACAGAAAACCAATTTTAACTATCATCTTGCTCAATCATGTTTTTGGATTGAACATGAAATAGGTGTGCTGAAAGGAAGATGGTTCAGCTTAAGGGAAATGCAAAACCAGCTTCAAAATCCCAAAGACATCAAGATCCTCCTCAACTGGATTATCAGTTGTGCAATCCTTCACAACCTTTTGGCCAAAATCAAAGATGAATGGGTTGAAATATTTCAAGATGATATTCCACAAAATTTCCATGCCATGGTTTCCTTCTGGATGAAAAATATAAGTGCCCAGTGGTTCTGTTTTCTTCTTTGATGCCTTGCACTTATCTTCCTCTGAGTTCCCCTCCCACTACAAATTCCAATCCTTCTCCTATTTGCTTCATTCTTTTAGAATATTTCAAACATATAGTCTCATTCAAGCTCAAGTCTGATCATTGCCCAGCTCCCAGGTTAGATCCACTTTGAATAGCTTTTTGACCAAGGATTCCAAATCTTGGAAAACCATTATTGAGCAAAATCTGGTGCTTTGTAATGAAGTTTTTTTCCCTCCAAGAAAATCAAGTAGAAACATAAAAAAAATCATAGTTGAATAAGTTTTAGGGTGATGTTAAATTCACAACTCCCAGTTGTGTGGGAGTTGTGTAGGGCCCTATACAGCCCAATGGACGCGTGGGGGCCCATAAATGCGTCCAAGACGCGCGTGCGGGTCAGAAAACGCGTCTAGACGCGCCCAAGGGGTCTTCTCAAACATGTGAAACCCCTGGGGGGCTGTATACACCCCATGAATTGCATATTTGAGCCATGTACCCCCATACACGGCGGTTTTGAGCCGTGTCTAGGGGTCTTGCAAAAATTTTTGGGTCCCCCTGTACCACATTTGGGTTCCATCAACCCAAATTTGGGATCAAAGCTTACTATGTGGGACTGTTGTTCCACATCTAGCAATCATAATGTGAAACTATAGTGAAATTAAAGTGAAATCAAGTGAAATTAAAGTGCAATTAAAGTGAAACTATAGGAAACTGCAAATAAAAAATCCCACAAAATTGATCTTTCTCAACTTGAAAATGAGAAAACTTGGTAGTTTTTCAATTGAAAGTTGGATTGAATACTGAATTAGAATTGCATTTCTTTTGCATTATGGGAAAAGTGGAAAGCCCTCCTTTTAAAATGACCACATTCAAGGAATACATTGGTGCAATGAACAAAGCTGCAGAAAAGAAGGATTTGGGTAATGAATCATTGGAAGCTCCAATTGCATCCTCAATGAGGGTGAAAATTGAGGAAAAAAATGTTTCACAAATAGACATGAAATCTGGTGGTGATTAACATTTTATGTTACTGGTCTTTGCTGTATTTAATTTGATTGAAACTGATGGAGTGCATGCCATCAATATAACTATGTAACTATGACAGATCCACTTGCCCAACCTCCTGTGAGAGCTTTTACTACTAGGGAAGAGGAAAAAACATATTTTCAAAAATGGTCAATGAAGCCTGATTATGCTTTAACAGTTTTCAACTCAAAGCCTGATAAATATGTGGAAAGAGCTTGTTATAGACATGGTTTTTACTCTGGGAAATTTATCACCAAATGGTCAAGGCAAACTCACACAAGGAAGGTTGGGTGCAAGTTTTTAATCCCTGCTAGTCACAAAAAGGTGGATCCCTTGTGGAGAATCTCCTACAAGAATGATCAAAATAACCATGAACCATCTCCACACCCCTTGGTGCATCCTCCACCAGGGCCAAAATGGGGTCTCTGGCTGGCCAGTGACTTCATGTCACCATCCAGTCCCATTTTCTGGCCAATTGAATCCCTTTATGGGAAACTTCTCTTCACCAATGAGTATTCTTGAGTTCACCTCAGTTTACATCAAAAAGAAAATATGATTCACGTTTTATTCACCATGGTGGAAAATGAATGTCACTTGTAATTCCCCAAGGAAAAAACCTGAATTCACTTGAATGTTCACATTGATTCAACCGGGACTCACTTGAAATTCCTTATGGAATAAAAATTTCCAATTAAATATTGTATATTTTGATATCCCAGCTACAATTTCAGTGATCAATATTTTCCACAATGCAATGACAGCTTCATTCTGATTAATTCCAGTATTCATAAAAAAAAATTATTTTACAGTTTATTTCATATCACTTTTATGTAAAACTACCACTTCTATAGTACAAATTTCATTGGCGTTTTTCCAGTCTTTCATCTGTGTTTCACATCTGGTTGTATTACTGAAAAATCAGCTCCAAATCAATTTTAGTTTATCCTTCCCAATTGGACCCTACTCCCCCAGCCGGGTAAAACCATCAACGTTCCACTGTCCAAGAAAAAAAAAAAAGAAAGAAAAGTCAAACCAAGGAGGGCAATCTGCAAAGATAAACAATAGAAGGTGTATCCTAAACCCAGAATTGAGGTTGAATTGTATCAGCAATAGGAGCGTCATCCTTGTTGTTGAGTCACTCAGCTTTTTTTTTTTTTTCATTTTTTCCCCCGGGCATCTTGCCATGGCCCATTGGTCTTGTCCAGCAAGTATTGATCCTAATTCAAATCAATGGGATGAAGAAGAGGATTGCCTCAAGGTTGATGCTGAAGGTGAGTGAGGGTGTCAATGTGAAGCTGGAGAGAGAGTTAGACGCCTTGAGTGATCTTCACAATCTTGATGACATGTGGTTGCTTGATTTGACCTCAAGAGAGTCACCCAATCTGGCTCCTACTGGATTTTCTTCCACTCTTTGATTGTTTCCCCTTCATCCATGACTCCCATCCTCCCGCTTTCTCAAAAACTGGGAGGGTTCTTTGATCATCAGTCAAATTAGGATCAGGCTTGTGACCAATTTGGGGTCTTAGCCTCCTGGGTTTTGAAACCTATCTCAATTGTCTTTCTCTCTTGTGCATCAATGATCTCTTTAGATCTTCCAAAACTCATTACAGGATACTTTCTACTGCTATCTACACGGTTTTGAAGGGAACTGCCCAAGGTTGGAATGGGATGTTTAGGACTGCCTCTGCACAAATTTGTGAAATTCTTGCATGCTCTCACTTTCCACATTACCACAAACTCGGTGTTTTTTTTTTTTTTTTTTTTTTTTTTTTTGATCTCAATGTCTGACTACTCAATTGATTCAAAAAAAAAAAATTAAACAATTAAACAAACATGGTAAGTGATTATTATTATTATTGATTTATGGGTTCTCATTTTTGATATATATAGTCTTCTTTTGAGAAATCTATTGATTCAGAAGATCAAGGGTGATGGTCAAACCACATCAGAGGAGGAGGGTCAAAAGTGCAAGGATCAGAATTTATTTTAGAATGGTGTCAATGGACCTGAACTCCAATTCAACCTCAGAATACAAACATATCAGATGCTTAAAGTCCTTCAATCAATCAATGTGTGTGTTTTTTTTTTGTAGCAGTTTCCACAACTCCCAACCTATCACTTTCAAAATTCTCATCACCATCTTCTTACCAAGCCACCATCAACATCAACATCAAACCAATGGTTTTGAATCCCGTTTTTTTTTTTAAAAAAAAAGAATCTCTTCAAGAGAATTCATCTTTCTTTTCTTCAACATCATTCCCCTTTGCAATCCTCACTCTCTCACTCACACCCTCATCAACAAGAACAAAAAAATATTGATGGTACTGGATTTTTCAATTTTTTCAATTTTTTTTCAATTTTTTTTTTCCTCCAGCATATTTGTTTTGGAGTTTTATGCTTGATTTGATATTTTTTCCAAAAATTTCAATTGTGTTGTTAAGTAGAGAGTACGTACAGACGTTCAAAAAATCTAAATCCCAAGAGCAGAAAATGAATAATACATGCCTTTTATTATTTATTTTTTTTGAACAATCAAATTTAGCCTTGAAACAGAAGCCCAAGAATAAATGGACCGTTTTAAGGTTGATTGGTCCCATTATTCTTATCTAACCACCGTACATACGTACGTACACTTAGAAATCCCTTCCTTCAACCCTTGAGTTTCTTCACCTCACTACCAGTGGAGTTGTTGATTGTCTTCATTCAGATTTGATTTTGATCAACAAAACTTTTCGTCTTCAACCACTTCTACCTTGATCCTCACGGCTGCTTGGACACTTACCCACCTGTTTCAATCCGCAATTGAAGGCAAGACCATTCGTCAAATCAGTTCATTCCTCAGCCGGTTTAGAGGATTCATCTTTGCACACCTTGTCACTATTACTATTGTGATTATGGTGATTATGATCATCATCATCATCAGATATGATCAAGTGACCACAAGCTTGGGCTACGGCAATCTTGGTGGTTGTTTTGCCCTTTTGAACACTGTAGGTCGTCTTTTGTATCTTGGGTTCTTTGACATTAGTCTTTGAGTTTGAATTGGACGCTTGCTTGCTTTTTGGAGCAGATACCAAAGGAATAATGATTTTGAAGTGGTTTGGAATCTGATTTTTGGAGGACCAAGGCTTGTACACGGTCATGATAGTGTCACGGTACCGTTCCAAGTTGCGAGACTTGGTTCCGAGAATGATATAGCTGTTGACCGTGTAAGCAGCTTTGGTCAAGCGGGAGTGGTAGACACAATTTCTCAATCTTCAGACAACTCTTTCCAAAATCAAGGAAAAACAAGGCTCAATTTGACGTAATGGCGACAAACTGTTCTGCCAGGTAACCTCGCAAAATTAGGTGAAGGATTAAGTTTTCCAATTGCTTTGGATGAAAACAAGGGCAATTGAAATAATGAAGAAAAAAACAATGACGTATTGGGCAGTTAAGCGTTCTCATTCTTCATTTTTAGCATGCTGTCTTTAAGAAGATCAGCCAAACTCTTTAGTGAGTGCAATCTTATTGTGATTCAGTTTGTCTAGTCCCACTACCTTGGGAGCTAGATGGGTTGGCGAATCATCAAAATCTTGGTCAACTTGGCGGGTTTGAATGATTTGAATGATTGAAGGCCCGACGCCACGCATCAAATCCCCTAGTTGGATCATTGTTATTTGGCCGTTCATTCTAGTTATGTAACCAACAACGTGGCAGATGTGACAAGCTTGTATTGTCAATTCATTGTATAGGATTTGAGAAGGATCTCATTTGCAATCGTCACAATTTTTACAGGGCTCAGGAGAGAAAGGTAGAGGATTTCCAGAGTCGCAAGTTGAGCAGGAGGTGTTGAAATAGTTGGCAAAGAGAGTACTACAACAGTGTTCCACTTTGACAGCGTATCGGGCCATAGATTAAACTTCAGGGGGTGGCAAGACAACACTTCAAAAAACTGGGTTGTGACCAAGATGTCAAAGAATATGAAGGCCTATACATCTTGTGATCCCATCAGTCTTGGAGGCAACCATTCCATAGAGTGGGATAAGATAACTTGTTTTCCAAAAGAGCAAACAGTCCAAAACATGCCCATCACGTCCAGCACAACCTGATTCTTGATAATAACCTTCATTACTTTTTGGAAGCGTATGATGGATCACAAAGCAAACATGAGGAGCGTCAATACCTAAACTAAGAGAGACAATAAGCGGGCCTTGACACCTATCTGAATCAAAGGAAGACGGTTTGGATGACTTGAACTCGTCTTACCCATCCCAAGTGGATTCTATGTATTTGCTTATGTGGGACTGATGGAAGGACTCAGACGCAAAGCATCAGCGTGAGCAGTGGTCAGACCTCCAAGTTGCACCAAAATCCTCCTGTTTGGATGCATGCATCCAAACACTAACATTTTCATGCAACTTCCATGCTTTAATTCAAGTTGCACCAAAATCCTCCTGTTTGGATTCATGCATCCAAACACTAACATTTTCATGCAACTTCCATGCTTTAATCCAAGTTGCACCAAAATCCTCCTGTTTGGATTCATGCATCCAAACACTAACATTTTCATGCAACTTCCATGCTTTAATCCAGGTTGCAGCAAAATCCTCCTGTTTGGATGCATGCATCCAAACACTAACATTTTCATGCAACTTCCATGCTTTAATCCAAGTTGCACCAAAATCCTCCTGTTTGGATTCATGCATCCAAACACTAACATTTTCATGCAACTTCCATGCTTTAATTCAAGTTGCACCAAAATCCTCCTGTTTGGATTCATGCATCCAAACACTAACATTTTCATGCAACTTCCATGCTTTAATCCAAGTTGCACCAAAATCCTCCTGTTTGGATTCATGCATCCAAACACTAACATTTTCATGCAACTTCCATGCTTTAATCCAGGTTGCACCAAAATCCTCCTGTTTGGATGCATGCATTGTAGCATGGTGAGACGTGTTGAAATACACTTTGGTGATAATGTAGCACAGTGAGGAGTGTTGAAATACACTTCAGTGGGAGTGTAGAAGGGTGAGGTGTGTTCAAAATTAGGTCAGGAGTGTTGATATCCACTTTGATGAGAGTTTAGCAGGGTGAGGCCTGTTGAAAATTTGGTAACAATTCTTCAAATTCACTTTTGTCAGGGTTGGAATGGTGAGTAGTGTTAGAAATTGGGTAACAATTGTTCAAATTCACTTTGGTGAGGGTGTGCAGGGTGAGGAGTGTTGAAGTCCACTTGGGTGAGGGTGTAGCAGGTTGAGGTGTGTTCCAAATCAAGTGAGAAATGTTCAAAAGTTGGTGAGGTGTGTTCAAAATTGAGTGTGGTTTTCAAAGAATTGAGTGAAGTGTGGTTTAATCATTTACATATACCAGTGTTGTGTAATTTAACCTTGGTGGTGGGGCTCAAGTCACCTGGACCACACTTGGGTTCTGTCAGCCCAAATTTTCATGCCTTGCCTACTATATGGGAGTGCACATCACTGCACTGGCAACGGTGAAACTACAACCACATAAGAGTGTAGTCCCTCCTCTGCCCACCCTCTTGTGTGGATGAAATACACACTATGATGAGTCTGTAAAGTAACTTCACTCTTTTTATAAGAAACAAGTTTCTTGTATCAAATAAATGTTGCTTTGTAAGTCTAAGATATTGTCAAACAAAGATTGTTGGGGAGTTGCTCTGGTCAATATTAATTGGCCTTTGCATGCTGGAGACATTGGTTCACATGCCCGAATGAGTCCATTAAGGAAACCATGCAATGTGTGGGCTTTTTTTGTTGATAGTGATTGTTTCTTTGGGCTGTGGCCGCGCCATGCTCAATGGGCATTCCTTCCGACATCTGATTTGAAGTCAAATAGGCTTGAATCAAAAATTAATGCAGGCAGGAAATGGCATAAATATGTTACAGGGGGGCATTTTGAATTTGTACAAATGATTGTTTAAGGCTTTGACTGAAAATCCAAGCTTTTAGCCTTTGAACATAGGTTCAAATTGGATTGGTTGTAGTGACAGAAATAGAAGGGGTTTTTTTGAGATTATGAGTAAAGAGAATCTTCTGAAAAAAAATATATCCCCACCAGGATGATACATATTTTAGTGCAGAAATCCAACTATATAAAACATGTGGATCAAACAATGAATGCAAAATAAATGCAACTAAGGCAGCTCCTCAGGTGAGTATTGAGAAAGCATACAATAAACCCTGAAAAGAGAAAGCTATTTAAAATCAATGATTGTTGTGGTTTAAACACATTAGCACCTTTTATGCAGAAAATTGATTGATATGAAGTAAATGGAACACAATAACCCCATCTAGGATGGGAGAATGAGGAAGAATAAGATTTATCTTATAAATGAAGATTTACCACCACATGCCTTGACAGTTGTTGAGGAGTTTGTTGAAATGAGTCGGTGCTCTAAAATGAATTGGAGATTTTCCTTGCTTTTCTTCTGGAAGTCTCTGCCTGGCTGTCTTGTTTTATCCCAGTATGATTCTTCTTCCCATTACTGTTTACAAGTGCCACCTTGGGTTTGTTTCAACCCTCCATGTGAGACATTTAGGGAGATATCTATTCAAATTCTGAATTTCCTGGCAGAGATATCCATGTTTTTTACATGGAATAAATATTTGAAGAATGAAACAAAAGGCTTTCCTGTAAAACCCTATCCATAAAATCTTTTAAAATATTTGAGTGAACTGTGAGTTTATTTGAGGTGTTTCCCTTGTGAAATTATATGAGGGAGATCTGTGCATTGAAAAATACTCCTGGGTCATTCAAAATCCATTGAGTTCTATGGCATTCATGTGCTAAATTAAGGGTTTTTTACCAGGTACAAAGCCCATGTTGCCAGCTCTGAGATGGGTTAGCTAGCTCCAAGGATTAGCTTGAAGACGGGATCCTTGGACAATGTGTGATTGCACTTTTTTACCCACAAGTAAAGTGGGACCTGTGCCCCAGGTGCACCAGCAAAAAGAAAGTGAACTGTGAGCTGATTTGAAGTGATTCCCATGTGAATTCATAGTGACACTGGCGGACACTTTTTGTTACATTTATTTTTAGTGAAATGCTGGGAAGAGTGTAACACTCATCTCTGAACAGAAAATTCCTTTGGATTTTGCTATAACTTGCTTTATTTTTTTCTCTGTTCATTTATATATTTTTTTGTTGGGATAAATTCAGCACCGATTTCATTTGGCATGGGGAGGGCGTTTATGTTTTCATGTATGGATACTCACATCTGTTACATAGACTCTTGATGGCCTGCAATCTTGGCCTTGGAAAAAATGCCAACTGTTTGTAGGAGATGCGGAGCTTTGTGAAATGATAATTTTCAAGCTGTGAAAATTGAGAATTGCAAAAACTGAAAACGGTTTATAACCATTTTGATTTTTCCAACAAACAAACTTCATTTACAAATCAATTTCCCTGTAAAAAAATCAAAATGTTTCACAAAATTGATTTTTCCCAGAAATAATTCTTGTTTTATCTTGGTGGAAATGGCAGAATTAAAAGTTCATGATTTGGGAAATACAGATGAATTCCAATTTCCAAAAAGGTGAAATCAAGGTGATTCTCATTTTCAGCAGCAGTGAAATCTTCTGGAATTTTGTTTTCCATAAAGGTGAAACCCACAAGAAATATTGTGTACAGCATTGTGAAAAATTGAACCAATCATTGTGAATTCATGGGGAACGTTTTGATACTTATGGGGGACAAAAGTGGCCACAAAAGTGAATTCATGTCACTGGTCAGCCAGAGACCCCAATTTGGCCCTGGTGCTCACCTGCAGAGAATCTCTGGGGTAGCCTTAGAAAATCTAAAAGAAGGCTTGAATGATGGGCTCAATACACTTCAACTCAAAAGAAAATTGAGCAAGATTGATGGTGGCAAATATGTTGATGACCAAACAATCTATGAGACTGAGCGTAAGTTAGAAATTGAACAACTGAAGGGAAAAAGTGTTATGGAGGTCCTCTTTGAACAAATTTGTAATTCAGGTTGAGTTCATTGAAAAAAATTCAGTGGAGAGGGTCACTTGGAGGCCCTATTTTTGGCTCACCCAGATTCATCAAAGCTTTACAAGCACTTCCATCATATAGCTATGATGGATTGTACTTATAAGACAAATAAGTACAAAATCCCCCTATTGCACTTTGTAGGAATTACTTCCAACCAGAAACCTTTCACAAAAGATCTTGTTTTTATAGCAAGAGAAACATTTGAGTTCTACAGTTGGTCTGTAAATGCGCTAAAAGAGTTGGCTTATGATCCTGAGAGACTTCCCAAAGTCTTTGTGATGGAGCGTGAAAAAGCTTTGATCCATGCTCTAGAACAAAAATTGCCTGAGTCAACAAGACAGTTCTGTCAATGGAACTTATCTAAAAACATACAAGCAAAATTTAAATTGTGCTTTAATAATGACGTTGAAGGGTGGCAAAGCTTTATGTCTTTGTGGGCTATGTATGAGGCCTCAAAAATAAGAAGAAGAAGGAGGCAGAGCTCAATGATGAAGAACTAAGAGTGAGTGCCAAATCACTGTCTCTACTGGTAATTTTGGGTTCCTTAAATTATGACTTGTATAAAGTATTTTTTTGGCAGAAAATGAGGATGTAATCTATTATATGGATCATAATGTTGTCCATATCAAAGAGACGTTTGTAGCAGCTTGGACTTTCAAAAAACCCAGACTTTGGAAATAAAACAATGTCTTGGGTTGAAGGGGCCCATGCTACTCTCAAAGGATTCCTTGAAAACTTGTTGGGAAACATGTTTGATGTTTGTCAAAACCTAAAGGGAACAGTTTCCAATCAAAATGAATTGGTTCAGGCTGCCCTTTAAAACTCTAAAATAAAGATTGGAATAGTTCTTCCTACTGAACTGTTACCATTGGGATACAAGGTGTCTTTACAAGCAATAAAACTTTTTGGGGATCAATTAGAGAGGTTAAAGCAGAACCATGATGGGGAAGTGTGCACCAATTCATACTAAATGACTGTGGGTTTGCCCTGTTCCCACCAAATAGGGGACCTAATAGTGTCAAGAGGCTCTGTTGTGCCTGAAGATTTTTGTCCTCAGTAGAGGTTGAATTATGAACCTTGCAGTTCTAGTTCTGTAAGTTGGTTTAAGTTGGATTGTTCAAATCAATTTGTGATTAATGCTTTTTGATTAATGCTTTTTGATTAATGCTTTTTGATTAATGCTTTTTGATTAATGCTTTTTGATTAATGCTTTTTGATTAATGCTTTTTGATTAATGCTTTTTGATTAATGCTTTTTGAATGATGATTACTACTTGAATAAAATGATGATTACTACTTGACTAATATTTGATCCTTTTGAATTTTTAAAGGTTGATGGTGATGAACTGCTCAACAATTCTCAGTTACATGAGAAGCTCAATGAAATGATCTTGAATAATCCTGATCAGGATTATTGTGGGCTGTTGAAGCACTTGATTAGGGAGATGGCAAATTATAAATCAAAGCCAAGACTTGAACATAAAGTCTTGCAATCAAGTAGAGGCTTTCCAAAATTTACAGATACCTGGCAATATCCTTCTTGATTTGAACACATTGAAAAGGAACTTAGGCGGAAAAAGAGAAGTAGAAGGGAACCAAAGAAGAAAACAAAAATGAATGTAAGTCCTTTCTTTTGTGAAAGATTCATTTTTTTGGTATAATGAAATGATTAAGAGATGTTTATAGTCCAAGTCAGGCTCTTCATCTGAATTTTATAGTTCAGTGGAAGAGACTGAAAGTTCATTGGGTTTGGTGCCATTGGAATCTGATTCCTTTTCAAAGGATGAAGAAGATGAAATGGAGGAGTAAAACAGAAGCTCATCATTGGTGAGTGGTGATTTCTTTAATGAGATTAGAGTTTTGGCTGACTACTTTTTGATTTTAGGAAGTAAATTACCTCAATCAAATACCTGAAAACTTACATAAGTTCTTGGGTGAGGTTTGGGACCCAGTTGGTGATGGAAATTGTGGTTTTAGAGCCATTGCTCAATCACTTGGGTATGATCAGGATGGATTTTTTAAAGTTTGGGAATAAATGCTTGAAACATTGAGGAAAAATAAGGGGTGCTATTCTAAGATCCTTAGCGGCAGTAAAGACGTTGAAAAGATAGAACAAAGAATTGATTTTGATGACAACAATGAAAAGATTCCCTCTTTGAAATGGCTTTCAAAGCTTGACATGGGTCAAATAATATATGATACTTATGGAAGACCAATATGTTTAATTTCATTTTAATCATGTTGTTCTTTTACTCCTATGTAAATGGGTGTAAAAGAACAATCAGATCCTATGTTCATTTTCTTTGTTAACAATAACCATTGGGTCAAGCTTTTACTTAAGGGAGATGTCATTCCAATCCCTCCCATAGTTTCAAAACCATGTTCCACAATTTATAAAAAAGCAGCTTTTTGGGTTGATCACCTCAAAGATAAACTTGAGCTTTATTCTAACTTATAGATTAATTTAATCATTTGGGTTGGGTCTAAAATGCTGATATTGTAATTCTATTAATATAGAGGGTTATCACATTTTGAACATCATTATGTTGAGTGTTTTGAGTTAAAATCATTATGATGAGTGTTTTGAATGAGATTTTAATCTTAAGTTAGTTCAACTTGTGTTGGGATCAGCTTAACACAAGTTGGAATTTTTTTTCTTGGTGTTTTTACTTTAGGGCTGGTCAAAAGACTTGTATTTTTTGGCACTTTTACTTTAGGGCTGGTCAAAAGACTTCTGATATTTTTTTGCTGGTCAAAAGACTGGTACTTCTTTTGGCACTTTAACTTTAGGGCTTGTCAAAAGTCTTCTTGCATTTTTTGGCCCTTTTACTTTAGGGCTAGTCAAGTTGAGCTTAAATTTTTTACTTGAATCTGAAGACAACCAGTTGGTTATATTCAGTTTTTATTGATTTTATTTCTATTTATTTATTTATACTTATTTTTATTTTATTTCTTTTTATTTTGTTTTATTAACCAAAAAATAAACCCTTTTTGATCTTTGGGTTGATTTCTTTTTTATTATTATTATTTTTATTTAGTTTATATTGGCTTATTTTATACCCTTTATTCATTTTTATTTTTATTTTTTTTTGCGCAGCAGACTTCTAGCCTGGTGACACAGCTACAAAGCTACATTCAAGCCATGTAGAGCCCCACATGACTCAAATGTGGTTGTGCTGGCCATGTGGCACAGCAACACAAATACATTTGAGACATGTGGGCTCTACAAGGCTCAAATGTAGTTGTGCCGCCACCACATGGCGGTCTGGTTCCGTGTGGAGTACAGCCTGACCACACTCAAATTGTGTGGGGTTGGAGCTGCTCAGGTGTAGCCGTGTAGCCATGCCACACGGCTCATTTTAGCCGTGAATTCAACATCACCCATTAATTAATTAATAAATAAGTCAATAAAGCAATGAATAAATAAACAAATTAACAAATAAATCCATAAATTACTAAATAAATAAAAAATAAACGGATAAATAAATAAATTAATTGTGTTTGGAAAAACCAATTTGACGCGTGTATGGGCCCCCACGCGTTTATTGGGTTGTGTGGGGCACTACACAACTCCCACAAAACTGGGAGTTTTGAATTTATCATCACCCATTGAAATTCTGTCTTTATCCAGGAAGGAGAATACAAAGAATATGGAAAAGGGAAAAGGATACTCAAGAGTAAAACAGACACAAGAAAACAGAATATTTTGTTACCCAGGAAGAATCATACCACAAACATGGGGTAGGGAGAAAAGATAAAGAAAAAAAGAAGCAGAAACCAGAAAAAGAAATTAAAGAGAACCAGAAACTCATACACAAGATATATCAAAAGAGCTTCCTTTCCCAAAATTAAACCACCTATAAGTAAAAAATGTAGGAAGAATAAATAAGATCAATTGGAAAATTTTAAATTTCTACAAGGATTAAAACAAGAATGAATGAATAAGAGATAACTTAGAGAAAAACCATCAATGTTTTGACAGGAAAAACTGGAACACTTAGCACTATTTTGGATCATTGTGTTCTCATTCCTTTGACTATATTTGAATGATAAATGGAATAAGGAATTATAATGCTAAAAATTATAGGTTTTAAACAATAATTGAAATGAAGAAGAAAAAGTTAGGGGTCTGATGTCTATAGGTGGAAATTCTATGGACAGCATTAATTCTGGGAGAAATATGGTAAACCAAACCTGTCCTATTCCCATTAGAATCTTTTTTTATATTAATTATTGATCTTTTCATCAAAATAACCTCATAAATGAATTTAAAACACCTCAAGAACCATACCCAGAAAGTAAAAAAAACCCCAAAGGTCAACTCTTTCACCAGATAACCCCTTCAAACCATATCAAGCACCTATCACCAACCCCACACCCGGCACAGAATGAAATATTTCACATAAAATAATTGATTAAAAACTTATGCATATTCAATAAAAAAAATATCCTTAAAGAAACCACCAAAAAAAGTACCATACTACATATCATCAGTACACTGCAGTACTAAGGTCATAGTGGTGCAATGTTACACTATAACCACTACTATTTCACCAATTCCAAAATACTTTCTGGATAATTCAGTGAAAAAAAGGCCTCTGGAAAATCCTTTGAATCACTTTGATCTTTATTTTGTCACCATTTTAGCACCAACAATACAACACAAATGCATTCCCCAATAGAAGTGGGGCTCATGAGCCTAGTATACATCAATTCTCACCAACTATCAATAAAAAATCAGTAAAATTTTCTAAAACTATCACAACCAGATGAATCCTCTGAAATTTTCTCTGAAGCAATGTGATACTCAGATTGCCACCATTTCAACCATAAAACACACATATATTCTCAACAGAAGGAGGGGCCCATGCAGCTAAGTCCAACAGAAGTAGGGGCTAATGCAGACAAGTATGTCTCAATTATCACCAAACAGAAATAAAAAATCAGTACATATGAATTCTCTGGAGATCTCATTACCATTTAAAGGCCTCTGAACCGTCCTCTGAAGCACTCTGATAATCAGCTTGCCACCATCCCAACGACACAACACATACTAGCCATACCTTTAATTCACCCAAGGGTGCATGCATTACCCAAGCATGCCACATGTCTCTATCTACACATAATCAACTGAAACAGAATGCAGGTAGCTCCTGCAGCATTCTGTGAAGGATAAGGTATCATAGGCTTCCTGAGAACCAGCCAAGAAATTAATTTGCCACCCTTCCAAACACCCAAGTAATACACTCTTAGTTAAAAAACCATGCATGCACCTGCCAAGCATTTCTCATGTCCCTATCTACACATATGTCAGCCTTGTGGATGCCAAGGTACTTGCTAACTTCTTGCTACCAGATTTTATAGATTATGGAATAAATATATTATTCAAAATTATGTAGCAATGATGCTTTTGCGTATGGATAAAGCAAATTTCAGGAGGAGTGGTTTGTTCATTGGGGATTTCTGTGAATAAATAATTTAATCAATAAATAAAAAGAGGGTTTAAAGTAGTATACTTGTTATCTTTAAAAACTTGTCTTCAGGATATTAAATTTGTAGCCTGCATACATGGTTACTTCAGAACCTTTAATGATAATATGAAAGGAATTATTAACCAAAGATAATATGTAGAAATATGTGGGGGGTGGCAGAGATTTGTAGCAAGAAATCCACAGAAGAGATGAGATAAATAACTTTCTGGTTTAGTACATTATTCCCCTAGGTACCTACAATAACTTATATTGGTTGCTCTTGAATCTGTTCTGCTGTTATATGATTTTTAACAGCATAAATTTATTTGATAGTGGTTTGGAATGGGGAAAAATTATCATACTAAAGCCATAAAACATTTAATTATCTCTTAGAAGTACTTTAACACAATGGAGATTGTCTGGATTTATCTGTAACTGGGTCTAGGTTCTAAACATCAGCAAAAGGTAGCCTTTATTTATGCCTTGGTGGGTACCAGCCCATCATCCTGAGGGATATAGGGGCCAAAGGTGATGCATGCTGAGGCTAGAAGGCGGCCAGTGGTAGACCAGCATGTGCTATGGTAGTTTTAGCGCTGGTAGGAGCTGAATTAGTCTGTAATTGGAGGTATTTCCAATTATAATTTGTTAATTTGGCTGAGAAAAGTGCTCAATTGCTCAGATGATCATCTTTTAGTCATGGATGAAATGAGAATATCCTAAAATGACTTCATATTCAAATTGGTGGAGGCTCTATGGAAATTTTGATGTCCTGAAGCTTCCACAAACTTCACAGAAAGTGGGTTATTAAATCCTTCAGATCTGTTGATATTCATTTTCAAATTTTGAATTTTTTTAGTAAAATAATTTATTTAAAATACTTATTCTTGGAACTTTGTTAATATTATCAAATATTCAGATTGAGTAGAGTTTTGCAGATAATTTGGTGCCCTGGTGTTTGCATATATGTCACATTAAGTGGGGGATGCAGGCCTCCATAGTTATTCCTAATCATTTTCAGGGAGTTCTTTAAGGACCTACACCGCCAAATGGGCGCGTGGGGGCCCATTGACGCGTCCAAAGCGCGCTTGGGGGCCCATTGACGCGTCCAAAGCGCGCGTGGGGGCCCATAGACGCGTCCAAAGCGCGCGCGGGGGCCCATACACGCATCTACACGCGTCCAAAAGGTTGTTTCAAACATGCACAAGCCCCAGGGGGTTGTATACCCCACATAAACAGTATTTTTGGGTTTTTTACCCCCGTACACGGAATTTTCAATGTGCGTTTGGGGGTATACAACCCCTGGGGGTTGTGCCAGAATTTTTGGGACCCCCTGGACCCTATTTGGGTTCCATAAACCCAAATTTGGGATCAACACATACTATGTGGGACTGTTGGACCACACCTAGCAATCCCAAAGTGAAAATAAAGTGAATATAAAGTAAAATAAAGTGAAACTGCAAACAAAATCATTGAAACAAAAATGAAACTGCAAACAAACATCTGACTAACATTTTTCTTTCTCAACTTGAAAGTGAGCAAAATTGGTAGTTGTTCAATTGAAAGTTGGATTGAATACTGAAGTAACATTGCATTTTTTTGCATTATGTGAACAGTGGCAAGCCCTCCTTTTTGTGACATGGCTGTGTTGAAGGACTACATTGATAGTGCCATTAACAAAGCTGTGTAAAAGAAGGATTTGGCTGATGAATCATTGGAAGGCCCAATTGCATCCTCATCTAGGGTGAAAATTCAGGAAAAAAATGTTTCACAAATTGACATTACCTCTGGTGGTGCCTAAAATTTTATCTTACTCTGGTCTTTGCCTCATTTAATTTGATGGAAAGTGATGGAGTTCATTCCATAAATACAACCATTTAATTGGTGCCAGATCCACTTTAACCACCTCCTGTGAGAGCTTTTCCTACTAGGGAAGAGGCACAAAACTATTGTAAAACATGGGCAATGAAGCATGGTTGTGCTTTAACAGTTTTAAACTTAAGCTGTGATAAATATGTGTATTTATACTGTGATAGACATGGTTCCTAATCTGGGCAATTTCTCACCAAAAGGTCAAGGCAAACTGACATAAGGAAGGTTGGGTGAAAGTTTTTAATCCATGCAAGTTGCACAAAGGCAGAACCCTTGTGGAAAATCTCCTACAGACATGATCAACATAACCATCAACCATCTCCAAACCCCTCAGTGAATCCTCACCTGAGGAGAATCTCTGGGGTGGCCTTAGTGAATTTAAAAGAAGGAATGAATTATGGGCTCAATAATATTCAAGTTAAAAGAAAATTGAGCAAGGTTGATTGGGGCAAATATTTTCATGAAAGAACAATCTATAAAACTAAGAGTAAGGTAGCACTTGAAGAACTAAAGGGAAAAAGCGTTATGGAGGCCCTCTTTAAACAACTTGGCAATTCAGGTTGGGTTCATCAAGCAAAATTCAGCGGAGAGGGTCACTTGGAGGCCCTATTCCTGACCCATCCCAATTCATTAAAGCTTTTCAAACAATTCAATCATATTTTAATAATGGATTGTACTCATAAAAAATAATTACAACATCCCCCTATTGCATGTTGTAGGAATTACAGCCAACCAAAAAACTTTCACAAAAGTTCCTTTTTTCATAACAAGAGACACGTTTGAGTTCTACAGTTGGTCTGTAAATGAAATAAAGGATCTGGCTTATGATCCTGAGAGACTTCCCAAATTTTTTTTGAAGGAGAGAAAAGAAGCTCTGATTTGTGCTATAGAACAAAGTTTCCCTGAGTCAACAAGACAGTGTTGTCAGTGGAACTTGTCTAAAAACATACAAGCAAACCTTTTTAATAATGTTGTTGAAGGATGGAAAAGATTTATGTCTCTGTGGGCTAATTATGGGGCCTCAAAAACCAAGGAGGAGGCAGAGGTCAACAATTTGGAACCTAGGGTAAGTGCCAAATCACTGCCTCTACTGTTAATATTCCTACTTTTGGGTTTCTTACATTATGACTTGTATAAAGAGTTTCTTGGCAGACCTTGAGGATGTGCTTGGGTATATCAACCATAACATCTTCTGTATCAAAGGGACCTTTGTAATGGCTTGGAATTGCAAAAAACCTGAATTTGGAAATAAAAAAACACCTTGGGTTGACAAAGCCCATGCTACTCTCAAACCATTCCTTGCAAATTCTTTGGTAAACATGTAGTATTTTTGGAGAAACCTAAAGGGAACAGTTTCCAATCAAATTAAATTGGTTCAGGATGCACTTTACAACTCTTGAATTATGATAGGAATAGTTCTTCCTGCTGAACTTTTAACATTGGGATCCAAGTTGTCTTTAGAGGCAATTAAAAGTGTTGTCCAACAATGAGAGGGGTTAAAGCAAAACCATGATGGGCAAGTGTGCACCAAGTCATACTCCAAGACTATGGGTTTGCCCTGTTCCCATCAGATGTTGATTATCTGTCTACCTGTCTTTTTATCTTCAAGCCTGTGTTTTTGTTTCATTATTCTTCTTTTCCTTTCTCTGATGCTTTGTTGCTCAATAAGAGTAATACTTGTATTCTCTATCTTCTCTAGTAGTTATGGTAGTGCATCTATAGTTGTAGTCTCTTGTCAGGCCATGTCTCATTTGACATGTTGCTCAACTATCACAGATTCAGTCTGGCTCTTTGAATCTTGCTCAGTCAACCTCAAGCTGGCATCCACCAATATGGCCCTTGTCCTATCAAGAGAGATCCAATCAAGACTTCAAGACACTCCTTTGCTTGATTGGACAGCCTAACAACCTCACTTGTGGAACAAACGTAGGTTGCCATAAACCATTCAACTCATCCTCAGTATTGACACACATTTCTTTTTATAAGCCAGAAAAAAGGTACAGGAGCTGTTGGATCAATCAGAAGCGTCCTTGTGGTCTTTCTCAGCTATTTAGCTGCTTGTGCACTTGATTCTACTTAGTCTGTTTAGAGGCCATAATCTGGCCTGTAGAACAATTTTTGCATGTTGGTATCTCTTTCTGATCACACATTAAATCTCCTGGGATATTGGAGCAATTTCTTATATTCTTAGTCTTACTTCCTTTTTTATTCTGGTCTTGAAATATCAGCTTGGTCCAGGTTTTCAAAACCAATTTAATTCTTTTCATGGTCAAAAGCCAAAAAAATCTCATCCACCTTTTAGAATGGATCAACAGAAAATTTCCCCTGGACCTGGAGGCAACAGCAACTTCAAGGCACTGGCACTCAAGTCATTAATGGAATCAACTCCCCTTCTCACCAAGATAAACTATTCAATCTGGAAGAAGAAGACGGAAAGAATTTTCAAAATGTGTGGCATTCTCCAACTCATGAAATCTTCCAATCCAAATGAGGACATTCCAGAAAATGACCAAACTGCGGCCTATCCCATGTCCAAGCTTGACCCCTCCACTCACATCAATATAATAACAACAGATAAAAAGGACTCACCCAAGCTCATACGGCTTGCTTCTAAAGAACACTTTGCTTCCAATCAGGCAGCAAATTGGGCAAATATGTTCTTCAACTTCCTGTACCTTGGCTTTGATCAAAATGATATTGATGCTTTTGTTACGTTGGTGAAAATTCATCTTGGGAAACTGGAAAAAGTTGGAATTGACCTTCCCAGTGATATCTTGCGCTAATTGATTCTCTTCAAACTTCCAGAATCACTGAAAGGAATGAAATAACAAATCATGCACTTGGGCTTCAATCTGAAAGTGGATTTTGTTCTGAAGCATCTAGTTCAACACAAAAATAAAGTCCAATCTAAATCCAAGGAAACATCCAACACCAATGCTGCCCTCTACTCTCATAATTGATTGGATACTGACTACTCTTTCTGAAAAAATGGCAAGCATAAACTTGCTTTCAAATCACATCCAGCTGCCAACTGCTGGGAGGAGTTTCCAGATCTTAAGCCAGAAAAAAGTTAAATAAATCAAATTGAGGAGCAAAGAAGAAAGTACAAGAGTCCCATTACTACTAACTCTTTTGTGTTTTGAACCAACTCAATGAAACCAATGACAGTCAATTCATCCTTGATAGTGGCTGGTCCATCCACATGATCAAATACCAATCCTTGTTCTCCTCATTAGCTGATCAGCCCGGAAACAAACTGATCAAAACTGGAAAAAAGGGGGATGGAATACCCTTAAAGTGTCTTGGTGTTGAAAACCTGCGGATTGGAGAAATCAAACCAGACCTGAAGAATACAGCCTGGGTTCCTCATGCAACTGTCAATCTGGTTTCAATGGGCGCTCTTCTGAATCAAGGATGTACCCTAAAGGTCAACAGCAAATCCAACCCACCATCCTTTTCACTAAAGAAGAAAAGAACGGTTATCCTCAGTGGAATAATAGAGAAAAATCTTCTGATCATTAACTTACCCACTTTGAAAAGGCAACAGACGTGGTTTTCAAGTCTTGACAAGCTCCAAGAACTACATCAAACTCTTGGCCGCGCTAGCCTAGACAGAATGGAAAAACATCTTGGGCACAGCATTGAGACGGAAACATGCTTGGCATTCAAATGCATAGCATGCAGAAAAGGAAAAATCAGAAAGTCTTACTTCAAACAGGAGCAACGGCCAGCTGAGCAAGTATTTGAACTTCTGCACCTAGACCTAATAGGACTTCTCAATCTAAAAAGCAAGGGAGGAATGAGGTATGCACTCACTGTTGACAATAACAAGTCTGGTTAACTCTCTACTTTTCCTCTGCCAAGCAAGGATGCAGCGGCTGAAACCATCATTTTTGCCATCAAAAACAAAGCAAAAAAGAAGAAACCATTCCCCATCAAAGTTGTCTCCAATGGAGGAGGAGAATTTTTCAACAATAGAATTGTCACCTTTTTAAAATCCAATGCAATTCACCACCTTGTTAGTGAGCCCTATAACTCCCAGCACAACAGAAAGGCCAAGAAAGCTAATTGCACAATCATGGAATCCTTAAGATCAGTATGCAGTTCATCTTCTATTGCCAAAAGCTGTTGGAATGTGGTCATCCAAAGCTGCTGCCTTGCGTTGAACCAAATTCCTCAAGAAGCCGGAATGAAAACTCCCTGGGAACAGATGCACAGTACCATACTACCCAAGGATTACCTGAAGCCTTTTGGAACCACATGCATCTACTTATTGAAAAACACCAAAATTACCTCAAACTTAAGCAAAAAAAGAGATGAAGGGTTCTTGGTTGGTTTCAATCCTTGGCTACTATCCTATAAGGTTCTTTCAAAGTTGGGAAAGATCATCAATACCAAACATGTGCAGTTCATGAAATCACAAGGCCCTAGCAACATCTACCTCAATGGTAGAGTAGAAGATGACATTAATGTCACCATTGGAACCGCAACCGGAAGAGAACCAGAATCAGTTAATCAAGAACCACATTCAGTATTGGAAGATTTTCACAACACCAAACCAGATCTTCCTCTTGAGGATGATTCAAATCAATCAGATACCAAAAGCTGATTCATTAGTCCAGGAGAAACTTCTTCCAAGAATTTGCAACCAAGAGTAATTGAGACCACCGGTACGGTACGGCTACCATCACTCCAACTTACCCAGATATCCATGAATCAATTGGAATCCCAAAATGGATTGCGCCCATAACCAAGGAGCTAAAAAAGCCTGAAGAACTAGGTGTGTGGGAACACACCAAGGAATGTGAAGTCACCAACCCCCTTAAAAACAATTGAGCCTTTTGTTGCAAAGAAGACCTCCACACAGGTCTTACCTTGCTCAAGGCTTGGGTTTGCGTACAGGAGTTCAACCAATGCTACAGGATAGATTACCTGGAGACTTTTGCGCCTACTGGTAAGATAGCGTCTCTCAGGTAATTGCTCATTTACGTGGTGGATAAGAATCTCCAGATTCTTCAATTTGACGTGAATGGGGCTTTCTTTCATGCACCTCTGGAGGAAAATGTCTACATTAGGATCCACTTTTGCTCAAGGAGAAAGTCAAAGTATCTCAAGCTCATCAAATCACTTTATGGCCTTAAACAGGCTGCTCTTAATTGGTACAGGACCCTGAGTGATTGGATCAAGAGTGTTGCTTTGTCAAGAGCAGCTGTGATCCCTGTCTTTATCTTCATGAGGATGGGGTTACATCTCTGTTCTTTCATGTTGACAATTTAGTTGTGGTGGGAGAGGTAAATAAATTGAAGACTCTTTTCTTGAACAAATTCAAAGACTCATCAGCTCACAAAGTGGAAAATTTACTTGGAATGAACGTTGAAAAAGAAAATAACTCAATCAGTCTGTCTCTGCCAAGTCACATTCTCAAGGGTCTTGAGGAATTGGATCTGCTGAATGCAAAAACTCTCTCAAACCCATGCTCCACTGGTTCTCACCAACTTCTGGCAACTGAAGACAAGATTGAACAATTCAAACAGCTAAACATCAACTATTGTTCAAAAATTGGAGGGCTAAACTTCATAGCAACTCTGGCCAGACCCAATATCAGCTGTTCTGTTTCCAACTTGGAAAGCTTCTTGAAAAAACCAGGAATTGTCCATTGGAATGAAGTCACCCAAGTTGGGCGCAATTTGCTCAAGACTATGAATCAAAAGCTTGTCTTCAGATCAAAGAGCGACTCCAACCACTTAATCACTTACAGCAATGCCACATGTGCGGACAATCCTGACACTTGTCTCTCTCAAACCGGCTTCATCACCCTATTCAAGGGATGTCCTCTCTATTGGATAAGCCGGAGTCAGAGATGTATTGCTCACTCTTCTACGGAGTCCAAGTGAAATACACTTTCAGCAAGTCATCTCAAAGCAAGATGGCTAAATCATCTTACCTCCAAAGTATGGCAATTGATGTTTGATCCTCCTTTGCACCTAATTGATAACAAAGGAATGAATGAAAAAATTGAAAAATTTGGAACTAAGTCACATGCTAAATACATTGATATCAAAATTAAAACCTTACAAAATGAATGGAACACCAAACTCATTCAAATTGAACTTGTCTCCTCTCAAGATATGCTGGCCAATCCCTTGACCAAGGCAGCAAGTTCCATGGAAGTCTTGAAACTGGCTAAGTATGTTGGCTCTTGACTCTCAGTCACTGATGAT
Source organism: Puccinia polysora (assembly GCA_025617555.3). Taxonomy (NCBI): domain Eukaryota; kingdom Fungi; phylum Basidiomycota; class Pucciniomycetes; order Pucciniales; family Pucciniaceae; genus Puccinia; species Puccinia polysora. The sequence goes on from CM062631.1 coordinate 1,966,970, forward strand.
GAGTTGAGCTGGCGTGTTATTATATTTCTATCTGTCTTTTTATCTTCAAGCCTGTGTTTTTGTTTCATTATTCTTCTTGTCCTTGCTCTGATGATTTGTTGCTCAATCAGAGTAAAACTTTTCTTCTCTATCTTCTCTATTAGCTACGGTAGTGCATCTATAGTTGTAGTCTCTAGTCACGCCATGTCTCATTTGAAATGTTGCGCGGCTATCATGGATTCAGTCTGGCTCTTTGAAGCTTGCTCAGTCAACCTCAAGCTGGCCTCCACCAAGACAGCCCTTTTCCTATCAAGAGAGATCTGATCAAGACTTCAAGACACTCCTTTGCTTGATTGGACAGCCTAACAACCTCACTTGTGGAACAAACATAGGTTGCCATCAACCATTCAACTCATCCTAAGTATTGGCACACATTTCTTTGTATAAGCCAGAACAAACATACATGAGTGGTTGGATCAATCAGAAGCATCCTTGTTGTCTTTCTCATCTATTTAGCTGCTTGTGCACTTGATTCTACTTAGTCTGTTTAGAGGCCATAATCTGGCCTGTAGAACCACATTTGCCCGTTGGTTTTATCTTTCTGATCATGTATTAAATCTCCTGGGCTACTGGTGCAATTTCTTATATTTTTAGTCTTACTTTCTTTTTTATTCTGGTTTTTAAATATCAGCTTGGTCCAGTTTTTCCAAAAAAATTTAATTATTTTCACCAGATAGGTGACCTACTAGCGTTCTGCCAATCTGTTGTGCCTGAGGATGTTCATCCTCAGTGAAGGTTGGATTATGAACCTTTTGGTTCTAGTTCTGTAAGTTTGTTTAAGTTGGATTGTTCAAATCACTTTTTGATTAATGCTTTTTGAATGATGATTGCTTTTTTAATAATATTTGATGTTTTTGAATTTTGAAAGGTTGATGTTGATGAAATTCTCAACAATTCTTGGTAAAATGAGAATCTAAATGAAATGATCTTGGGATATCCTGAACAAGATCATTGCAAGCTGTTGAAGCACTTGATCCAGGAGACTGCAAATTATTGATCAAAGCCAAGAATTGAACATAAAGTCTTGCAATCAAGCAGAGGCTGGCCAAAATTGAAAGATACCTGGAGAGAATCTTCTTGATTTGAAAAGGTTGAAAAGAAGCTTAAGCAGGAAAAGAGAATTAGAGGGGCACCAAATAAGAAAAGAAAAAAGATTTTAAGTCTTTTGTTTTTTTTAATGAACTGATGATGATATCATGTTAACTGTTAGTCAAAGTAAGCAGGATCAGAATATGAATTTCATAGTTCAGAGGAAGGGACTGAAAGTTAATTAGCTTCAATTAATTTTGAATCCAAATCCTCTCCAGAGGAAGAAGATGTCCAGGAAGCCTCAACCAGAAGCTCATCTTTGGTGAGTATTGATGTGATTAATTAATGTTATTGGAATTTTGGCTGAGTGAGTTTTGATTAAAGGAACCAAAAGTGAAATACCTTAATCAAATCCCCAAGAAATTACATAAGCTCTTGGGAATGGTTTGGGATCTAATTGGTGATGAGAATTGCAGATTTAGAGTCATTTCTAAGTGGCTTGAGTATGATGAAGACAGTTGGTTCAAAGTGAGAAAGGAAATGATGGAAACATTGGAGAGACATAAAGTATGCTACATTAAGATTCTTGGTCTTTCAAAAGAGGTAGAAAAGATTAAAAAAATATTTGATGTTGAAGAAATCAATGAAAAGATTCACTCTTCAAGATGGCTGGCTAAGTTAGAAATGGGTCAAATAATAGCAGACACATATGCCAGACCTATATGTTTCATTTCATTGGAGTCATGTTGTACTTATACTCCAATGAAAAAAGTGGTTAAAGATCAATCAGAGCCTATTTACACTTCCTTTGTAAACAATAGAAACTGGGTTCAATTATTACTTGAGGGAGAAATGATTCCAATCCAACCCATTGTAGCAAAAAAATCTGCTTTCATTTCAAAAAAAGCTTCTGGTTGGGTTGATCATCTCAAATATCAGCTGCACGTGTATTCTAGATTATGAATTCAATTATAGAGATCATTTCATCATTGGATTTCCTTATGACTTGAAATTATGATGCAGCTAACTTGTACTTCTATTAATATAAAGGGTTATCACATGTTGAAAATAATTGTGTTGAGTTTTTGAGTTAACATCATTATGATGAGTGTTTTGAATGGGATTTTATTGGTAAGTCATTTCAACATGTGTTGATCTGATCCCATCATCAGGAATATTTTTACTTCTTGTGATGAGATGAGCTTACAACAAGTTGAAATTTTTTTTTGGTGTTTTTACTTAAGGGCTTCTCAAGTTACTTGTTTTTTTTTGGTGTTTTTACTTAAGGGCTTCTCAAGTTACTTGTTTTTTTTTGGTGTTTTTACTTTAGGGCTTGTCAAGTTGAACTTGTATTTTTTGGGACTTTTACTTTAGGGCTATTCAAGTTGAACTTGTATTTTTTGGCACTTATACTTTAGGGCTGTTAAATAGACTGTTTCATTGTTTATTTAATTTTTGGTGTTTTGGTTGTCTTCAGTCTTTTTTTTCATTTTTTCATTTTTTTACTAATTTTTATTTTTATTTTTATTTTTATTTTTATTTTTATTTTTATTTTTATTTTTATTTTTATTTTTATTTTTATTTTTATTTTTATTTTTATTTTTATTTTTATTTTTATTTTTATTTTTATTTTTATTTTTATTTTTATTTTTATTTTTATTTTTATTTTTATTTTTATTTTTATTTTTATTTTTATTTTTATTTTTATTTTTATTTTTATTTTTATTTTTTATTTTTATTTTTATTTTTATTTTTTTTTATTTTTTATTTTTATTTTTATTTTATTTTTATACAAAAAATCAACATTTTTTTATCTTTTGGTTGATTTCTGTTTTTTTTTTTTTGAATCTTGATTTAGTTTATTTTGGTTTTTTATTTGTTTTATTTTTATTTTTGGCCCACAGAATTTGTAGTTTTTTCAAACAGAACACAACTAAATCCAATTTGTGTACAGCCCCATACAACTCAAATCTAGTTGGGTGTTGTGCCACACAACCTGGGCCATTGTGTGAGGGCCGCACAACAACACTCAAGTTTTTTGGAGGCTAAAAAACTCAATTGTAGTTGTTTAGCGTGCCACCCAGGCCAAATGAGTCATGTACACAACTAATTTGGGCCACAAATTTATCATCACCCAAATAGAAATTTAAAGGAACAATGTCCATACAATGAACCCCTGAAGAAATATAGCATTTAATAAAATGAAATCAAACAAACTCAATGGACTATCCCTGAATTAAAAATTCCAAAAAAAAGGGCATTGAATTTTTCACGCCCCCAAACCTGGAATTCACACAGTTTTGAAGTTGCCACAGCGTCCCCCAACGTCCCCAATACATACGGTAAACCTGGAAAAAACATGGTTTTTGGGGGTTGTCAAAAAAATAAAAAATACCAGGGGATAGAAAGGCATCTCCAACCCATTTAAGAATACTTTTACCAATTTTGGCCGTTTTTAACGGCTTCAAAATTGCCCTCAAAAAAATGAAAAAAAGCTTCACATCTCCAATCTTTTGACATTTTTAATTTTTTTATTGATTATTTCCAAAAATTCTGAAGAGAAAAAAAGTTTAAAAATATTCCAGGCAATTCAATTAAGATTTTTTCAGAATTTTATTACTTCATTTTCCTGCCAGAAAATGGGATGTACATAAAAAATAAGACATTATTTTCAATTTTTTCCCCTTAGTTTTTCCATGGGATTTTACAAATTTTGAGATTGCAGTCTTTTAGTGGGCATTAAGAAGGGAAAAAAAAATTATTCAGGGATTTTTAGGATCAATTATTTAACTAAGGATAATCAATGCATCTTCAACAATAATGGGAAGTGTCTGTTTTGGGGTGCATTTTGGAGCTATTTCTGATACTATTTTGATTCTTTTTATGCACAAACTGAGTTTGCAGTTTTAAAATTAACTTCAAATGAAACAAAAATATTTTTTTTTATATTTATTGGAATTTTTTTTAGCCCTCAAATTTCCAACCTCAAAATACCATGTTTAAAAGGTGTTTTTATTTTTCTCAATTTTTCATAATTTTATTTTGTATTGATTATTGACTCATTAATTTAGAGAATAAAACACCCCTTTTTTGTTTTAAATAATGAATCCTTTGGGAAAGGATATGCTAAAAAAATCCCCAAATTATTGTTTTTGGCCCTTTTAAATGCCCACTAAAAGCCTGCAAGCTCAAAATTTGTAAAATCCCATGGAAAAATAAGGGGAAAAAATGAAAATAATGTCTTATTTTTGATGTAAATCCCATTTTCTGGCGAGAAAATGAAGTAATAAAATTCTGAAAAAATTGTAATTGAATGTCCTGCCATATTTTCAAACTTTTTCTCTTCAGATTCTCCAAAATAATCAAGAAAAAAATTTAAAAATGTGAAAAGATTGGAGATGTGAAGCTTTTTTTTCATGTTTTTGAGGGCAATTTTGAAGGCCTTGAAAATTTCCAAAACTTTTTAAATAAATTTAAATAATTTTGAGACGCCTGTCTATCCCCTGTTTTTTTTGAACAAAACCCAAAAACTATGTTTTTTACAGGTTTACCATGTGTATTGGTGACATTGGCGGACATTGTGGCAACATCAAAGCTGCCTGAATTCCTGGTTTGGGGGCGTGAAAGATTCAGTTCCAAAAAAAAACACGTTCAAATTGTGTTAAGCTGATCCCGTCATCAGAATTACAAAGACTTCTTATAATAGGATCAGCTAAACAAAAGTTGAACTTCTTTCTTTGGACTAGTGCCAAACTCAATCACCCCCCCAAAAAAATAGGGCTATTCCATTGAGTATCAAATCCACCCTGATGGACAAGCCCTCAAGTAAAACTTCCAAAAAAAAACAAGTTCAAATTTTTTTAAGCTGGTCCCATCATAAGAATTCTTAAACCACCTCAATAGACTAGTCCTAAATAAAAAAATCCAAAAAAAAACATGTTCAACTTGTGTTAAGCTGATCCAATCACAAGAAGTATAGAACATCTTCATGATGGGATCAGCCCAATGCACTTGGAAGTGAATCAACAATAAAATCCCATTCAAAACACTCAACATAGTGATTTTAATCCAAAAGACTCAAAATAATGATTTTCAAAACATGATAAACCTTTATATTAATAGAATTTCAAGATCAGCATCAGAAGTAAATTTTAGACCAAACTCAAATGATGAAATTATTGGATGGTTATAAATTAGACTAAAAATCCATTTGATATTTGAGATGATCAACCCAAACAGATGCTTTCTTTGAATTCAAAGAAGATTTTTTTGATTAAATGGGTGGGATTGGAATCATATCTCCCTCAATTATTGAATGAAACCAGTGGTTACTGTCAACAAAGCAAATGAAAATGGTATTTGATTGTTCTTTTACACCCATTTTCATAGGAGTAAAAGTAAAACATGAAGCCATGGATATGAAAAAAATTGGCCTTCCATAAGTGTCTGCTATTATTTGGCTAATATCTAACTTTTCAAGCCATTTTTAAGAGGGAATCTTTTCCTTGATGTTTTGAATTTAAAGTCCCTTTTCAGTCTTTTAAACCTCATTGATAACACCAAGTATCTTAGGATAGCATGTTTTATGCTTCCTCAATGTTTCAAAAACTTCCCTTTGCATTTAGACCATCCATTTTAATTTTAATCAAGTGATTTAGCAATGAATCCAAATACTCAATTAACATTGCTAACAGGATCCCAAACATCACCCAAGAACCTATTTAAGTTCTCAGGTATTTCAATTTTGGTCCCTATGATCAAAAATCAATTAGCCAAAATTCATATCAAATTCATAAAATCAGTACTCACCAAAGATGAGCTTCCTGGTTGACTTCTGCACTTCTCTTCCTCCTCAGAAAAGGATTCTGATTCCAAATGAAGGAAGACTAATTCACTTTAATTCTATTCTTCTGAGCTATGAAATTCAGATTCTGAGGCTTAGGAATTTCAATATAATCATCATTTCCCATGATTTCATTCAACCATCAAAATGAACACTTCTAAAAATGAAAGACTTACTATTTTTTGTCTTTTGGGTGCCCTTCTAACCAATTTTTCCCTCTTAAGTTCCCTATCCACATGCTCAAATCTTGAAATTTCATGATGGGTGCCTATAAATTTGGGTTGACTGCAGCAGGACCATAAAGCTTTTGGCTTGAGCCTTGGCTTAGCATGATTAGCAACCAAACTGGTTGTATACTTGACAATGGACTTTAAAATCTTCACTATAGCTTCTTCAGGTTGTCTCATAACCATTGAAATGAGCTTTTCAAACAATTGAGATGATTCAAGCACTGGATAAGTGTCAAAATTTCAAAAAGAGAAACCATCATTCATTAGTAAATCCATTCTGAAACCATCAATAAAATAGGAATCATCAATCAAAAATCTATTCAAACAATCCAAATTACTGGAATGGAAGGACTAAAGTCTAACCTCCACTGAGGATGAACATCCTCAGGCACAACGGATCCTCTCAATGCTAGTATTTCTTCTAATATGTGATAACAGGGCAAGCCCATTTTCTTGGAATATGACTTTGAGCACACTTTGCCATCATGTTTTTGCTTTAAATTTTTGAATTTTTACCCAATGAGTTTAATGACCTCAATTGAAAATTTTTAACCCAAATTCAAAAGTTCTTTTGGAAGAATGGTTCCTAGCTTTATTCAAGAGTTTTCAAGCAAAAGATCCACTGGTTTTTATTTGGATATAAAAGGTTACTTCAAGTTGTTTCCACACATCCAAAATGTTCCCCAAAGATCATCCAAGTAATTGTTTGAAAGTAGCATGGGCCCTCTCTACCCAAGATGTTGTTTTTTGGTTTCCAAAGTCAGGGTTGAAACAAGTTCACACCTATACAAGAATCTCTTTGATAGGGAAAATTTTCTTTTCCATATACTAAAGCAAATGCTCATGGTATTTCAAGAAAAATTTATACAAATTTCATCATAATAAATCCCAGCAGATATGAACAGAAGAAGCAATAAATTGGCATACTCTGAGTTCTGAATCATTGAATTGTGCCTTCCCCTTGGTTTTATAGGCCCCATACTTTTCCCACAGAGACATAAACCTTGGCCATCCTAAATCATCATTACTGAAGCAAACTTTGGAATTTGCTTGAATATCTTTACAAAATTAGCAAGAGAAAAACTTTCTGGATGACTCAGGGAACTTATGTTCAATTGAAAAAATCAGAGATTTTTCACGGTCAAGCACAAAGAATTTGGGAAGCCTCTCTGGATCATAAGCCAAATTACTTAGTGCATTCAATGACCAAATGTAGAACTCAAATGTTCATTTTGTTATAAAAAACAAAAGAATTTCTAAATTTTTCCTGTTGGCTGCCATTCCTACAAAATGCAATAGAGGGATGTTGTACATATTTGTTTTATAAGTACAATACAAAAAATTTATATGATGGAATTTTTTACAAAGTTTTATAGACTCAGGATGAGCTTAAAACAGAGCCTCTAAGTGACCCTCTCCCCTGAATTTTGACCCAGAGACTCACTGTGTTTCTTGGAGCATTTCAAATACCACATCCATAACACTTTACCCCTTGATTTCTTCTTCCCTAAACTTGTGCTTGGTGTTATGGATTGTTCTATTTAAAATTTCTTCTCCCCCATTGATATTTCTCAATTTAATTTTAAGTTGAATCTTATTGATCCCATCATTTATTCCGTCCTTCAGTTGTTCTAATGCCACACCAGAGATTCTCCTCAGTTGAGGATGCACCAAGGGGTTTTCAGATGGTTTGTGATTGTTTTGGTCCTTTATAATGAAGAGGCCCCACGTGGTATCTGCTACTGTGCAACTTTCACATATCATGAACTCACACCAAACCATCCTTTTTTGAGTTTGCTTTTGCATTTTGGTGAGCAAAGGCCCTTTTCATACTCCATATTTGTCACAGGATAGGTCAACATATTTATCTCTTTTTGAATTGAATGTTGTCAATGCGTAGCCATGCATGGCTTCCCATTTTGGGAAATATTTCTTGGCTCTTTTCCTACCAAGAAAGGCTCCCACAGGAGGAGGGTCAAGGGGTTCTGGAACCTCATAGTTACATAGTTACAGCCACCATGGTTAAATTAGTATTTATCAATCAAAATCAGTCTCAGTCAAATGGCATATGAAATGTGACCAACCAGCTTGATTTAATTCAAGTTGTGAAACATCTTTTCCCTCAATTGCAACCATAGATCAGGATGAAATGGGGTTTCCAATCTTTTACTTTCTGAATCCCTAACCAAATCCCTAGATTATGCCAAAGCTTTGTTAACAACACTTCCAACCAAGTCCTTTAAAGCAGCCATGTTGAAAGCAGGGGGCTTGGGCTTGCCCCTGTTCCTATGAACCAAAAAAATTCAATGTCACTTGAGTATTCAATTCAATGGTCAATTTAATAACTCCAAATTCTGCTCAATTTTGGGTTGAGAAAAATAAAATTATCTGATGAGAAAGTGATGTGTACAGTTTGTGTATATGACAAGAAAGTGATGTGCACGGTTTATGGAAATTATTTCCTTTTCTAATAGGTGGAATGTGATACCAAGTTCTTTTTATTGGTCCAATAATATTCTCAAAATGTATGTCACATCCATAAATTTGGGTTTAAGGCACTCAAATGTGGTCCAGGGGTGCCTATGTACCCCTAATTACCCCCTGAACCGGCCCATTAGGGGCTATTTTTCCCCAAATGGGCCAACAGTTTCAGGGAAGACACAGGAAACCCTGTTCAGGGCTTTTTCATCCCCTAGGGGGTTGAAAACAAGTAGTTGGAAACCCCCAGGGGCTGTGAAAATTCTAAAAAACTTTTATTGCCACTTGTTGAGTTGTGAACCTGCATTCACATCTCAAATGGGTTGCAAATGGGGGTGAAAGACTGTTTGCAACCCAGGGCTGCGAATTAAACACCGCCCTCATATTTTTATTTATGATTCACCTGCAGAGATACTTATAAAATATGCTGCATGTCTCCGCCTGGGTAGTGGCCTGTCTAGGTTGTACCTTGATGCCTCTTTAGTCTCTTTTGAAAGTGGCTGTTGCAGCTTTTGTTTGGTGTAGTCCTGCAGCTGTGTGTGGGCCACCTGTCTAGGGCTGCAGGCTGACTTTCTAGCTTGTTTTTTGACTTTCAGTGCTGCGCTTCAGTTGAAAGCAGTTGCATGCAGATGCACAGCTTTGGCAGCTGCGTTTGGGAGTTTTTTCAAAACTCTTTTTTGTTGATAACTCCCAAAATATATGCAATTTCACATTGTTAAGGTAATACAAAAAAAAACTAGATATGCATTTCCCCCAAGGTAGCAGTTGTTATTTACAAGGTTAACATGGTCTTATATATGTGTGTCATGGAAGGTATTTTTGTGTATCTACAATAATCTAGAATATTCTACCCAATTACATAATTTTATGTGTATATTATGCACATACCCAATACCATATTCTTAACACAAATATTTGAATTAATTTTTGTTTTGGAACCTTTTCATGGCCTTTCATGTGATATACAGAAATGGCCAAAAAGTGGATTGGTGGTGCCTTACATTTAGGTCCATTTTTAATGGTCCAGTTTAGGTAGTGAAGGAGTGGCAATTCAAAGGTAGGGTTGTTGAGTGAGCGTACCCAAAATTGGTCGGGGAATAAAAAGATTTGATAACATTTTGGATATTCTCACCCCTTGTTAGTGTTTTTGACAATTTATGTTATTTTTGTTGCTTCATTTCTTCTCATTGTACTTTTTCAGCTAGCTGAAAACATACTAAAATGAAACAACATGCAGGTAGCTCCTGCAGCCTTACATAAAAGACAAGGGCACAGAAGCATCTTCAGAAACACCCAGAAAAGGAAATTCCCATCACTTCAAACATAAAAGTTGTATGGTTTTAGTTACCAAAGAGGGCTTGCAGCTGCAAAGCATGTTTCATGGGAACTTCTGAAACATTTTATACAAAATAAGCAACCAGAAGCTTGCATAACTTACCAAACGTGGCTTTTCCTGATATTTTTTCCTTTCAATCAGAATTTATACTAATAATTACAGCTATCTGTTGGCTTCTTTTACATGTTTTCTTAGCACAATTATTTCCTTGTTTAACTTGAACCTCCTGTGCTTCAAAAGTGCAGAGAGAGGCTCAGAACATTCCTCAGGGGAGACCTGAGTACCCCCTGCAAATGATTTGTCTATTTAAGGGGGGATCTTTTTCCCTATCTAAGTTTTAGACAAGGGTGTAGCATGGCATCAGCATATGGAATCTTCCCATGACTTATGCCCAACCTACCAGTAAGTTACCTAATGCCAGATTATTAGTGAACCAGAACCAAATTAAAAGGAAACAATGGATCAAAAACAAATCTGTTATTGATCATTTGAACCAAAAACAGGTGCCTGTGAATAAGGGTTCTTGAGAAAGACCTGTTATTCAGCACCTATTATTGATAAAGGGAAAGCCCTTATTTTTCAATTATTAAATTTATATAAAAAGAAGAGCGCAAAAAAACAAAAAAAAAAAACAAGCTTATGTGCGCCTAAATTCCTGTGGGCAAACCTGTCCTTCGTTGCTCCAACTGATTTAACACCTTTAGTGAACCCCTTATCCTTTTTATTGGGGTGTGGAAAAATAGGCAGAAAAATTAATAAATACTTGATTATTAATTAATGATACCTTACCCATAATCCAATCTAACTGGGAATAGCCGTCCAATTCCTAAAAATATCTATTAATAATTAATCTAGACCTGATAGAGACCTGTTTTAAGTTGCAAAGAAAACCATCCATTAATTAAAAAAAATTGTTGTGCAAACTTATTATAGTTTAGAAGGGCAGGCAATTCAAAACCATCTTAGTTTACCTCTATTTATTCAAGAGTGGTAGTAAACTCAATTCCACTTGCAGTGACTGCCAGAAAGCTATGTTCTAAATAATCACCTATCTCATAAAAGTCTCTACAGTTTATTTTGTGGGAATCCTGGGGACAGAATTCAAGTTGTGGGGTGATGTGGTGGCTATTTATAGAAATAAGTAGAATAGGCTCATCATTGGACTAGCAGACAAATATGATCTCAGGAGTGGGAAGATGTGGGATTGGCAGCACAATAGGAGGGCTGCTGAGCTCATCCTTTTGCCTAGTCTGGCAGATGCAGAAAAAGGCTCAGCAGCAGGAAGATGCAGAATCTGCAGCACAAAGGAAGAAATTATGAGCTACCTCTTGCCTTTTGTGGTGGTCAAAGTCATTGTGGTGTGGGAAGAGCAAGTTTTCAACATTCCACATCCTGGACTTAGGATATTGACATTGGTTCTGTATGTATATGGGTGTGGAGAAGCTTATGGCCAAAGCAAGCAATGAACAGACTATTAAGTATTTGTTTGAAGACCAACTATGGGGTATGCATGGGTGATGCAGATTGGGCAGGTGATTTTTGGGACAATAGCTTGTGAAAATTGAAGGCACAGTATTCAGAGATCAATGGGAGTCTTCCAAGGAGAATTGAAAGGAATCCTTCAAGGTAGGCATATTGGGGTTCATTGGCTAGTTAACTATTGGAGATTGCAAGCAATCTTGAAAATATGTATGTGCATGAACCAGGCCTAGGCTCATTATAGCTGGCACCAGGGCCAAATTGGGGTCTCTGGCCAGACAGTGACTCCATGTCACCATCCAGTCCCATGTTCCAACCCATTGACTCCCTTTACCCAAAACTTCTATTCACCAATGAAGTATCTTGACTTCACCAAAGTTTACATTGAAAAAAAATACAATTCACATGCTATTCACCATTGTGCAAAATGGATGTCACTGGTCATTCCTAAATGCAGAAACTAGAATTCACTTGAGCTTACACATTAATGAAACTGAAAATTGTTGGAATACTGGATCATCTCTCTTTCATCTCTCCTGTATTCCTCTTTCATCTAGTCATGTCTCATATTTCCTTTCTCATTCTTTATCATTTTTCCTTTATATGTTCTCCTTACATCCCATCTGGCTTCTCTCACATTCACCTGTCAAGTGCGCCCGCCCAACCATCCTCCTCTCACAAATCTCAGGCGCGCACACTTACATGTCACCTGTTTTCAATCTTGTGGTCACCACCTGAGGACAGATAGTCTAGTCAGATTGAAGGTCTCTTTCCTCATCCTTCATTCTGACTCCCAATCTGTGTATCCTCAGGTGAGTAAATGTCTCTGTGATTTTTTCTGTTTCTTTTGTCATCATCACCTGTCTTTTTTATTCTCTTCTCAACTCATCTGTCTCTCATATGACATTCCTTATCCTTCATTCTGACTCCCAATCTGCGTATCCTCAGATATCAACAAAAATCACTTTGCATTCACCTTGGAAGTAATGATATATAAAACATATCAAATCAAAATATTGTTTAATGGAATGCCCCACCCATAAAACCGGTGATCAAAACTTCTAACAAATAGTGACAAGTGAATTCCAATGAATCTTGATTTTTATTGACAATTTTAAAAAAATAAGCACACAGCTGAATTCTGATGAACTTGGAGATCTAGGAAACCAACTGTAATGTTTCACCAATACATTCAAATTGCTATTTTTCAAATTTCACAGGTCTGTTGTTTTTATTTCATCTGGTTGTTTCCTGCCTTTCACCTGTGTTTCAAATTTGGGTTTTTGAATGAATTGTATTTCATATCACAATTATTTCAATCAAAAGAGAAAAGAAAAAATGACACTCAATTCTTGCAAAACACAAAAGAAAAACATAATTGATGTTGCATCAAGTAATCCTTCTTTTTTCACCAATGATATTGCACACTATGAATCCCAGGAACAATTTTTGCAGGGTCATCAAATCAGTCTGGGTCATCTGCTGTGGAATCAAACTGCTTAAAATTTCAGATTTTGATCCACTGGGACTCCTGGTTCTTGATTCCAAGTCAACCATTTTCTTGGCTGCCAACAAATAGATTGAAATTAAACCTGGATTAGCAGCTGAGGAGCTGGGCGTTGACGGAGTGAGGGGCTTTGGAGGTTTTCTAGGCTTCATCCATTGTAACAGCCTGATTTCTAGGCCTTAATCCACTAGTTTACTAGCTGCAGCCAGTGGAAAAGTTTCAGAATGTCAGCAAAACCACAAATTAAACAATCCCCCCCAAAAAACCCCGATTGCAACAAAATACTTGTGTTTGGAGGCATGCATCCAAACACAAGAATTTTGGTGCAACTTTTTTTCTTTTTTGAATCATGCTTTAAGAAACAAAAATTTCACCAAAAGGCTTGTGTTTGTAGGCATGCATCCAAACACAAGCATTTCGGTACAATGGTTTTTTTGGGGGATTTGTCAAAAACTCCTTTGCATCCTCTAAGCCATATTGCTTAAGAAGAGCTGCCACGTAATGGCTCTAGTCTAACTTAATACCATTCTTGCTCTTACTGACTTTCATTGCTAGCACCTGTTGCGCCAGACCAAGATCTTTTATCTTGAATTCCTTTTTGAGTGTCTCCATGACTCTATCTTTACCATTTCCAATAATGATAATGTCATTGACCCATACAAACAAAATTGCATCCTTTCTTACAAAAATACAAGGGTTGGTCTCAGAATTCTTGAAACCAATCTGTATCAGTTTCTCACTCATGGTATTATACCACAATCTAGCTGCTTGCTTCAATCCATAAAGAGATCTACACAGCTTGAGGACATATTCCCCTTTATCTGCTGAAAGAAAACTTCTAACACAGATTTTCTTCATGGTTTCTGGTTTAGTCTCTACTAACCATTCACAAAAACCATCAGGGATTGAAATATAAACAGTCTCCTCCTCTCCAAGTTTTGCATTCAAGTATGCTGTTAAAAAATTAGCTTGTCTGATTTCTTCATCAAACTCCACTGCCAGAGCAATGATGTACCTGAAGGTGGACAGAATTCCAGTTGGTGAGAAATTTTCTTGGTAATTGATACCCTCTCTCTGCTTGAATCTCTGTGAAATGCATCTAGCTTTGAATCTTTTCAAAACTCCATTTGTGTCAAACTTCTTGTTTAACACCAATCTAGACCCCACAATGGTCTTTCCTTCTGGAACAGAATCCCCCTTAACCACTTCAAAGACACTATTATTTTCTATGGAATCAAATTCCTCAAAAATAGCACTCTTCCAGTTGACTCTCTCATCAGAATTCATAGCTTGGCCAAAGCAATTTGGGTTAACCCTGTTACCCATTTCTCAACTTAACTCCAGGACTTCATTGAGCATACACTGTTCCTGAAATGTATCTTCCTCATATCCTGCGGCAGCATAATGGTACTTCCATTCCCCATACCTATCAACTGGTACTCTAACCCTACCACTCCTTCTTACTGGAGGTGGAGGCTCATCAGGTTCCAAATTAACGGACTCCCCTGAAGCGGGCACTGAACCCTCTGGTGGCATGTCTGCCATCTCTTCATCTTCTGGAACCACATTTTCCTCAGCCTTTGCTGGTGAAATAGGAGCTAATTGTATCTCTTGCTGTGACTTATTCACAACAACATCTTCACTCCTTTTGAGTGGAAAGGTACTTTCTTAAAATTTTACATCCCTACTATGGATAACCTTTCTTGTCCTTTGACAATAGATCCTATATTATTTACTGATTAAATCATAGCCTACAAGTGCCCCTGTTCTGGATCTAGGGTCTTATTTTTCTGACCATCTCATTATGGTGGACACTATAATACACCAAGAAACCAATTGTTCTTAGGTGTGATGTTTTGGGGTACAATTTCCAAAACTGATAATGAGGACTATTCACATTAACACTTATAATGTTATGCAACAGACTGACTGTAAACATCAACTCAGCCCATAGGAAATTTGGTAGACCAGATTGAGACATAATAGTTCTGACCTTGTCCAGTAAATTCCTATTCATTCTCTCATCTATTCCATTATTTTGTGGAGTACTTGCGGTAGTGACTATATGATTGATACCATAATCTTTCAATAACCTCTCAACCTCTTTACTCACAAATTCACCACCTCCTTTGGTGATAACCCTCTTGATCTCCTTCATTAGACCATTCCGTTTCCATATTTTGAAGATTACAGAAACATCCTCTGTGGTCTGATCCTTAGATCAAATTGTTTTAACCCAAACATAATTAGTTGCAGTATCAACTAAATTGATGAAGTATCTTGCCCCACAAAGGGACTCCGGTGTGAATGGCCCTGCCAAATAAATGGAAAATTCCTCTCTAGGAACATCAGTGCAATCTCTACTCTTTGAGATCACATTTCTAGTCTTAGCCACTAAGGTACAACTCTCACAGTTGCTGTCCTTTACCTTATGGCCACTTCTATTGTGAGCAACAGTGCTCAAAGCTGAGATTTTGAACAAGCTTGCACACAAAAGCTTGTTCCAAACCTGTCCACTGAGAACATTTATCCCATTCATATCAATAACAAACTTATCTCCTTTAAGATAACAAATCTGGAAACCTTTTTTCCACAACACTCCAAGGGACACAAGGTTATAAGGCAACTCTGGTACATAGAACACTTTCTCAAAAGAAATTTTGAAACCCAAGTGATTTGCAAGAATAACTTCTCCAATTCCTTTAATCTGAATTGTTCTGCCTTTCTGACCAATATTTACAACTCCATCATAATCACTAAGATTTTAAAATAAATTTTGTTCAAAGAACATGTGATCTGTACAGCCAGAATCAATCAAAACAAGAACATCCTCCTTCAATCCTCCTAATAGGAAAGAAGCTTTATCAGTAACTGATAAATTCTCATCTTTCAGATTAAGATTACTCACTTTGTAATTAATCAAATCCATTTCTTGATCCTCATCAATTTTGGCGTTCTTGTTGGGGCCTTCTTCCCCAACAACCATTTCCATTGGACCATCAAACGCCACCATTGTAACGTTTTTGGTAGTGAGATTGACCTCCTTGTCATTCTCTTCAAACCACTTCCTCTTTTTGGCCTCCTTGCAATCCTTAGCAAAATTCCCCTTATTCTGACAATTGTAGCATAAGACCTTGGACAAATCCTTTTTTGCCTTCTTGAAAGATTTTCCAATCTTTCCAACAAGGGCTGTTCCAGAACCCCCCTTCATCTTGAACTGAAGATAATCCTTTTCAATCCTTTTCAGCACATCCTCCTCCCCAGGAAGAGGATTCAATTGAGAAATAATTCTTACTAAAGAATCAAACTCCTTTGGTAGCTTCTGAAGGATTCAGAGTGAAAAAAACTCAGGATCCATGTTAAGTCCTGATGAACTAAACTTGGCTATGCTAGACCTAGCCTCTGCAACAAACTTTTTACAATTTGAATATTGTAAATTGAACAGTTTATTGAAAGCTATACCCTTCTGGTGAACAGAATCACCAGCATACTTGGACTTAAGCAACTTCCAAAGGATGCTTCCCCTCCTTTTCTCATCTTCCCTAAGAGTATCAGCAACCCATGTCACATGATTCTCATCAAGATGCCTAAGGATGAGATGATAAGACTTTTCCTCCACTTCTGAACTGATCAAAGTGTCATCTGCATCCATTATCTCCCCACAACAGATGTTGTCCATCTCACTATCCATAAGGACAGCCCAAGCATTATAATTCTGACTGTTTAGAACAATCTTGGTGGAGCTAACATCAGTGATATAGGAAATCTTCTTGGAAAACTTGAGGTCTTTGAGGTTCTCCAGAGTAAGTCACAAGGGTCTAGATGGCTTGGAAGTAATGATGATGTTGGTACTGATAATGTGTTATAATTATGGCCAGCAATTAGCTTAGGCAAATGATCAGTAATTAAAGCAAAAGAAATTCTGACACCTTGTGTCAATAATTGATTGATGGGCTCTCACAATGGTGCAACACATTGGATGATATTGTTGATGAATTTGATTGGATGATGAAATCCCCCTACCCTGATTGACCTCCTTGTTGCGGTTGGTTGCTGGCTGGTTCAATGCAGCCAGCCACCCCCTCCCCCTTGCAATGGCAAGCAAGGGGAGGGGGAGGGACCCAGGGCCGCTGGCCCTTGCTCCCGCGGCAGTGGCCATTGTTTGTGACCGGCCGGGCCCGCGCAGGATCCCTTGGCTGCGGTGACAGCCCTGCGCGGGCCGTCGGGCCCCGCGTGGGCCAAACAGAGGGATACAAGCGGCCCCGGGTGGGCCGCAGAATGGGCTGCAACACGAGCGGCGGCATGGGCTGCAACACGGGCCGCGGCCCCAATGGGCTGCCCCAAGCCCAAAACCTGAGACAAACACACTTTGGCGGGCCAGCCCATCTGGCCAAGTATGTCCAAAATAAAACTTGGGCCCAATTATGCC
This sequence comes from Puccinia polysora, assembly GCA_025617555.3. NCBI lineage: Eukaryota > Fungi > Basidiomycota > Pucciniomycetes > Pucciniales > Pucciniaceae > Puccinia > Puccinia polysora. The sequence continues at coordinate 1,984,340 of CM062631.1, forward strand.
CATAAAAGCCCATCTGGTTGTATTTGCCCATATCCCCCAGCGGGCCCGTTAGGGCCCACGTACCAATGAGCCTGTTTCATGCGTTTTGAGGCCAGTTTCCCCAAATCAATGACATCCACACAGGCCCGTATGGTCCGTGTGAGCTTCCAATGGGCCAGAGAGGCCCATATGTGCATCCCATTTGGATTACACCTACACGTAGTACATGCGTAAGTGCATACGTATTTTAACAGCTTTTTGTTGTGCTCTCTTTCTTTGTAAGTTTGATTTATTGATTGATGGGTGGTTCTTCTTTGATTTGGTGATGAATATTTAGGTCACAGAAGAACCCTTATTCAAGCACCTGTTGGGTGGTTTAATTGGTTAAAGATGGGTTATAACTTGTTCTCTGATTTCCTGTTTCCTTATAATTGGTTCACTAATAATATTTATCTGGGTACATACCACAGATGGGTGGATGATGAGGTGAGTGGGTGAATGGGCCAGATGGAATGAGATAGGCACAACTTGGATAGGCCAGAGAGGCCCTCCTCAAATATAAAATTCCTGCCCCAAGGGGTTCTCAAGGCTTCCCCTGAGGGTTCTCCCTGTTCTGGTCAGGAACAGTGAGATACAATTACATGAGAAATGTTTTCTGGTTGGAAAAATCTTTTACAGTTAAATGAGGCATTTCTGCTGGTTGGGAAAAGCCTTTATAGGGGTTTCATGCATGCACAGCCCTGCATAAACTGCTGTGAAGTGCAGATAAAGTATATTCCTGTGTATTACTTGTGGTTGGTTTGGTGCTACTTGATTCTTCATACATGTGTTGCTGTGCATTCACTTGTGGTTTTTTGGTGCTACTTGCTTCTACCTTCATGTATTTATGAGCATTACTGGTGGTTTTTTTTCGTGCTGCATGGTCTTGACTTCCTGTATATATTGCTGGGCAGCCCTGTGGTATTTGTACTGGTGGGTTGTTTGGTTTCACATGCTTCTTACTACATAAATTGCTGTGTGGTTCCAAGGGTTTTTGGTATTGCATGGTTCTGGCTGCCTGTATATATTACTGGGTAGCCCTGTGGTACTTATTCTGGTTGGTTGTTTGATTATCACATGCTTCTGACTACATAAATTTCTGTGTGGTTCTAAGGTTGTTTGGTACTTCATGGTTCTGGATGCCTTCATATATTTCTGGGTAGCCCTGTGGTACTTTGTACTGGTGGGTTGTTTGGTTATCACATGCTTCTGACTGCATAAATTGCTGTGTGTTTCTGAGGTTGTTTGGTACTGGTAGATTTTTTGGCATCACATGCTACTAGCTATATAAATTTCTGCATGGTGCTGTGGTGGGTTGGTACTGGTAGTTTGTTTGGTTCTGGTTGAGAATGGTTCCACTCCCTCCTGCCTGTACTGTTTGTGTATACTTCTGCACAGCCTTCTGTGTGTGTTTTTTTTCATTTGATGGGTTATGGTTAAGACTGGTTCCACTTCCTCCTGCATGTACTGCTGCTGCATACTTCTGCACAGCCTTCTGTATGTTTGTTTTATTATTTTTTTGGTTCTGGTTGAGACTTTTTTCACTTCCTCCTGCTTGTACTGTTCCTGTATACTTCTGCACAGCCTTCTGTATGTATATTTCATTGCATTTGGGGGAGGAAAAAGGAGCTTAACTAGTTGCACTGCCTCCTGTATATGTATTGCTGTATTCTGGCTGAGGTTACAGGTATTCTGGCTGAGGTTACAGGTATTCTGGATGAGGTTACAGGGTTGATGTATGGTCCTTGTGTTGAGTTTAAGCTTTTACTGGTATGTACTTGAGGGTTTTCAAGGTATGTCTTTATGCCCTCTACAGAGCTGTGACACCTGGCTGGGTATGAGTTTGACACAATTGAAGGGTTTTTGGACTGTATCTTCTAATGCATGAGGGATAGAGTGGAACTTTTTCTGGGTTGCTGTAGGTTATTTTTGATTTATAATCCATTTCTGAGGTTAATTTGAGGGCTTGAGCTGTTTTTATACTATAAAAGTGAGTCTGATGGCTATAGGACAGGTTTGGTCTACCACATTGGCCTGGGATTTGCTTGGATGACCTTGTGGGGTCAGAGGTGGTTTTTTGGTCTGAGGGAGTTGGTTGGTGTGAGGATCAATTTTGGTTTATGGAGGAGCAAGCAGCCAAGATGAACCAAGCTTTAGTTGCGCAGGATTTTGATCTTGCCCAACTACAGGAGTTATCCCAATTGGGGTCACTCAAAGTTTTAATGCGCCATCCCTGGTGGCTGCAAGGAGTTATCCAAATTGGGATAACTTTTTTTGGTGGAAATGCAGTTTCAGCATAGAGACTGAATCACAACAGCTAAATTGACTACATTCTTTTTTTTAAAAATAATTTTGACAGAATTTCAAAAATTCCTTATCATTCTAACTTCCCACCTGGCAGGATATCATCAATTACAAACTGGGACTTGATTTAGTCCTTGGAAAGCTCCAAGGTGGTGATCCTTTTTTCACCCTTCATCCCAATATCTTCAAGCTGGTTATCTTTGTTTAAACCTTCATCATGATATCTCTGAATGGATATGTACAAATCAAGTACTTACTATTCATTCTTTGTTGTCTCCTTCAATGTGGTTGGTTAGTAAATTAGTACAATCACCTTCTTAGCCTTTTGTCTGGTTTGATAAAAACCCAGAAAGGAAACCCAAAACAGGCAAGCTGTTCTTGTTAATCCTGTGAAAGTGTTATTACCCCTGTGCATATGGATTTTTCCCAATGCTGTCCTAATTTTTCAGCAGCCAGCCAATCTGTAAATGCGCTGTTTAAGATTCCAAACAGTGCTAAGCGCAGGCAGTTCTGTGGAGGGGAAAAGGTGCTGTTTAGGCTGCCCTCCTGAGTGTTACAAAAGTATTTAAATGTAACTGGAATCATGATCCAGAACCTTGTAAATAAGGAATCAATGGAAAAGATGAATGTTGATAGTAGTCAGCAGCAATGGAACAACACTATCTGAGGCAAGATGGTGCGGGAAAAGACTCAAACAAACCCAACCAATCTCCAGGTTCTCAATGAACCTCCCCAACTATCCGCAATCAAGCGTTTGAAGGGTACCAGATAACTGTGCGTGGCTGTACAAAACAAAGCAATTTTTTTTATGAAGCTCTGGAAGCAAAGCCATGACAAATTAAAACAATGATAACCCAGCACTTCTCAAGGGAATCAAGAATAGAATGGAAGAATTCAACTTTAAAGAAATAAAGGGAGTTTAAACACTCTAGTTTTCAAGCTTAAAGAAACCTCTCAGTCAAACATGACTGGTTCCAGAAAGACAATAAAATGAATGATCAAGACCAAAGTGGTCAGAGAAAGGGATCAAAGGAGTGGTTTAAACTACTCAAGAATTCAACCAAATTCATTCTTCTTCAACCAGAAGGCTATCAGTTGGTGATAACAGATAAGGCAAAAGAGAGACAGATTGAAGATTTGAGTGTGGAGGCTAAGATGAAGGATGAATTCCCCAGATGATGGATCAGATTTGATTGACTCAGATGACAATTATGATACCCAATAGATGGATGATAAGATAGCTGGATGATAGCTGATGATTGGATGATGGGCAAAAAAGGCCGGGGAGAGCCCCTCCTTTTATGGTCAAGAGGCCCTGGAGACTACTAACAGGAGATAACTACAAATGAGTGCAGAATTTCTTTTTTGAAAATTAAAGATGGATTGAGGAAGAATAGTAATGAAAAACAAAAAATGGCAACAGGAAGATAGTGACATGTGAACAAAAAAAGATGAAGAAAAAAGAAAGCCATCCCGGCATCAAGAACAACAGCGGGAAGTTGGATGAGCATCTTCAGGTGGCAGATGAGCCGCAAGTGGATGGACATTGGCAACTTTGCGGATGCGGGGCCTCAACATGGGTCGGAGGGAAATTAGTTGGATGGAAGGGTGGGAGCATCAAGGCATTCAATGAGGATGACAAGAGAATTGGCAGAAAACACCCACAATGGGTGATCAACATGTGAAAGCGGGTGGTGCTGTTGTTGTTGGAGATCAAGAACAAAGATGGACAGAGCGTTGGGATGATGACCATTGGTGATCAATGGGATGATGACTGTTGATGATTGGTGGAATGATGACCGTTGGTGATTGTTGGGATGATGATTGTTGGTGATTGGTGGGATGGGGTTGGGGTGATGATTGTCTAGGAAATCTATCAAGGCGGACATGTTTGGTAGTGTCCTTCTAGATTGTGGGCTTTCAAAGGAGAATGGATTGGATGGAGTCAAACAACAGGAGCTGAGTGCAGAGATAGGAGTACTACTGTGGGGATGAGCAAGAAAAGAGATGGAAGAATGGGAGCCATTGCATTGATTGGTGAATGCATTGGTGAGATCCCAATCAGCAAAATCAAGACTGGGAAGTGGTTTCCTAGTCTGGGGGAGGGGGGTTGATTGACCAAGCATGGAGGGATAGTGAAGGATAGGTTGAGATGGACCAGAGTGGCAGAGCAAGATGATGAGGATGGCGATGAGGGATGATGAGGATTGTCTGTGCGGGTTCCAGGTCAAAAAATCAGGCAGCAGGCGCAGCAAGAAGGAGTTTAACAGAGGATCAGGGAGTTTGAGTTCCTGGAGAGGCCTTCCTAGTCTTCTAGGACAGGAAAAATTGGGGGAAAGGGAATTGGAAGGGTTGCCATACCCATAACAGAACAGATATATATATATATATATATATTGATGATAGATAGAAAAAAAGCATAAACAATTGAAAAATTTCCCTGTTACATGAGGTTTCCCAAATTTGTCTCCACATCTCTCCCCAACTTACAGACTGTCCCAAGTCTGAATCTTGAGATTTGAAGATATTCAGAAATGGAGGAATACAAAGAAATTGAGACAGAACAATGGCCATTTCTTGATCTTGAGAGTGATTGAAAATTTTACAAAATATCTTGATCCATCCAAGAGAGCCCTAGAATTGGCAGGAGAAAGACAAAGAGGCCGTCCCAGCTGCTCACGTTGTAAGACTCCAAACAGTGCTAGGCCGTGGAAGTTCTGTGGAGGGGAAAGGTGCTGTTTATGCTGCCCTCCTGAGTGTTACAAAAATATTTAAATGTAACCAAGATCAAGTTCCAGAACCTGGTAAATGAGGAATCAAGAAGTTGAGGATAAAAATGACAATGGTTTGGTAGCAGTGGAACAGCACTATCTGAGACAAGATTATTCAGGGAAAAACTTGAACAAAAGAAGTTAAAGTCTGCTTAGAGTTCAAGGAACAAAAGCTGTTGTATGTAAACAACGCCCAAAAGCTAATAACTCTGGTCATCAGCAGAAGATTGGTGATGATAAACTCAAACCCAAGCAACCTCCAGGTTCTCAATGAACCTGCCCAACTCTCCGCAATCAAGCACTTGAAGGGTACCAGATAACTGAGGGTGGCTGTACACAACAAAGCACAATGCTTAAGAAGCTCCAAAGCAAACAGTAACTGATTTGAAGCAAGGATAACCTCAGCACTTCTCAACGGACTCAAGAATAGGCTGGCAGAATGCAACTCCAAAGAAAATAAAGGGAGGTATAACACTTCAGGTCTTAAGCTTAATAAGACCTCTTCAATCAATTGTGATTGGCTCCAGAAAGGTGATCAGGGATCAGGACCAGTATGGTCAGAGAAAGGGATCAAGGAGTGGTATAAAACACTCGAAAATTCCAACAGACAGAATTTTTCTTCAACCAGCAAGGCTATTGGTTGGTGATAAGGATCAGGCCACAGAGGGGCAAAGACTCAGGGTCAAGAATGGATCAGGGGGCAATCAGAGATATACCCAGGATAAGGATCAGTATTCAATTTTACAATAATGGGGAGAGCACAAGCACACACCCCTATGGGATGATGTGATATGATATCCAGAAAAAGCAGGGGAGAGCCCCTCCTTTTATAGACCAGAGGCCTGTAGACTATTTACAAGAGAGATTTACAAATAGAGTGGAAAGAAGATTTTTTTTTTTTATGGATCAGTGTCATGAGAAAACAAAAGAAAGAAAAAAAAGAAACAAACAAGCATTCAGAGGAATAAAAATCCAAAGAGGGACGCCTGCGGGCATCCTGATGGGCCCGGGCGACTTCCAAGGCCGTGGATGACTGCTGGCAGGTGTCCAACGGGCATGGGCAACTGCCGAGACCCGCGTGGGCAACAGACAAGCCGCGCGGGAGACCGGAAAGCTAGAGGTGGAAAGGGGATCAATGGACCACCGTTTGAGATGGTGATGGCGGGAGAGGTAGACGGTGAGCTAAGAGGCGGATGACAGATTTGAACACGTAGGAGTCGATGTTGGATTGACGGATGGTAGATTGGACCTCCGGTGGTGGATGTTAACTGTTGTGGGTTCCGGCAAGCTGAGGGAGATCCTGGGCAATGGCTGGTAGTGGTGTTGATGGTGTTGGTGGTGGTGATTGAATAACTATTGAACCAATGGTCTTGAATTGATAAAGGTCTGATGAGACTGGGACTGGTACTAGGATCTTGCTCACTCAATAGCGGTCAATGAATGCTAGGATGAGGTTGATGACTTGAGGGGAAGGAACTGGAGGCAGAGTAATGATGACTCAATGATTGAGTATTCTTGCTTTGCCGTGGGGTCATCATCATCATCATTTGATGATGACCACCACCACCACTGCTTGTACCATTCGATGAGGGGCTGGTGTGTTGTTATAGAAACTCAAACCAATGACTCCTTGGGACTTGGATCTGATCTCTCGCTCTTCAAAGTTCATCAACTCTGCCAAGAATCCGATATTGGGACAAATCCCAGTTCTTTTTTTGGAGACGTGAGCGTAAGACTTGCGCAGGCTCCAGTGAAAGCAATGAATCAGATAGGCCAGAACAATGGTAGGCAAAGGTTTTTTTTTTTGATAATGATACCTATGAATGATAATAAGGAAAAAATTAAAATCTCCGCACTGGCCAGGGTGTCCAGGACGGGGAACCACATCTTTCCCCAACTTAAAGACTGTCCCTAGTCTGCTCCCAAGTTTGATGCCATAAAAAGAGAAAGGAAAGAAAGATGATTGAAACCAAGGAATGGCCATTTTGGTCTTGAGAGTGAAAAAGAATATGTTGATTCATCCAAAGGACAATCCTAGAAGTGGCTGAGATAAAATGAAGAAGGCGTCCCAGGTGCTCGCATGCATGGCATGAAGTAGAGTTTCACAACAAAACGCAGCAGATGACCCTGATGGTGCACAATTGGGAGGACTTACTTCTGGAACAGGTTTCCTCCACGCGAATGAAATTTCTTGACCTGATCAGCAGAGAACCTTCTGGCCATCTGAGTACCATCCAGTTCCTCCAAAAAATATGATCCACCTCTAACTTGACGGACCACTTGGTAAGGACCATTCCAGCAGTTAGAGAAAAGTTTTCCCCACTGAGTTTCCAAGGAACAATTATAAGCCAATACCAGATCACCAGGGTTTAAAGGGTCCGTGATTTGATTTAGGTGTTTATCTTCCCAATACTGAACTGATTTTGCTCTTGATTCCATCATCTTCTGATAAGCTTTGTTACAAATATCTTCACTCCGCTCCAGTTGCTTTGATCTGGCAACTAATAGGTCAGTAGTTGAGGAAACTTGTTCCCAAGAGATGCCCAAGAAAGACTCCATTTCAAGATCAAGAGGAAGAACAGCCCTCTGACCAAAGATGATTTCATAAGGAGAGTAACCAGTGGTTTTCTTGGTGGAAATTTGATCAGAGAAGAGGACCAAGGGGAGAAACTTCCAACAATTCTTGCCACTTTCACCAGCCAATTTAACCAGAGCAGCCTTCAAGGGCGCATGGCCTCTTTCCATCATGCCTTGTCCTTCAGGATAATAGGGAGTAGTAACTCTATGTTGTCCAGGGAGTGATTGGATCATTTCAGCAAGTTTTCCACCAAATTCCAAGCCACCATCCGTAGAATAAGATTGAGCCAAGCCATAACACATTGTCCAAGTCTCATAAAGGAAAGCTGCTACTGATTCAGAGCTGATGTTCTTAAGAAAATTTGCTTCAACCCATCCAGAAAAATCATCTCTAGCCACAATGAGGTACTTAGCTCTACCAGCCTTAATGTGAACCACATCCATAGCAATCCTCCCAAAGACAGTGGACTCTCCAGTGGGGTAACAAATTTCGGCCAGGCGCCTAAGATCACGTTTCTGGCACACTTCACAACTCCTGCACCATTGAGCAACGGATTTCTTCAGGGATGGCCACCAAAATTTTTTGGATATTTGTCAATAAGTTTTGGTTTCCCCACAATGAACAAGGCCTTCATGGAGACTTTCCAGGATCAAATCTTGCTTAGAAGGGATAGTGACCACAACAAGTGCACAAGGAGTTGCTCTTTTCATAAGCCTAGAACCTTGGACAAAGAAGTTGGAGGACTTCCTTTTAAGGGACCAAAATTCTTTGGCAGAGAAATCAGGGGGTCTTTGGAGAGTTGAAAGGTACTGCTCTAACTGAAGCCAGAAACCTTGCTGGAAACCAGAGTAATTTTTGGGGGAAAAGGAAAAGACAGGGCGGACCAAGGGTTCTTCCTCATCAAAATCCATTCCAACATCTGATTCATCATCTTCAAGAAGGCTTCGAGATAAACCATCAGGCATGGTGAAAGATTTTTCAGGCCTGTGAACAATATCAAAAGAGAACAACTGGATGAAAGCCACCCAACAAGTCATTGGGGCATTTGGAAGGCTGGGGGCGTTGATCATTTCAATAATGGATTGTGCATCGACTTGTAACTCAAATTGTTGACCCCAAAGGACAGTCTGAAGCTTTTTCAACATTCAGGCCACACCGCACAGTTCCAGTTTTGGCTGGGAGTACCTGGATTCCACATCTGAGAAAAGAAGAGATTCATACAGAGCAGGACAATCCAAACCATTATCATCTTCCTGGGTAAGGACAGCCCCAACAGATTGATAACTAGAGTCCACTGCCAGCTTTATCTTGCCGGCTCCAGGTCCATAAGTGATCTTTTTCAAAACAATTTCTTTCCCAACAATTGTTTTGAGCAACTGAAATGACCGTTTGCAGTCTTGGGTCCAAATCCATACAGCATCCTTCCTGGTTAAGCAACGCAAGGGAATACAGATTTTGGATAGTGAGGGAATGAAGATCCTGACATAAGTTACGACACCTAGGAAACCTCTAACTTCCGTTGGATTTATTGGAGTAGGCCAGGAGATGATTTTGTTGACTTTAGAGGGTGCCATCCTTCTTCCTTCCTTGCAGACTATATGACCAACAATTTCCAAGGCAGGTACACAGGCGGCAAGTTTTGATCCAGAGACAGTAAGGCCAGATTCCTCAATTCAAAACCAAATTCTTTCCAAGATAGTAGCATACTCCCAGATAAATTGTTATATTCCTGAGTGCCAAGGTAAGAGCTCATTATCATAGTCAGAAACTGGACCTTTAATCCCCCCATCATCAATAAAGATACCCGCATGATCCGGGATTTTGTCCTGGAGGATCCACATCATCTGAGCCTGATAGACTGCAACCGAGTTGGTGGCACCTTGAGGCAATCGAGTCAGCTGAAATCAACCGAGGGGAGTATTGAAAGTAGTGAGGGGACAAGAAATAGGATGCAAGGATTGTTTTTCATAGCCACCCATAATGTCACCTAGACCATAGCAAGCTCTCCCAGAGAAGGATTCAACAAATTCTTCAGTGGCAGGAGGCACGCCAGAGTCTTTAATAGTAACTTTATTAAGAGGTTGGAGATCATGAACTACTCTAAGTTTACCATTACTCTTTAGAACACAGAAAACAGGACTGGAATAGCTAGAAGTTGATTGTTTGTATAAACCGGTTTGGACTTGTTTGCGGACCAACTTGATGAATTTGTTGACTTTAGCAGCAGGGATTGGGATCTTTTTCTTTTTACAAGGGTCATGTTCAACTACAGGGATGATGTAAGGGAGACCATAGGATTCTTTCAAGAGACCTCTCTCTTCTTCACAGAATGAAATAGATTTTTCCCTTAGAGACAAGATATTTTTGATCAAATTTAACTCATCAGGAAGAAGCCATCCATCTGGACCAAAGTTGACCACTTTCAGACGTTCTTCAGTGACCCCACCAGAGGGATTAAATGGACCAGTGAGGGATTGGGATAGACCACAGTAAGGATTGCGGGATAGAGAAGGACGCATAAGAGGAGAATTAAGGTTGAGAGGCATTGGTTGGTTGACTGGCTGGACCTTCTTTGCAACTGGTTTGTACTTGGTGGCAAAGGAGAGGAATCCTTGATTCCTCCAAGCATTGACCAGTGAGACCTGACTACAAAAACTGAGGCCATATTCCAACATCTTCCAAGTCCAATGTTCTGCTGCGTCTCTGAAAGGTGCCTTCTACATAAAAGAGGATCCAAAAGATAAAACATTGCTCACATGTGTGGCACAGGGTAGAGTTTCAAAAACAAAAGTAGTAGAAGCCCTTGGTGGTGCACAATTGGGAGGACTTACTTCTACCCAAAATTGCCTCCACCTAAGACCATACTCCTTCATACCAAAGCCACCAAGAAAAGAATTGAGATCAAGATCTAGTTTAGACTCATTGCAGAGATTCAAAACAGGAATAGATGATGAGTGATCAGGCTGAAAAGAAAAAGGAAAAGAAGATACAACAGATCCAGACAGAAAAGAAATATTTTTGGATTTTTCGGATTTTTTATGTGTTTGATTTTTGATCTTATTTGAATGAGAAGGAAATGATGAGGAAAAAAAAAGATATGCCTCTGAGATGGCAGTTGGTCCATGAGTTGAAGTCTGAGTCTGAGAAGAACTACAACTATCAGTAGGGCCAACTATTCTGCTAAAAAATCAGGATGAGAGGAATAAGAGTTTTCTTTCTGCTTTCCTTTCAGGACAGATTTGGGAGGATGACCAGGGAAGTCTCTTTCCCAACAACCAGAATCCAGAGTAAAAAGAGGAACCTCAATCTTTCTGCCATAAGCATCAGGGAGGAGAATTCTCTCCCCAACTTGATCAGAAAACATCAGGGTAGCACCATAATCCATTAAGAAAGGCCTTCCCAAGATCATGGGACCATCCAGACGAGTGATCCAGAAGTGACAGGTGCCAACAATATTTTGACCAATTTGAACAGGAATATCCTCAGCAATACCAACCAGCTCACAGGACTGGTTCCCTATTCCATACACAGCAGAATTGAAACTGACCCTTGGGCTAAATTTAAGCTTGCAGGCCATGGAGTCCAAAATCAAGTTGAGCTGAGAACCCAAATCCACAAGGAGAGAAACCCTTTTAGTTGAGTCACCAAGATAACATGGAAGAAAACCAAGAGGACAGGAATACAGGTTGGTATCTGAAGAGGGATCTGTTCCACCAGAATCCTCCATCAGAGTACCAGAGGAGACCTTTAATTTTTCCGGACCAATCTCCACACGTCAAGGAGAAACCCATTTCTTCATCCCTTCAGCCACAGATGGAGAGATTGACAGGAGTTCAGCCACAGATAGATCAGGGATTTTAAGATAAGAAATTTTCTTTAATACTCCTTCCACAGCATTAGGGTAGTCCTTGGAGATGCCCCTCTCAAATAGAACTTTGGGCTGGGTGGAGGGAGGAAGATCAGGTGAAATAGGTGATGGAAGAGGATCTGAGGGTTGGGCAGGTTGAAGAGGGGGAAGATCAGAGTTGTCTTGGAGCCTTTCCATAAGTGGTTCCCTTTCTACTTCCATATCTTCCAGATCAGAGGAAGGAGGCTCAGGTGAAGATCAACATTTAACGGGTTTTCGCAGAATTGAGGATGGGACAGGAGGAGACTTATGAGGTTTTGGTTCCTCATGGCGTTTCCTAGCTGGATCAGATTGATAGGTGCCAGGGAACCTGGAAGAAGTGTTATCTGGAGGATACCAAGGTTGCAGAGTTCCACAGGATGATCAAAAATTCACAGAGACCAAGGATGCCTTCTTAGGAGTTGGTGGTTGGTATGAGGCCACCACATGACGGATCGGTCGAGAAAAATCAAAAGAGATCAAAGCACCATTAGGAAGGAAAAAATTATTTCCCTTCTGATCTACTAACTTCTCCTCCTTGTCCTTCTGGAGTTCAGGGCATCTACCAGTACCATGGCCTTCCCTATGGAAATAATAACAGACTATAGTAGACTTAGGAACAGAATTAGCAGGTTTAGGAGTGGCTAAAGAGGATATTTTCTGATCTATTTTATTCTCAAATGCCTGAAGTAATTTAGTGATCTCATCTATAGTAGGTGTCTCCCGGTGGGTCTGAGGATTGGGTTTAGGCCTGCGATTGGCTTCCATCTTATTCATAATTTTGTTAGAGGCTTGAAAAGAGGGGGCAAGGACTGGTTCAGTGATTTTAGGCTTTTCAAAGCTGAGAGCTGTTTGACCTTTCATCACTTTATCCACAGTATTCCTAAGAACCATGAAAGCAGGGAGCTTGAACCGATTGTCTCTTGTTGTGATCATGGATCCAGATTTCACCAATTCATCCTTAATTATTTCCTGCACTCCTGGAGAGAAAGACTGAAAAAATCACACTCAAATTTTTTCCAACGTATCAATGTCATTGTTCCCAATAAGATAGGACTGGATAGGGTCCCAAGATTTTCTGAAAGTCTGATAGTCAGAGGCTGAGGAGATACCACCATTGGAGATCCATTGAGAAACCAGGGCATCCAAGTCTTGCAAAGTAAATCTGGCTACATCTATTTTTCCCCAATAGGCCAACATAGCCTCCTTCAGGAGCCTCCAGTTGTGAGTTTTGAATCCCTCAAACAATTCCATAACCTCCATAACTTTGTCAGAAGAGATAAAAAATTGTAACTGATAAGCCATATCATATTCACTCATCCACTTCCGCAGCCATCTCATAGGAGTCCAGGAATCGTTCAACATTGGTCCCATTGAAGCCTAAATTTTTGTTCTGAGGTTTGATTTTTACCATCTTGGCCCAAAAAGATAAAGAGGATCCAGCAGATTCCGTATTGAAGGGTTCCTAAGAGATCCAAACTAGCAGAGTTCCATGGTGGCTCACAAATGTGGCAAGAGTAGAGTTTCACAAAAAAAAACAACAAGGATCTTGCCCAGATGGTGCACAATTGGGAGGACTTAATTCTGGACCAAGTTGCCTCCACGGATCAGATCTGAAAAAAGAACAAACAGAAAAATAAAGAAAAGAAAAAAAATTGGATTGGATTTTGGAGTTGATTCTTCAAGTTGGGACTGTAAATCCCAAGGTTGCTGGTTTGATCCCGGCCCAGGGGACCAATGTAAGACTCCAAACGGTGCTAGGCTGTGGCAGTTCTGTGGAGGGGAAAGGTGCTGTTTAGGCTGCCCTCCTGAGTGTTACAAAAATATTTAAATGTAACCAAGATCAAGGTCCAGAACCTGGTAAATGAGGAATCAAGAAGTTGAGGATAAAAATGACAATGGTTTGGTAGCAGTGGAACAGCACTATCTGAGACAAGATTATGCAGGGAAAAACTTGAACAAAAGAAGTTAAAGTCTGCTTAGAGTTCAAGGAACAAAAGCTGTTGTATGTAAACAACGCCCACAAGCTAATAACTCTGGTCGTCAGCAGAAGATTGGGGATGATCAACTCAAACCCAAGCAACCTCCAGGTTCTCAATGAACCTGCCCAACCCTCCGCAATCAAGCGCTTGAAGGGTACCAGATAACTGAGGGTGGCTGTACACAACAAAGCACAATGCTTAAGAAGCTCCAAAGCAAACAGTCACTGATTTGAAGCAAGGATAACCTCAGCACTTCTCAAGGGACTCAAGAATAGGCTGGCAGAATGCAACTCCAAAAAAAATAAAGGGAGGTATAACACTCCTGGTCTTAAGCTTTATAAGACCTCTTCAATCAGTCGTGATTGGCTCCAGAAAGGTGATCAGGGATCAGGACCAGTATGGTCAGAGAAAGGGATCAAGGAGTGGTATAACACACTCAAAAATTCCAATGGAAAGAATTTTTCTTCAACCAGAAAGGCTATTGGTTGGTGATAAGGATCAGGCCACAGAGGGGCAAAGACTCAGGGTCAAGAATGGATCAGGGGGCAATCAGAGATATACCCAGGATAAGGATCAGGATTCAATTTTACGATAATGGGGGGAAGCACAAGCACACACCCCTATGGATCAATTTCTCTGATGATGTGATATGATATCCAGAAAAAGCAGGGGAGAGCCCCTCCTTTTATAGACCAGAGGCCTGTAGACTATTTACAAGAGAGATTTACAAATACAGCAGAAAGAAGATTTTTTTTTTTTTTTTACAGATCAGTGTCATGAGAAAACAAAAGAAAGAAAAAAAAGAAACAAACAAGCATTCAGAGGAAAGAAAATCCAAAGAGGGACGCCTGCAGGCATCCTGATGGGCCCAGGCGACTGCCAAGGCCGCGGATGACGGCTGGCAGGTGTCCGATGGGCATGGGCAACTTCCAAGACCCGCGCGGGCAACGGACAAGCCGCGCGGGAGACCGGCAAGCTAGAGGTGGAAAGGGGATTGATGGACCGCCGTTTGAGATGGTGATGGTGGGAGAGGTAGACGGTGAGCTAAGAGGCTGATGACAGATTTGAACGCATAGGAGTCAATGTTGGATTGACAGATGGTAGATTGGACCTCCAGTGGTGGATGGTAACTGTTGTGGGTTCCTGCAAGCTGAGGGAGATCCAGGGCAATGGCTGGTAGTGGTGTTGATGGTGTTGGTGATGGTGATCAAATAAATATCAAACCAATGGTCTTGAATTGATAAAGGTCTGATGAGACTGGGACTGGTACTAGGATCTTGCTCACTCGATAGCGGTTGATGACTGCTAGGATGAGGTTGATGACTTGAGGGGAAGGAACTGGAGGCAGAGTAATGATGACTCAATGATTGAGTATTCTTGCTTTGCCGTGGGGTCATCATCATCATCATTTGATGATGACCACCACCACCACTGCTTGTACCATTTGATGAGGGGCCGGGTTTGTTGTTATAGAAACTCAAACCAATGACTCCTTGGGACTTGGATCCGATCTCTTGCTCTTCAAAGTTCATCAACTTGGCCAAGAATCCAATATTGGGACAAATCCCAGTTCTTCGTTTGGAGACGTGAGCGTAAGACTTGCGCAGGCTCCAGCAATAGCGATGAATCAGATAGGCTAGAACAATGGTAGGCAAAGGTTTTTTTTTTGATAATGATACCTATGAATGATGATAAGGAAAAAATTAAAATCTCCGCACTGGCCAGGGTGTCCAGGATGGGGCACCACAACATATGTGGCATAAAGCAGAGTTTTACAACAAAAAAAAACGCAGTAGATTATCCTGGTGGTGCACAATTGGGAGGACTCACTTTGACCCCAAATTGCCCCCACAACCATGAGGCCTCTTGACTTGATCAGCAGATAACCTTCTGGCCAACTGAGTACCATTCAGTTCTTCAAAAAAATAGGATCCACCTCTGACTTGAAAAATCAACCAATAAGGACCATTCAAACAATTTGAAAAGAGCTTTCCCCACTGAGTCTCCAAGGATCAATTATAAGCCAAAACTCAATCACCAGGATTTAAGGTATCCCTGATTTGATTTGCATCCTTATCTTTGCAATACTGAACCAATTTTTCTCTTCATTCCATTATCTTCTGATAAGCTTTGTCCAGTTGGTTGGATCTGGAAACTAATAGATCAGTTGTTGAGGAAACCTGCTCCCATGAGATACCCAAAAAAAATTCCATTTCAAGATCAAGAGGAAGGACAGCCCTTTGGCCAAAAATGATTTTTTAAGGTGCATAGCCAGTGGTCTGTTCAGTGGAGATTTTATCAGAGAAGAGAACAAGAGGAAGAAATTTTCAACAATTCTTTCCACTCTCACCAGCCAGTTTGACAAGAGCAGCCTTCAATGGAGAATGGCCTTGTTCCACCATGCCTTGAACTTCTGGATAATAAGGAGTAGTAAATAGATGTTTTCCAGGAAGTGATTGGATCATTTCAGCAATTTTTCCACCAAATTCAGAGCCACCGTCAGTGGAATAAAATTGGTCCAAGCCATAACACATTTTCCAGTTCTCATAAAGGAAATCTGCCACTGATTCAGAGCGGAGATTCTTAAGGAATTTTGCTTCAACCCATCCAGAAAAATAATCTCTAGCCACAATGAGATACTTAGCACCACCTGCCTTAATATGAACCACATCCATAGAAATCCTTCCAAAGACAGTGGCCTCCCCAGTAGGATAACAAATTTTTGCTTGCAGCCTAAGATAATGTTTCTGACAAACTTCACAACTCTGGAACCATTGAGAGATGGATTTCTTCAGTGATGGCCGCCAGAATCATTCAGATATGTGTTGATATTTTTTTGTTTCCCCACAATGACCAAGACCCTCATGGAGATTTTCAAGTATTGAATCTTGCTTATAAGGGATAGTAACAACAATGAGATCACAAGGATTTTGTCTTTTCATAAGCCTAGAACCTTGGAAAAAGAAATTAGAGGACTTTCTTTTAGAGGATTAAAATTCTTTGGAAGAAAGATCAGGAAGTCTTTGGAGAGTTGAAATTTACTGCTCTAATTTAAACTAGAAACCCTTCTGAAAGCCAGAGTAATCTTGAGAGTAGAAAGAGAAGAAAGTTCAAATTATATTTTCCTCCTTGTCAAAATCCACTCCATAATCCAATTCATTATCTCCTTGAGGATGTTGAGATAAACCATCAGGCATGGTGAAAGATTTTCCAGGCCTGTGAACAATATCAAAAGAGGACCACTGAATAAAAGCCACACAACAAGTCATTGGAGCATTTGGAAGACTGGGAGCATTTATCATTTCAATGATGGATTGAGCATCAACTTGTAATTCAAAATTTTGACCCCAGAGGACTGTTTGAAGTTTCTTCAACATTTTAGCCAAGCCACAGAGTTCCAGCTTTGGCTGAGAGTATCTGAATTCTGCATCTGAAAATAACCAAGATTCATAAAGAGCAGGAAAGTCCCAACCATTTTCATCTTTCTGAGTAAGAACAGCCCCCACAGATTGATAACTAGAATCAACAGCCAGCTTGATCTTTCCAGCTCCAGGTCCATAAGAGATCTTTTTCAAGACAATGTCTTTCCCAAAAATCATTTTGAGCAACTGAAAGGAATTTTCACAATTGTGGGTCCAAATCCATTCAGCTTTTTTCCTGGTTAGACAACACAAAGGGGCACAGATTTTGGATAAAGATGGAGTGAAGATTTGAACATAAGTTACAACACCTAGAAAGCCTCTAACTTCAGTGGGATTGATTGGAGTGGGCCAAGAGATTATCTTGTTGACTTTGGATGGTTCCATCCTTCTTCCTTGGTTGCAGACCACATGGCCAACAATTTACAGAGCAGGGACACAAGCAGCCAATTTGGATCCAGAAACAGTCAGCCCTAATTCCTTGATTCAAAACAGAATCCTTTCCAAGTTAGTAGCTTATTTGAAAATGATTCAACAAATCCCTGAATGCCACGATAAGAGATTTTTATAATAATCAGACACTGTAACTTTAATTCCGCCATCATCACTAAAGATCCCAGCATGATCAGGAATTTTATCGTGGAGGATCAATATCATCCAAGCCTGATAGACTTCAACCGAATTGGTGGCACCTTGAGGAAACCAAGTAAGCTGGAATCAACCAAGAGGAGGATCAAAAGTGGTGATAGGACAAGAGAGAAGATGTAGGGTTGTTTTTCATAGCCACCCATGATGTCCCCCAGACCATAGCAAGCCCTCCCAGAAAGATATTCCACAAATTCTTCAGTAGCAGGAGGAACTCCATAGTCTTTAATTGTAAGTTTTTTTAGAGTTTGGAGATTGTGAACTTCTCTAAGTTTAACATTACTTTTACAGAAGCAGAAAAAAGGGCTGGAATTACTGGAATTTGACTGTTCATATAGTCCAGTACAGACTTGTTTGTGGATCAACTTGATAAATGAATTGACTTTAGCAGCAGGGATTGGAATTTTTTTGCCAAGGATTGTTCTCAACTACGGGGATAATGTAAGGGAGACCATAGGATTCTTTCAAGAGACCTCTCTCTTCTTCACAGAAGGAAATAGACTTTTCCCTCAGAGATAAGAAATTTTTCATCAAATTAAACTCATCAGTAAGAAGCCATCCCTCTGTAGGAAAGTTGACCACCTTCAGACATTCTTCAGGGAAAAAACCACAAGGCACAAAAGGAACAACAAGAGATCAAGATAAACCACAGTAAGGATCACAGGATAAGGGAGGGCGCATGAGAGGAGGATTAAGGTTGAGGGGCATGGGCAAATTGATGGGTTGGACCTTTTTTTTAAATGTTTTACACTTGGTGGCAAAAGAGATAAGTTCCTGTTTCATCCACACATTGACCAGCAAGACCTGACTGCAAAAACTGAGACTAAGTTCCAACATTTTCCATGTCCTACGTCCTGAAACGTCCTCAAAGGGTGCCTTCTCCATAAAAGAAGAACCAAGGGATGATAAATTGCTCACAGGCGTGGCACAAGGTAGAGTTTCAAAAACGGTGGTAGAAGAATGTCCTAGTGGTGCATAATTGGTAGGACTTAATTTTACCCCCAAGTGCCTCCACTGAAGTCCATATTCCTCCATATCAAAACCATTAAGAAGAGGATCAAGATCAAGATCTAGTTTATACTCATTGCAGAGATTAAAACCAGGACTAAAAGAAGATTGAACAGGATTAAGAGAACAAGGAAAAGAAGAAACCACAGATCCAGAGAGAGAGGGAATATTTTTGGGATTTTTTTATTTTGACATGTTTTTGATTTTTAATACTTTTCAGATCAAAAGAAAATGATGAGAAAAAAGAAAAATAAGCCTCTGGGATGGGAGTTGATCCTTGAGTTGAATTCCAAGGCTGGGAAGAACTAAAACTATCAGTAGAGTCAACTACTTGGCTAAAAAACAAGAGGAATTAGAAGTTTCCTTCTGCTTCCCCTTTAGAACTGATCTAGGAGGATGACCAGGGAAATCTCTTTCCCAACAACCAGAATCCACGGCGTAGAGAGGAAATTCAATATTCTGTCCATCAGCATCAGGGAGAAGGATTCTCTCCCCAACTTGATCAGAAAACGTCAAGGTAGCACCAAAGTCCATTAAAAATGGTTGACCCAAGATCATAGGTCCTTCCAAACAAGTAATCCAAAAATGACAGGTTCCAAAAATATTTTGACCAATTTGAACTTGAAAATCTTGAGAAATACCAACTAACTCACAAGACTGATTCCCTATTCCATAAACCGCAGAGTTGAAGCTTACTGTAGGACTGAGCTTGAGTTTGCAGGCCATAGAATCCAAAATCAGGTCAAGTTGAGAGCCAGAATTGACCAGGAGAGAAACCATTTTATCCAATTTTCCAAGACAAAAAGGAACAAAACCAAGCGGACAAGAGTACAGGTTGGAATGTGAGGAAGTATCAGTTCCACCAGAGTCCTCAAGCAATTTTCCAGAGGAAACATTTAATTTGTCAGAGCCAATTTCCACATGTTGACAAGAGACCCATTTCTTAATCCCTTCAGCAACAGAGGGCAAAATCAACAGAAGCTCAGCAACAGATAAATCAGGTATTTTCATATCAGAGATTTTTTTTAGTAACCCTTCCACAGCATTGGGGTGTTCCTTAGAGATTCCCCTCTCAAACCAGACTTTGGGCTGGGTGGAGGGAGGATGCTCAGGTGAAGCAGGGATTATGACAGGATCAGCAGGTTGGGTTGTTGCAACAGGTGGAGGAGAATTATCAGTGGGGTTTTGAAACATTTCCATTAGAGGTTCTGTTTCTACCTCCATGTCTTCCACCACAGAGGAAGGATGTTTTGGGGGATGATCAACGTTTGAACTGTTTACAAAGGATAGTGGATGGCATAGGAGGAGATTTGTGAGGTTTGGTTTCCTCATGTTGTTTCCTGGCTGGATTGGATTGATAAGCTCCAGAGAAGCTAGAGGAGGAGATAGCAGAAGGATACCATGGTTGAAGGGTACCACAGGAAGATTTAAAATCCCAAGAGGCCAAAGAAGCTTTCTTGGGGGGACATGGCTGAAAGGAGGCCACCAAATGATGGATAGGGCATGATGAATAAAAAGGGATCAGGGCACCATTAGGAAGAAAAAAATTATTTCCCTTCTGTTCCACCAACTTTTCCTCTTTATACTTCTGGATTTCTGGGCATTGTCCAGTT